>OY757905.1:85607149-86049649 GCA_963585895.1 Sepioteuthis lessoniana
AACTTTTTCAGAGCGTTCACGTCATGAATTTAATTCTTTTTTTATATGTGGTCTCCTCGTTCTTGATCTTTCTAGAAATGTAAAAATTAGCGTTTGGAATTTTTTATTCAGATGATCAAACGTTGAAACCCACCAGTTAAGTGATAAAAAATATTTTCACAAGAAGCTATCATTATAAAAGTAATTTGTTAATGAATAAAATACCAAAAAATTCATTAAAATGTCAACATGTTCACAATTGATTATAAAATCATTGAAAAAAAAACACATCTTCGAACATTTTATTTTTATTAAAAATAGTTAGAAAACGATCCAAAAATTATTTAGGTCGATTATATCAATACAAAAACATGAGGGTGGTATATATATATATATATATATATATATATATATATATTGGTTGTTCAAAATATAAAATATAGTAGAGATGTCTCATGAAATATCCTTGTAATCTCAGTAAGTGGTCGCTCTCAGCAGAGCCAGATCCAATTACCAACATCTCAAACAGTCGCCCGAGCTTATTAAAAGCTGACATCGCCGGCAGAGCGGTATGTCATGTGCTTGTGATCTAAACAAAAAGAAATGAATGTGAAAAAAAAATTGAATTAAAAAACAAAATATTACATTTCTTTTTTTGAAACACCATAACATAGAAATGAATGATCTTGTCTTCAATTTTTTTCATCCGTAAAATGCCGTCCCCATAAAGTGCCACCCGGGGTCCGCCACTGGCACTAGACCTTCAGATCTAGTTAAAGCTATGGGTAGGCTTACGTGCCGGACTCATATTAAACTTAGTGAGTCCAAGTCCCTACAGGGACTTGGACTCACTCATAGGCTCACATTGGACCCAATGGACTTATCACCAACAGAGTCCAGTGGAGCACGGAGTCGAGGCTCATGACTGACCCCCCTTCCCTAAAACCCCCTCTATAAAAAAGACCTTGGTGGGAGGCAGTGATAAATATTAAGTTACCGATGCGTTCCCCGGGAGCGAGGGAGCTAGATGAACTCCTTCCACTGGTAGCAGCACACACTTACCAGCGCCTCTCCCACTTGCCAGCAGCCGACATGGGATCTAACCAATCACAGTTGAAGACTCAGCACAATCGATGCTAGATTCCATCCAATCACAGTAGCTCTCTTAGACAATTCTTATCAGAACTAATTTACGAACGTCATAGCCAACTCTTTAAAGAAATATCGCTTATGTCAGAAATTCTTCTGAGAATCACCTTTGGTCTCCTCACCTACACCTTTTTGCAGATACCGCGGGACGATGACGCAGCAGCCAGTCAGATTTGCAGCAGAACTGCAGCATCTGTTCTTGCATTACCAAGCAGCAGACCTCTTCCCTTGCAGCAGACCAGATCGTGCAATGGCCACCCCAGTCCACAAACGATAAATCTGCTCGGACTATCATCAGCACTTCGTGTGTGTGTGTATATATATATATATGGATGAATATGTGTGGGTCTCTCTGTGTGTTCGTGGAGGGGTGCCAAAGAGGGGATCTTATCTCCGGCATCTTTGAAGCGGCGCTGGCGCTGGTGTGTTCAGAAGACCTTTCTTTTTCTATATTGGCGCGAAGACTACACAAAGAGCTGTGCCCGCGAAAACCTGCGAGACTAGAAAAGAAGGACGAAGGACGTCATTCAGTCAGGAGTGAGACTCCGAAGTGGTCAGTTGGGAGTGAGACTCTGGAGCATGAAATCAAGACACAGAGCAATAAAGACGACGACCAAATGAGTCAGCATTTTTGGTAGCTGTATAGGACTTTCGCAGATTTCTCGCGTTAGCTATAACAAATACACACAAAATGCTTAAAAGTGCCAGACTACCTCCTGAGTTTTACAGTTCTAAATCCGTGTTTTCCTAGTTCTTCCTTCCACCCTTTGTTTGTGGTTTTTTTTTTTTTTTTTTTTTTTTTTTTTTGTACAAACTACGAAATACCCACACGGTCCGGTGTCAGAAGAAATAACGGGGTCCACACCAATAGACGAACGGCGCAAACCAATAAAACCCGCCGTTTGTGGATTGTCTCATACCTATTGTCTTTGTCATCCTTTGTCTTGTCTACTGTCAATTACATTATTTATAAACGTTTGCTGGATCGACGTATTTATCGGTCCTGCAACATATACATATATGGAACTAGTAAGGAATTTCATAGAGGAATCGATTCTGGTGATTATAATTTGAAAGATTTAGAATAAACGAGACGTTAGAGAAATGAATTCTATTGGCTTAGCGAATGAGACAAGATAAAGTTAATGTTATGGTTAAGATAGTGAAGACCAACAACTTTTCCCAAACCATTGGCTTTGTAACTATTTTACAATAAATAGTTTGCCTGGTCGTCAAACTGAACTCACATTCACACTGTCACACATGCAGTTCTATTGTTGCGGAGCCGATAAGCACGTCGACCCCGCAAATGATTTAAGTTAAGCGTGCAAGTAATGACAGCCAAAAGACAACGAAGGAAACAAAGGCGAAGGTAACAAATATAACAAAGATGACAATTTATTGTCGTGTTTACAAGCGCGTGTAAAGTTCGTGATAGTAGTATTTGTGTCTTCAGCTAGATGGGTGACGTCGGTAGCTGGTATGGTCGTCGTAGATGTGTGCAGCTGGACGATCGTCGTGGGTAACTGATGTTGGTCAAGTCGTAGAAGTGCAGCTAGACGATTGTTGCAGGTAGCTGATGTTGATCGAGTCGTAGATAGGTGCAGCTGGACGAGTGTTTCGGGTAGCTGATGTCGGTCAAGTCGTTGAATGCAGCTGGACGATTGTTGCAGGAAGCTGGTGTCGGTCGTGGTTGGTTAATTGAAGTCCCGGTTTTGACAGTACGTTGGGTTAACTGGGGGTGCGTCGATATAGTTGCTAACCCGTACAGCGAGTCGGACGTGGGCAAGATGTTGCAATACTACGGCAGTCCGTACAGCGCGTCGTACGTGGACTGGATGCTGCACTGCTGTAGCGTCGTGGTCGAAATCGGTGTTGGCAGCTTGGTCGCGTAGAGTCGAGCGAGCGTGGTGACTAAGACCTAGCCGTGTCTTAGTACTGCAGACCAAGTGAACGGATGGGGAAACCATGGCTAAAGTTTGCCAGGCCCTAGCACATACGAAGTCGAGCGAGGGAATCGGTGAAGCTATGGCTTTGCCGTGCCAAAGGTGTGCAGACATATAGGATACGGTAGCTATGGCTTTGCCGTGTCAAAGCTGTGCGGACGTATCGATGACGGTAGCTATAGCTTTGCAGTGTCAAAGCTGTGCGGACGTATCGGGACGGTAGCTATGGCTATGCCGCGCCAAAGCTGTTCGGACGTATCGAGACGGTAGCTAAGGCTTGGCGGTGCCAAAGCTCAGCACTGTGAAGCGAACAGACCAGGAGGCCGCAGCTAAGATTGGCGTTATCTTTGCGCTGCGCAGATAGCGAAGCGGTAGCTAAAGGCTAACTCGTGCCTTTAGCGCTGTGCGGCCAAATGGACGAAGGAGGAATCGACCAAATGGTTAAGATCGGGTGGTCTTAGAGTCCTCTTCGTGTTTGCCTCTGGGCCGTCTACTTCGACTGGTCAATAAAGACCGTCAGAGATCCTCCAACCCGCAGAAGGGACCTTTTGTGTATATCAATGTGATGGGAAAGGCGAATGCAACCACAAGATGTAGGATTCAGCCTTTTGGAGCCTCGCTCTGAGAGCGGCTCCTGAGACTATTTGCCAATGTCTCCCACCAGACAAGGCTTGACCACGGTCAAAAGCCCGAAGGCCGATTAAAGTGGGGATAAAAGGGAGAGGAAAGTCGGGAACGAGCCGAGGCTCAAACTTTGCTGGTCTGTGCTGCTCATTGACCCACTAAGTGCAATGTGGGTCTAATGAGGCAAGCAGTTTCACGAACCCAAATGTGTGTCTGGGCACGTATGGCGGGTTATAATTTGAACTAGACAGCAAGGTCTAGTGCTATACATGGAGGACAAAGGAGTCAATGTTGCAGCTCACCTACCCGGAGATAGCCCAGCCGAAACTGGGAGCCTTACGACCTCAAGTCTGCCATTGTTCTTTTGCGGAGCCCAAACGGGCTCCTGAGAGCGTCCGGAGACCTCCTGAGAGCGTCGTGAGACCTCCCATTTTTTCGTCGCAGAAGCCTTTTTAATACAAAGGGAACGCAGCGCCACTCTGCCGGGTACGTAAATAGAAAGTTCTTCTATAAAAAATGGGTGTAAAAAAAAGGACTTCTTTAGCCTGATATAGGCTTGCGAAGATAATTAATTCCATTTTTATAGTTATTTCTGGCATAAGTGTTCTGTAATTGTTGTTAATTTTGATTTATCCCCTTCTTTTAGCTGTAACGGGAGGTCAATGTCGTAAAAAGGGCTTTGTCGTTTCCGATCGTAACTAGATGTTGTTTTTCTTGGGTGAGCGAATAAACCGATCTGTTTACGCTAGTGAACAGGTCGCGGCACTATTATATATTTAGGTTTATTACATTCAAACTTTAATGACTGCTATTTCTCTGAACAATTACTTTTCAGTGGAGACTAGAGTATTTACTTTTAGAACTGTAAAAAAACAAACGAAAAACAAAACAAAAAAACTCTTTCCTTTTTTTCTCTAGAGAAAACATTACCTTTGAAATTTCAGTCTATTCATAAATTGAACACTATTTTGTATATATTCCGATAAAACATTTCATTCATTGTTTTTATCATGTATCAGAATATTTCTTTTTAATGATTTCTATGGTGTTTTTGTTTTACAACTATTTCCTACAAACTTGTTGTTCAAGTTTGTTAGGATAAAGACTCTATAAATAATAGTAATTTTAGTTTCTCGTATGCCTTAAGAAACTGCTACTATGATGTGGGATTGTTTTAAAATTTTAAAAAGGATTTTAAAGGACAGTACAGCCTCGGGTCATCATCTAATAAAAGCTAGCTTTGCAGCGACATAGATGAGTCTGGTTTCAATAACAGCGAACTTAACTTTCTATGCGCCAACCTAGTTATTTTATTTCATTTGTTTATTTATTCATTTATTTATTTTACTAAGCTTGGTTTAAGTACAATTCCACTTTTATGGAGCACCCAGTGTAAGAAGATCGGACTTACTAATGATCTATGAGATCAGCTTGATAGCCATTTACTAGATCGAGGCGTAATCTGATTAATATTAATTTAATAAAATGCACTTGTGACAGTAGGCATCAATTTCTCACGAGGACAGAATGTGACGCAATGTTAAGTTTATTGTGGGGACACTTATGAGTGGGTAATCATTCACTAAACTTAGATTAGTCTAGTACAAGGCCAGAAGTATAGAGTGCTGGGTCAGTAAAATGATAATTTCTGTGTATATGGAGTGAGTGAAGAAGAGACTCTCTGTGATTGGATATACTAATCACGTGATGAGCCCAGAAGTCTTGGCGCAAAATCCCAAATCCGGTCAGATAGATTCCACCGGATATTCCGTGAGGCAGTGACGTTAAAAGCTATCAAAAAGATACCAGATATCTTTTTCAGCACGCCGGTAAATCCCTTAAACTCAACTTTATACACAGGAAGGACTGCATATTGTTATTCATTGTTTCACGTGCAGGTTAATAAATTGTTAGAAGTAAACGAAGTATTGATTTATATATTTGTTGCTGTTAGCCTTGGAATAAACGCTATACTAACACAATAAGAGCACCTAGAAAGAATTGTACTCACTAATAGTAATATAGGTACTAACAACATGGCCGTGATAGACCTTTTGTACTGTAACAAATCACTACCTCTGATTTAATACAAAAATCAGCAAAAAATCAGGGGATTGTTAAATTTTAATGAAAATTTCAGTGTTCATTTATTAATAAATGAATTTTATTATGCATCAGTTATTTTATAAAAAATCTTGCATATTTTTTCAGGTCACTTCACTTACTATGTGTGTGGCGCTATTTAATCGGTAGTGATATATGATATGGCATATACTTTCTGAATATGATAAAAAGAAAAAGTTTGATGATGTGCATGAGATAAAGAAAAAATTGTTTTAATTGGAAGCTGTTGGAAAAAAATAGTACTCCAAATTTGAATATTAATTTTTTTGAAAATTTAAAAAATCTTTTGAGAGCTTTTAATTCTACGATTTAATAAAAATATTTTTTTTCTTTTAGATTTTTAGGGAAATAATTCTGTATTGATATTTATTCTACTTATTCTAGATTTTGGCTTATTTTTCTTCAATCACAGGCTAGATCTAAATATGTTATTAAAGAAAGAATATCTTGATTAATTGAAAAATATACATTTTAATTTTATAAATTTTATCTCCTAGATAAAAATTTTTTAAATTGTTATTCATTTAAAATTTTTCTTTTATTTAAAAAAGTTATTTATTTTTGGAATTTGTAAATTCGGCAGTTAATAACAGATTGAATGACATTGGTTTATTTCAGAATTGGACTGTTACTGGCCCCTTGCGGGTATAAAAGCGAGTCTCATAGAGCAGTCACCCTTTCTTTGGCCTTTTCCTTTTTATTCATTAGCATTTCTTGCTTTTGGGTCTAGTGGCTAGTTTGCCAGGCAGGGTATCGACTATTCAGCCGACGCAAGGAAGTCGAGCCGGGTCGAAAATCTAGATTTGCTAAGAAACGGAGTTAAAAGTTGTGGAGAAACCGAGAGTGGATATTCACTACACAGAAAGAAAAGGACGGTTTCATGACATCTGCTTACTCAGAGAGAGTAAGTTGCGGTCGATATTTTGGAGCAGAAGGAAAATGGAAGAAATTCTACACGAAATTTGAATTCCAACGGGGACCAGCCAACGGAATTGTCAAGACAAGCTACAGAAAAAAGGAAATATTCACAATAGATACAGGGTGTTCTTTTTGTTTGTTTGTTTGCATGTGACAAACTTTGCATATGTCCTACCAACCTTTTTCAAAAATCTTGCATATGTTAGCCCTTTTTTTATATCATTTATTTATTAAGATATAAAAAATGTGAGGCCAAAAAGTATAAAAATCTACATTAACAATCATTTAAGCTATTTCCAGCTTTGTCCCTTGTATTCGGGTTGGATATTCAAGTAAAAATGTCAGGAAAAAAATTGTTATATAAATAGGAAATTTAAATAGGAAAGGTAAAAATTAGTGTTTTAGGAGCAGATTTGTAGATTATTACCAGGTAAAACATTAAATATTAAAAAGGCAATTAAAAAGTATTATTACTTCACTATTTTAATAATGAATTAATGATAAATTGAAAATATTATTTCATTGAGTTTTCTTAATTGGACATTCAAAAATCAAGTTATGTGCTTATTTTCCGTTTTCAAGATTATATATAAAAATAAACTATTGCTGATACGATTTTTTACACTTAAAAATTTTTGAATTTGTGTGTGCGTGTGCGTGTACTAATAATTTTTAGCGCGAAACTAAAGTGTACCTTAATATTTGTATATTCAAGTGACGCAAAATGTCTCTTATCATTAATGTTGACCTACTATTTGGATTTAAATCCCATAGTATGGGATATTATTATTTATGTGAAAGTAATCATTTTACACAAATCGGTTTTATTAATGTTTGTAGTTACTAATTTAATTTTTTTTTAAATTTTAAAAAAGTATTCAAACATTTGAATACTTTTTTAATTAATGTAATCTCGACGTGGGTAAGGTCGTTAACTTTTGGTGAATTTAAATATTCAAAATGCATTAAAATTAGATTTGTAATGTTATTTTGCTTTTAATACTGATAATTATGATGTTACTATCTATCAAAAAGTAAATTTTACCATTAAATAATAACTTTGATTACTTTTTAATTCGTTTCAATTGAAAAAAAAGTGCGAAATATTGTTTGTAGGCAAGGATATCCAGAATACTTGTGGACATGGACAAAAACTGCTCAGGTCGATGGTCACTTCCCTTTAAGATATTTTTGTTATTGACCTGGATTCTATCACTTTAGGTTTAATTGCAAAGCACGTCCCGGAGGGCGTGGGAAGGCGGTCCCTTGAAGCTGAGCCACGCAGTGTTCGATTAAATGTTTTGTTGTAACATTAACAGAATGCTTTGTTGTGACATTAGACGAACGGAAGTTTTAAAAGTTACCTCCCTTTAGTCCAATCTGCAATTGCCACGCTTATTTTAGTAGAGAAAATTATTGTAAAATAACTTTACAAAAAACAAAAATTAAGATCACATACACAGATTATTTACTACCGACTATTAAAAAGACGAAATCTTATTCCTGACGAATGTAAGTGAGTAATAGTTTTGTATCAACTATTTTAATGCTTAAATCTACATGGAGTAAATATTAAAGGGCTTTTTTTTTTTACAATTTTTCCTATCCCTAAAAGAACTTTTTTACTAAATGGGCTTAAAAAAGAAAACTGTTTTTAATTTTATTGTACATATATCTTTTTGAATCTTGAATTTCATCGGGGATTTTTAAAAAAATAATTCTGGGATTTTTAAATGTGTTTTTGGAAGATCATACGAGTGCAAAATTTGATCGAGGAGTACATTGAGGAAAACCCTTTCTCTTGACAACAAGTGGAATAATAGTGACGGCGATCATGCCATTAAAATTATTATTATCTTAAGTATTGGGTATGGTAAGTGAAAATGGCTTTATTATGAAGAAGGATTTCAGAGAATACCGAGAAAAGCCTGAAGTAGTCATTAAAGTTGAAGTAATATCCCTCGAAAGTTAAGAACTCACTTAAAAACAGGAATAAACAGTTTTCATTAAACTAATTTTGTTTGAATCAAAGAATAACGTGTGAGCTGTAGCCTCGAGATTAGTAGAACAACGGCTTCAATCTTTAATTGCGAAAGTATTGATAAGGGGTCGTTGAGTATAGCAAAGGATTGTGGTTCACATGAGAAATGCGCTTCATACTCCATGGTCCAACTTTTCTCATTTCATTTATTATAACAAAAATTAAGAGATAAAATGGATTTAGTCTTTCATCTTAGTTTTTGTCGCTTTTTTATCCCAACATTTGGAAGAGTATTCAAACTTTAAGCAAGCACGCAACTCAAATAGGAAATTAACTAGCTTGGAAAAATCGACGAAAAAAATTAAAAAAACAAAAAAAAAACATTAATGATAATGACAATTCCTTATCTAAGAAAATCGGACAACTAGATTAATATTTCGTGTTACTAAAAAGTTGAAATACTTACCTTTTTTTCATAAATTTTTGTAAGCTATCAATAGAGCCCCGAGAGAAGACTAAATTAAACGAATTTATGGTTTTAATTGTTGATTAAGAAACGTACATATCTTATCAAAAACGGATAGTATAATTTATCTTGACGTATTTGTTTTTATCTAATAATATAGGAGAGAAAAGTAAGGACTGATTAAAAAAGGTCAACTTTGATGATCCTTGCTTCTTTAAAGCTAAACAATGTATTTCTGATGACTTAATGACATGTTAAAACTTACAATCTTTTTTTGATTCAGCTGAAGTAAGTTAAAAGAATGATTTTACATGGTTGAAATAGTTTGGTCAGCGTTTTTTTGGAAACAGCCACGTATGAGTCTCGAGTTGTGCGTCTCCCCCCACATACACACTATAAAACTATAAGATAACTTCATATCAATTTTAACTTGGTGAGAAGTTAGAAAAATCCTTTAACAACTTGGTCAGCAAAATGGTTATTTCTTTCTGTTAAGATATGTGAAATATTAAAACGGCTTTAAATATCTACTGCAAAGTACATGGCTATAAAAAATATGTTAATATTTCTATGGGAAATCTTTTATGATATGATTTCACAGTCCCCATCCATGTTAACACATCTCAGGTGATTTCTGCAATATTAGTTTCTAATAAAGATATAAAAATATTAACATTTTTTAATCAGCTGAAGGAGATTACAAGAATGAGTTGACAGGGATGGTGAACATGTGAATACTATTTGAAATAATATCATAAAAGTATTTCCATAAGGGTGTTAACATTTTTTAATCACCCTGCGTTTATTGAAAAGGCATTTAGAGTCCATGTGAAGAGATTATCCTTTCTCTACACATGGACAGACTTTAGGCTCAGATAATAATTGTGAAAACATTGAAAACAAAGAGTAATTAATTTAAAAGTATGAGCTTTGATTTACTCCTCCCTTACATTCTATCAACAGATATTTTCCTCACTTAAAAATTGATAGTAAATAGACTTTCTTTTTCAATGAAGATGTGGTAAGAGATCACATGTAATTTTATTTGAGATTTAAGTTAAAACAGTTTATACTATTACAAGACTTCTTTCTTCTCCAAGAGATATCCTAAATATATCATTTTATTCTCATACTCCAACACAAACCCATCAGATGAAAAAAGGAACTCACTTAACTGAAGTATAAATCTTGTTTTATGAAAGTATCTGTTTCTAAGTTTATTCAATTATGTTTATCTTTGACCCTCAGACCTGGTAACTTACCCTGTCTCAACAATCTTTTAAGAGTTAAGTTGATAGGGACAGCAGAAAAAGTCATTATCTTCCTTTTCTCCTTAATAGACAACTTAGCTATTGCTGTTGCTTTAATGTTTTATTTGAATCAAACTTATTTGTAGATAGATTAAGGAACAAGATTTCTACAAGCAGATGATAATCTCTACAATCTGTTAAACTTAGAATTTTTTCACAGCTACTTTATTATCTTTGTTTCATATATTTATGAAAGATATTTTCACTTTCCTGCTAATCAGCATATATTTATATTTCAAACAATCATGTTTATATTTGTTCACATAATAAACATATTTTATGCTTTTATTTATGATATATACAATTAATGTATTAAATGTTTTGGTATTTTAGTTTATTTATTAATACAATAGATAATTTAGGAAATCAATCTTATACTTGTATGATTATAGACCTGGGCTCTAAAAATATATGTTAGACTCCTAGTAATTATTTGTTTTATTGAGTTGTGGGGGCCTTGTTTTTGTTAGTAATTCTTTTGTTATTTCTTTGAACTTGTATGCCTGATATTTTGGGTGGAGTACTATTTTACTATACACTGTAAACCTGGATAATTTAAAAATTTTTAATTATTAAAAGATTATTTTATTTAACAATACTTATTTCATAAGTAAGGAAAGTAATAATAAAGATTTAAAAATATTAGCTTTTGTTCATAAATTCATTTTTTTAAAGTAAATCTAAAAAAGAATCAATTTTTTCACCACTGCAAAGTCTACAATATGTATATTTTGCATGAAAATGTGTTAATTTGGAGCATTAAATTAATAATTGAAAATTAATTTTTCTTCCTTCCTTCCTACATTATTGTAAAGGGTTAAGAAAATTATCAGAAAGTTAAGATTGAATGAAATAATTTCAGGATTTACTTGTTCCTGATAACACTCTGACTCTTCAGTTGGTGCTGTCCAACAAGCTTATTTTCTTCTTTGTACAAATATTATACAGTAGACTCTTGTTAACATAATTTTAAGGATTTAAGAATTGCCATTATAAGTAAAGTAAGTAAAGTTGGTGACCTTAGTCGGGGGTGGCGCGAAGGCTCCCATTTCAATAGCTACCACACCGAGATGTAGGGGAGGGTGCTACTCCATTCCTTGGATTGCTCCACTTTACCCTTGATCCTCACCTTATAGTGCTGAGTGCTAAGCAAGATGGCATCAAGTACCATTTTTTTTGAGTCTTTGGTATGACTCAACCTAGGATTGAACCCTGGTCTCCCAGACCATTGGCAAACTCTCTACTCATTAATACATTGATTTTATATGATGTGTATTAATTATTTCAAGGGAGTCACTAATTGATAAGGCTTCTTTTGAATTTCTGTGTTATTTTAGGTGGCATTATTTTAAGTGTTTACTGATTTTGATTGTGAAAATAATGTACTGGAATCTTTATGTTCTGTTGCTGCATACTGATCATGGACAATAGTATTGCAAGAATACAATATGAATGTATCATTAAAAAGCATGTTATTAAATAGTGTTGTTAGGAGAGATATACCGGCTCATTGGCCTAGCGAGTAGAGTGTTCACCAATGGGCCGGGAGACCTGGGTTCAGTCCCAGTTCGTGTCATACCAAAGATTTTAAAAAGGTACTTGATACATCTTTGCTTAACACTCAGCAATATAAGGTATGTATCAAGGGTAAAGTGGAACAATCCAGGGAAAGGAGTAGCGCCCTCCCTTACAACTATTGAAAAGGGAGCCTTCTGGTCACCCTCGACTACAGTCGCCAACTTTTACACCAAAAAATAATTTGTAATTTGTTTACTTTGATACAAAACAAATTTCCATGACTTTTCCTTGGTCATCGGAAAATCAAGACTTAAATATTGTTTATAGTTTTTTAATACTAGCAATGGCTAACAAAGGGAACATAAACATTAACTTTTCAATAATGTTTATCATAAGTGTCTTCACCAAATCATAAACCTGTTTTTATTTCTGCTATAAAAAGTGAGATGGATAATTTTATGATCTGTTTAAATAAAGTAAAATCTTGTCATACAGTAAAGTTTTCAGCTAGTAACATTGATTTTTTTCCAGATGTTGGGTATAACACAAAGTACAAAATGTTGCTTGTTCCTGTCTTTGCTATTTGCAATTCTTTTGTCTCAGCTCCCTGCAATTTGGGGAAAACATAATATTGAAATGATGAAATGCGCAGGTAAGATGATAATAATAATAATAATAATCATTGGATGTAGTTTCTCTAAATTAAGATTTTGCCTATAGATTTTTGTATAATGCATGTGTAGAGTCTAGTATGTGACATATATTATTTTTTATGTTTTAAATTGATATGCAAATCAGTTCTTGGTTATATAATAACTTCATTTAGAGCAATTTTTTTTTAGAAATATATGTAAGTTGCATGAGATCCTAATAAATTGTTCATAATAAAAGTAGATTTTATATTTATGAACTGACTAGTAAACATGTACAAAAAGACTTGACTAAAGTATGTTTATTCATGGCTTTAGTTACATACCAGTTTTTGTGAGTCAAGATACAACAGAAATCAGTTTAGATTTTTAAATTAATCAAAAGATTAGAGCTATTCTAATTAACATGATAATTAGACAATGTATAACAATTTTTCTTAATAGTAAAAAGTATCATTTAAAGATATGTAAAGTAATAGAGTTAAAAGGGAAATATATATTGAATTTAAAATTAAATTATTCATATTGATAACAATAAATAATCTTAAAAATTTATATATCCAAAATAAAAGACCATTCTCTTATTGTTTTTAGTGCAAGTGTTATATCAAGATTTATTTTCTATCAAGACTTTTCATATCTTTATCATCATTTATTCTTTGTAAAGAACTATTTCAAAATTAGTGTCTTAGTTGAATTATTCTAGATTATTAGTCTTTATCACTACAGTTTATATATTTTAAAACCCAAATGATCTTTTTACTTGATTTCACTGCAACTAACATCAACTTCCCTTCTGTTGTACTAAACAATACTTAGTAAATACTAATGATTCCATCATATTTGGCCAGTGTGGAAAACAGATAAGAAACAAGTCGTAACTGACCTTTCTTTTTTTAGAATTAAACAATAGTATTCCTAGTAGTCAAAATTTTGAATAAATTATTTTTGAGAATTAAGAAATCCTTCATTTTACTGAGTAAAACATGTAAATACAAAAAAATATCCAAAGTTGAATTTCTAAGATTAAAAATTTAATTTTTTTCAGTTTGTCGAGCTCTTATTGGAGAAATAAACTACAAAATTGATCAAGTAGATCCCAAGAAAAAAGTTCAAATTGGTAGTTTTCGAGTTGACCCAGAAGGCAATCAGAAAATACATAAGGTAGGTTTATGTGTTGCTGCTGATTACTAACTTATAAATTTACCATTAGGATTTAATATCAAATGAAACTCAATATGTCAATAAAAAGATCTGTAGATAAAAAAGTCTTTTGTAAATGATATTGATATGAGTCTTGATTCATAATCTGTTTCTTGATAAAATTAGATATATTGGACAACTATAAATTTTGACTGGTTTTCATTACATGGTAAAATACTTTGTTTAAAGTACATCACATACAGTAAACTTCAAGGACTTTATTGAACAAAACCTTTTGTTTTGTCATAACTTTCTCGAAGATTAAGCTTTTATTTCTTGCTTCTGTTTTTGTCTAATCATCCTTGTTGCAAGGAGCTGCGGTAATCTTCCATAAGATTCCCATGTTATCTCTAAGACCACTTATTTAAAATAATAGTTAACTACCTGAAATAACCTCACAAAATATTTCCTGGTTTAAATAACCTCACAAAATATTTCCTGGTTTATGTAGCTCACTCTTTAACAACAATACAATCTGCTTCATGTCTTGGTTCTAACTGTTTATACTGCTAGTCACTACTGTGCATGTTATGATGTGAAAATACTAAAGTAGTTACATTCCTTTCTCTTTAGTTAAAAACACCAAAGGAAAAAGTCTCAAATATTCATGCCCAAAATAAATATAAAAATGACACTCTTTGATGGACTACCTAACATCACCATTTATCACAAGAGATTATTCATTCTGCTCTTTAAAATGATGATTGCTTATTTACAAATTTACTTTATTAGTTAGTTTCCTGACTTATGAGTATGGCAGCTATGGTGGTATTGACAATGTAGTAAGGATGTTGCTAGGTGAATTTCCTCCTTTATCATTCATGCCTTCCTGGTTAGTAGATGTAGAAGATTGCTCTTTCATATTCCAATCAAATGTCATGGTTGATGATGCTGAAAATTCACTTTCAGGCAGGACTATGTCAGTTAGGGTTGTCTGCATCTGTGATGCACCCTTATATTGACAAAGATTCCTCATCTCCAACCATCATTCAAGTAGGATAGTGGTCTGGTGTGTTCAACTGACACCAGATAACCAGACAATGGTGTTGCAATTATTTGAAGATAACCTTCTTGCTCCATGATGAGGCAACTCTATATCCCCACAGCATGACGCTGACCTATGTGCTCAGCTCTGTTCTCTGTCTTTGATATGAAAGCAGTTGTTTGTCTGTACATTCTCTTGCCAAGCTATCTGGAAGCAGGTGGGTCACATCTTGTCATTGTCACAATACATCTAAGTAGTAGGGCAATCACTTTTCCTGCTAATGGAATATGCTCTGGTACTGAACTTAAGATTGAGAGTATCTGTATTCTAATAAGCTAGTCTTTTCTTGTATTACAGTTTATAAGTGTAAACTGACAATGTCAACTCCCATCTTTGCACCTTTTGCGAAACAATCTGAGAAGTCCCTTTTGATTCTCCTAAAACTGTCTTGTTCATTTTTTAGTGATAACATTTGTACTTTTTTGTTTAGATAAAATCAATAAAGGTAAATAAATGAATCCATTATTAAACAAAACAAACTGTGTAACATAGATTTTATTTTTATGAAGAATCCTTAAGAAATAAACATTTCAGATTTGATAGATTTTCAAAATATATTCAAGTTTCAACAGCTGATTACTCTCCTTTATAAACTGACAGTTGGGCTCTAAATTCCAGTTTCAAGATAGAAAATTTCTTTGAATAACTAAGCAATTCAATTATGAAAGCTATCAACAAAACAATTGCTTATTCATAAAGTTCACAAAATGTCATGAAATGAAAAACAAAAAAAAATTCACATAACTTGATCTTTAAAGTTAAATGTAAATTTGTTATAGTTATTATGACAGCACAGTTAAAAATATGTGCACATGCACTCACATCGATAGACAACCAACTTTATACAGAGAGAGAGATTAAAAAATG
Organism: Sepioteuthis lessoniana; assembly: GCA_963585895.1. Lineage (NCBI taxonomy): Eukaryota > Metazoa > Mollusca > Cephalopoda > Myopsida > Loliginidae > Sepioteuthis > Sepioteuthis lessoniana. The sequence continues at coordinate 85,622,930 of OY757905.1, forward strand.
AATATTGATCATGGTCAGAAGAGCTAAATCACAAACATTTGGACAATATTTTTATTAGTTAAAATTAAAAGTGATCTACCTATTAAATTTTCAGAGTAACAAATATCTGATGTCTATTCCATAAGACAAAAGTTTACTTTTTAAAAAATTAAAAATGTGCTCTTGGTATCAATAAAACATCTCTATCGCTGCACCTTATAAAATTCAATGTTTTCTCTCTCTCCCTCTCACACATACAAATATTTTTTCTCTTTATTTCTTTTGGTTCAATGTCAGTAAGTGTGCTCATAATTTTAGATTTTATTACCCTATTTTAAAACAACTCTATTGTTGCAGGTTCCTTATGGAAGGTCAGAAATCCATTTGGTTGATGTGATGGAAACTTTATGTGATTCAATGAGCCATTATGGTGAAACAACAAATGAATTAGGCAAAAAGTCTATTATTCGAACAGTCACATATAGTGGTGAAGCTCTCTCACTTGATAATTTCAAAATTGATTCAGATATTGTTCACAATCTAAAAGTAGTGGTAAGTAAATTTGCTTCTATTTGATTACATTAAATCTATTTTCACTTCACATAGACTGAAATGTGAATTGTAAACAATGATAACGTGTGTTTTTTTTTTTTCAATAAATTTATTTACTTCATTTTATGAGTGAACTATGATTAATAGGAAAAATTTTTGTATATTTTTAGTCAAAAAGAAAAGAATCCAAAATTTATTCATAAAAATGATAAATAGATTGTAACTTTGATGTTTTAAACATAAAGCTATTATCTGTCTTAGGCTTTTAAAAACAGTTCAGAATCCTTTATCTAATAAATTGACAATGCTAATATTTCAAGTGTGGATTTTTTTTTATTGAAAACCAATATTAAACCCCATTGCTCATATATCATTTAGGGTATTGTTAAATTTTGATGTTTTTATATAAGAAAGACAAATGTGAGATATTAATCAGATCCTAAGAATAACTAAAAAACAATAAAAAGTTGATATCTTAAATTTGTTTTTACTAATTCAGTTCATCCAGTAAAAATGTGCATTATGATTATGAAACATCTTTCAATTTCTGTTACTTCTGAAATGTTAAATGTTAACAATCTTTAAAGTATAAATAAATTCTTATTTTATATAAATTGAAAAGGTGTATAAAATACTTATTGTTCTGATTACATTCCTGTCTGTACAATTATGTATAATTTTGAATTTTTGATAATTTAGTATATAAATTTATGATCATTTTGTTAAGCAGCAGGATTTTAGCTTACTCTATGGTTTGTGCAGGTTAAGCATATTGCCTTGGGTTTAGCAGGTTACTGTGTAATAGTATCATTGTTTGTAATAGCTATCCACAAACAACTGCTTTTATTAAAATTGAATGAAATTGGTACAAGGATACAATACAATTAATTTAATCATTTATGAACTTGACTATGATTGTACTAAAGTTTGAGTGAAAGGTATTTTGGATTCTTTCAGTGTGATGATCTGCTGGAAGAATATGATGAGAAAATGATCAGTGTCTTGAGAAGATTGGATATAAAAGACCATGAAACCAGAATATGTCGGGATATTATTCGTAAGTTTTTTATCAAAAAGATTTTTTTTGTTTTTCTAAAATGAAAAATGGTCGCATAGCATAAAGGATCAGTAGAGTAAGATTTTGTTTCTAAACAGATCACGTCTACAACAAAATTAAGGGGTGTCCTTGTGTAATGGTTAAAGCACTGAACTGCAGAACCATAGTGAGTTTGAACTCCAGTCATGCTATTACGTTCACTTTTGGACATATACCCTTGGGAAAAGTATGAACCCCCTTATCCTATCAGCTATGGGTTAAATAGTACCACTTTTCTCCTTCGAGAAGGATGGATTTGGCATTAAGTAATATAAGAAGGTTGATATGTCATTAAACACAATGAACGAACAAAATTAATTTTTTATTTCTGCTTATCCATTTTGTGTATTTTTTGTATCCTTCACATGAATTTTAGATTATACTAGTTATTATAAAATTATGATAATATCTTTGAAATTTTCTTCATATTAGTTTAAAAATGCAATATCTTCATTGATTAATTTATCAAATATTTTGAATATTTTCTGCTGATAATAGAATAATGTTTGTTTTCTCTTACAATTTCATATATTTTAAAGATAATAATTACTACTAATCTACAAATATTGAGAAAATTATTAGCAAGGAACTTGTTAGTGATAACCAATATTTAGCAACTATAAATATTAATAAGAATCAATCATTATTATTATTATTATTATTAATTCATCAGAAAAAGTACCTGTATAAATCAATCAGAAAACAATTTGAATTTCTATAAAAATACCATAAAATACTTTATAAAAAAAAGAAATAATAATGAGAAGGATGATAATTTTGATAATATTCAAAAGCTTTATTCAATGCCTTTTTTATCATATTATAGTCTTAACTTTCATATGCATTATTTGCCTTTACTTTATTGAATATAAAGAAAATACCATGTTAAAATTTTAAGACAAATTAAAAACCTTTTGTGCCAATCCTTTAGTTGCCTTAAATGACTCAAACAAATAATAATTCTTTAAAAGTATATTTGATAATATAATTTCACACTCTTTTCATATTGAAATAATGCATTTTAGAAACTAACAATGATATTAGTTAAATAATTATTGCAAGCCATTAATTTAGTATTAAAGATCATAAAACAGAAAAACACCCAATAAACTGTCATGTATTTATTTAAAAAAAAAATCCATGCTCTTGACAAAAAAACCCCAAAACATATCAATAATTATTTCCTCTTCTGATGCCCTCTTTTGGTATAATTTTTTTTAAAGTGATATTTTAATATCTTTGAGGATAATAGTTACTAAATCTGGTAACTGATAAAATATTTGGCATGTCACTTCATTCAACAAAAAATGTCAATATTTGAAGTAATTATGTCCTGGATCAAAGTTATATTCTTTAACATCAACTTTCAATAGAGGAATTTTAAGAAATAATTATTCAGTGAAGTTAAGGTAAATAATGTGTATAAAAGTTAAGGCTATAAATTTAATTAAAAAATCATGAAATAAAACTTTTGAGTATTATCAAATCCATTATATTATATACAGATGTCAAGATGGTCACTGATGTTCATAAACTGGATAGTATAACTTGTGAACAATCTAGACCAAAACAAAAATGTAAACATAAATTTCTTAAAGTTTCATTAACATCAAAATATTTCTCTCCTTAACTCCTCAGAAATATTTCCCAGATATTCATAATATAAAAGATATAACTTGTAAATCTTTTTAAATGGAGTTATCGTTTATAACGTGACAATAGGTTTGACATAATTTAATTGGCAAAAGACGTGAAACTTCTAAAGAAAAAAGTAACAGGTTATTCATATTCAAACACTCATTAAGTTTCTCTATGCAGGAGAGATAAAATAATATCATTCATCATTACTTTGCAAGAAAGATAACCCAAATTATAAACAAAAGAGGAAAGAAAAATAAATTTTCATTAACATAGAATTGTACTATTTAAAAGTCAATGTTCACTATTATTAGAAAATCTACCAAAAATAAAATTCCAGATTTAAGGTAATATTTTATATTTTTTAAAAATTTATTTTAGTCCATATAAGCTCGTTACACTACATAAACTTTTTAACTTGATAAAAAAAAGATGTCCGCATTTATTTTATAAACTATAAGCTTCTTCAAAATTTTGTTATTTTCACGTGTAAAGAATTCTTCAGATGAAAACATTTCCATTTCTTAGATTGTTTTTAAGAGAAAAATCAGAGGTAGATATGTAATAGTAATATATAAATGTAAAAAAAAAAAAAAAAAAATGAATGAATTATGTAAATGTATTTGAATTTTAAGTTAATATAAGTCCCGTATTTTCAAGTTAAAATACTTTATATCAATTAATATAAATAATAATGTGATAAATTTTCATGTTCCTATTATATCTTAAATCTTTGCTTTAGAAATGATGTATTCTCTCTGTATATCAAGCGTTTTACTTAGTTAGCTCCCTTGCAAATCATCGCTGTCTTATGATTAAGTTATGTTGCCCGTGGTGTAATGGTTATCGTCGTAGGAATTGAACACGACGATACGAGTTCAAATCCTGGACGAGACTGATTGCATTTCACATAGCACTAATACCCTTGGGAAAGGTATGAATCCAATTATTCTCCCTCCAGCTATGGGTAAATAGTAGGACAGATTAGGTTCTTCAGCCTTGGTGAGGCAACTAGTGTAGGAGAAGGAAAACTGAATTCAAACCTGTTAAACTCCGCTTAAAAATTGACCTTGTGTCATATCCTGCCCGAGCGGAGGGGTTGGGTAAATATGATTAAGTTATGTTGGTATCAGTAGTTTTAGTTGGGAAAATCAAATGTTAGCCGAGTAGTTTCTGAAAGTTTGATTGAAATCGGGTAAAAAATGACAGAGCCTTCCTATTATAGATAAGTATTAGCAAATTATAAGATTGTTTTTGTGAGCCTCATTATTAATTTATTTCTCAAACATCTTCATGTTTTTTTTGCATAAATCATTTTCTGATTGATTTATACAAATACATTTTCTCTGCTCAAGAAATAATTGATTACTTGTGATCATTAACAAGTCCCTTTCTAATTTTATTTTTTTTCCGTATTAGTAAGTAATTTTAGGTCAACATATGCTCATCAGTCACACACCAGGCCTTTATTTTCATATTACAAATAAATGGGCATTATACTGAAGATCTTGATTGATGAAAAGAAATATTTTCTATGATTGAGATATTCTTTTAAAAAGTTTGTGGGTTGCTGGTTATTATTTTTTTTTTTAAACTTTTATTAGGAGCCTGTACCTCAGATGACATGAAAGTGCCAATGCCAACAGCACCTTTGAGAACAGATGTAGAGAAAGAAGCTGAGGAAAGAGCCAAGTTAAGAACTGCTGAAGCTGAATCAGATGAAGATAATGAAAAAGAGGAATTATAACAAAATTTTTCTTAGATCCTCCACCCCTCTTTTTTGCTGCTGTACTAAATTTTTTTTCTTTCTTTTTCATGAAATAAAAAAACCTCAAGATTTTAGGATCTGTGAATTGAAAATTAGCAAAGCAATATTATGATTTGTAAATTTCTTTAAACATTTAATGGAGAATACTTATAAAAAATATTTGAAATAAATTACTCATTTAAATTTTGATATAAGTTTTAATCTTTAAAATGTTTTTTTTTAATTCAGGGTTAGTATCTTAAAAGCATAATTCTGTAGGCACTTTTCATTATTTGATAAATTTATCAACAATGCATAGTAGAATAATTTCAAATATATTTACTCAAGATGGTAAATTTAAAAGAATCTAACCATCAACTTCAAAACTTGTCAGGGTTTTTAACACTTTATGTGAATGATTAGTGCAATAATTTTTTTTTAGTGAAAATTGATTTTAAAAAGAAAAAAAATCTCTCCTGCTTCACAGTATTTAAACCATTCCAAGTCAAAATGTATATGAGAGGATTTTTTTGCTACTAATTTTTTTTAAATGGTGTATGTTGTGAGGGGATCAAGCACTCAAATTACCTCATTTAATAAAGAAAGCCCATATTTTTGCTCCTTTAGTGATTAGTAATTGAAACTATGGAATTCACCCTGCTTTCATATAATCAATTTTTTACTTATTGTATATTCTTTAAATTTATTTTAAAATAGGGGAAAAAAAAAGATTTTATAAGTTCTATTAAACTCATTCTTTTATTTAAGTATTTTCTGTTTGAATTTGTGAATAACACAATGATTAAGCAGAGGAGACATTGTACACAAAAATACTTCTCAGTGGTAAGTTATAATATTTTTGTAAATAAATGAATAAAAAATATCCATCATATTGAAGAAGAAAAACCTTTGGTCTGTCAAATAAGTTATCTGTAAAAGTGTATTAAGTTGATAAATGAAGACTTCCTATATTTTCTTTTTAATAAGTCTAAGACATTGTGAAAATACACTTATCCTTGAAAATAAAAAAATGTTTCTGAATATTTTTCATTGTTAACATTTTTCTTTTTGTCTGACTAGATTGTATAAAAAAACTAACTCACTCAGAATGTAAATACAACTCATTCGGTTTAGTTATTGAATATTTTAGGTAATGACTGGTACATTGAAATTTTATATTTGGGTGATAATTATATTAATGGTTTATGTAATCAGCATATTTTCTACTGAACCATGTACAGATATTAATTGTCTTCCAAGTAGTGTTTAAGTTTTTTTAATGATTTGTAAATACTGTATTGGGTGCCAATATTTGTTTTATTTACTAAAGTCACCTCCAAATTTGAAAAATAGCATTCCAAACCAGTTAACTGAATATTTCCATAATAAAGGCATTATCCACTTTTGAATTATTTGTGTACTTGATTAGTTTGATAGTAGCTTAAAAAAAAAAAAAAAAAAAAAAAAAAAAAAATTGCTACCGCATTATTATGTTATGCTGCTAGCATGGATTCCCTTAATTCTCTTGCCATCTGTTCCTATTGTCCACTGCTCTAGACAGCATCCAGTGTCCACACACAGCTAATGAATGCAAGTCTTTGCTGGTCAGCCAACACTGTGTGTCCATGGATGGAAACCCACAGGAGAATCTTGCTTATGAGTTTGTCCCAGCTTGTTCATCTAACTTGTATAGTTTTGGAGATGAGATACCAATATTCTGATCATGGAAGTGATGAGTATTCTTTTGTAGACATCCATTCACATGAAAAGGGAAAATATTTAAGTTTTTTCGTAAGGCCAATGAATCAGTTTTTTGGAACTTAATTCACTGATTTGAGTAAAATTAAAATGAATTTAGAAATGCTCTGAATAAGACCAAGTGAAGTTACTTGTGATTTACAAATTATTTACTAAGGACAGTGTGATTTTATTTCTCCATAGAGAAATCTCTGCTTTTAAAAAGGTTTTTAATTAAAAAAAAAAAAAAATTCAGGAATGGAGCCACATTAGATTTTAGCATGTGGCATAACATATTCAAGAATTATTCATTAAAATACCCAACTAAAACCAAACATTCTCTACCTACATTAGTAATATTGCTTGTAATTTCTTTCTCTGAATTATATATGTACTCTATTCACATTGTGGCCAGTTTATATAAGTTTTGTTTTTGTTTTAAATTTATTTTATCATGGATGATTTTAATTTTTTGTTGAATCAGGATCAAGAAAATGTTTAGATCCTGAAGAAAATAAAGAGCTTGGTGTATATATTTTCAGATGTGGCAGAAGAGATAGAGTGGATTTAATTACCATTTGTTACTAAAGATTTCAAATCTGAAATAAAACAACTACAAACAAAAAAAAAAAACAAAACAAAAAAATCTTACTTTTAACCAGATATATAAACATCAAGAACTTGACAGTATCATCATAGGGTTTGTTTTTTTTAGTAAAAAAAAAAAAAAAATGAAATTAAAAAAGTGGATACAGCTAAAAGATAAGTCTAGAAACAAATGATTTTTTGTAAAAGCTTTATTTGACCAGTAATTGTAGTAATAGCAGCCAGACAATTAGCAGCAGACCTATAAGTAATAGTAGTAGATGTTGTATGCAGCACAGACCCTGCGGCAACAAAACTTATCAGCTTCATCATAGTCAGGGAGGGGCAAAGGAGAAGGTGACACAAAGTATCCCAAAATTACTAATAGGACTTTACTAACAAAGATGAATTAGGTGAGATTTTCAGAAAATTTTTATTGTCCATAATAAGTGACAATTTATTTATTTTTTTAATATATTTTTAACTTAAACAAAAAAAAAAAAAAATCAGTTAGTTGGTTTGATTGGTATTTCAGTTCTACAATAATATTTGAGAACCAACTTGTACTCACCTCAGCACACAATTACATTCATACACACGCAGTCACACCCAATCGAAACTGACTGATCAAGCACAGTTAGACAACCAAAGACAATAACATGGAGAAGGAGGAGGAAGAAGAGTAGGGACGGACACACCAGTTGGTGTAATGATTCACCATGCTCATCACCACTGGCATACACATGGGCATGGGCTGGACTGAGGAAGAGAGTTGTTAACTAATTTAGATCAACAACCAGTAAATGGAGAACAACTGAGATTGTAACTAATAAGTGTCTGCTGAGGAGAAAGTGGAAATGTTGTCATGCAAATAGACAAGATATATTTGTAGATATTCTAATCTTAACCATCAGGACAATTGGAAGATAGAGTGAAGTGAAACAGAAAAAAAATACAAGTAAATGTAAGGTGACTGGCTTTACATTGGAGATTAGGAAAGATGATTTTGTTATTAGTAATGATAATAATAAAAAAAAGACAGTAGAAAAAATCTAATCTAATTATAAAAACAAATTTCAATATAATAAATGAGTGCTCTCCTCAATTTCCCTATAAGTAACAATATGCTTGTGTTTATTGTAAGAGAAGGAAAATTTATTTTAAAATAAAAAAAATTTTTTTCTTCTAATTCTAAATACAACCACAGTTTATCTAGTGAGTGTACAGGAGAATAGTTCAGCTGGTTTAACTGAAATAAATTAGTTTTTTTTTTTTTTTTTTTTTTTTTTTTTTTTTTTTAAATAAAGCACTTTTGGGTTTAGGACAATTTGTACAATCCAACAATTCTATAAAATAAATAGTTTTACTCCGAGTGTTTAAATTTTAACTTACTGATAAAATAAAAAAAAAAAAAAAATTTTTTTTTTTGCTTTATGTAATGCTAGTCAACATTTAAAAAAAAAAAGAATTTAAATAATATCTCATTGATACTGTTTGGTAAATATTTCTCACAATTTTATGCCAGTATTAAAACATAAGTTTACACAACCTCAAATAATTTTTCTTTCAATGCTGAATAGTTATAACTAAAGCTGACAGATTTGTCCCTACATTTAGTTTATTTGAAACAGTTTATCATTATTATTACTACTACTACAACTACTATTCACATTGCATATGATTAGAGTTTAATAAAATCAATAATCTCCTGAGTTTTCAGTCACCAAACATGCTTGGTCATGTACATAAAGGTAATCTATTAACACTAAGGTAAGTTAGCCACTGCAAAGATTTTCAAATACAAACCCATAGTAGCCAGATAAAAACCTATCTACACAATAAGGGTGGAGATGGAATAGGAAAAAAAAGCCCTTGAAATCATTTTTGCCAATTCAATGTGAAAGAAAAGTGATATGAGGCAAAGTGTAGCCACAACTTAGAAGCCACCCAAAAATCAATGGCTTATTAGATATTTATTTTCTTATCAGCTGTTAAATGAAAAAAAAATCTTTTCCTTTACAAAAAGGATTTTTTACAGATCAATAACTTTTAAAATATTTAAAGTTTATTTCAGTGACAAAAAGATGTTGGTTTTCAAAGTGATAATGAACAGATCCTGTAAAACTGTTGGAATGAAATTTTAGGAAAGAAAAGAAAAAAAAAGCAGGGGAGGAGGGAGAAACAAAAAATTTTACTTATTGAAATTAATTAAATTCAGAAACAAATTCATAGGCCTCCATTTATCCATTTTTAAAGCTCCCCCCACCCCATTAAGGTGGCATATTGTGACTGTTGGTTTTACAGGAATTGCCCAACCCTAATTTTTGTGTATATTTTCATCTTTTTGAAAAGGAAGAATGTTTCTGTTGTTGAACTAGATATTCACAAAGTAGTCCAGCAGAGGACAAAGTGAAGTCTGGAATTATTTTTCTTCCACCCAAAACCAAAAAGATATAAAAGAAAAAAGAGAGAGAGAGAGATAGAGAGAGAGAAAGAAAGAAAGAAAAAGAATTTTTTTTTATTAACTTTCCCTTCTCCACCCTCAGAATTTCTTCTTTCTTCTGGCTGACCACTCCCACCTCCTAAGGTCACCCCACCCAACTTTCCCCCTTCAATAAACTATCACATTGAATGTCCTATCAAGACTCATCATTTCCTGACCCCTCATCATCATCTGCATGATCCTCCTCTTCATCATCAAGATAAACATCATCTTCATCATAATAATCTAAATCAGTATGGCTTTCTGTTGTCTTGGGTCGTCCGCTTACACAATACTCTTGCAGTGTTGTTGGCACTATCACTCCATCTCGTTCAGCATCAGCTATTGTGGCTTGTACTTGTTTCCTGTATGTATAAATAAAAGACTTAAATAAGACTCGGTAAACAGTTAATAACGCAAAGTGCAATAAAAATATAAATTCAGCAATACAACTTGATTTCTAAATACAGATTTAATTTTTTTTTAATTTAATATGAATTTAATGCACAGCTTCACTAAAATTAGTTTTAAAATAACTTTCAAGTCTATTTCACTCCACTTATCAAAATTTCTTTGAAACGCAATTCTAATACAAAAAAAAAAAAAAAATCAATATCAAATTTTCATAAGTTTATAAAACTTCTAAGTATTTTATCTTTAAAAACCCACCATTTAATTACTAAAATTTCTACTATGACCCAAATCAGTTTTTGTACAATAAATGCAGATAAAAATTTTTAAATTAATTAGAAAGAAAAAAAAAACCCAATAATTTATTGAAACTCAATGAGCCAACTATTTTTTTTACAAACATTTAAAACCTGATAATCGACTATTTTCTCAAGGAGGCTAACATTCACTAAAGTAGTTTAATTTTGTCCCAATTGCAAGTTTGTTTTTTAAACCATTGCAGTAAACAAATTAACAAGTGAATTTTATTCATCAAAAACATAAGGAAGTTACTAACAATGAAACTATAGTTTAACTGCCTTCACTGAAGGTATCAGTATTTGTAAGCAACTCTAGATTGAATCGATGAATACATATAAAATTAATTTCTATTATTTATTTATCATATTATATATATATATATATATATATATATATATATATATATATATATATATATATATATATAAAATATCATACCTCAAATGTTAATGTTTTAAAATTATCATTAAATTTGTCATCTGATAATCTTTATTTCTTAAATAATCATTAGTTTAAAGAAATTCATGATAGCAACTATAATTAATTTTAGAGAATTAAATTAAATTGTTATTAAACTTCATAAAATGAAAACAAAATTATTTCCTTTAAATCCCAGTCATTTGAATAATGATACCCCCCTGCCCAGAAAAAATAAAACAAAAACTTGGAATTAAGCAGATGAAAAAAATGTAAATTGCTACATATTTTGATTTTCTTTTCCCAATAAAAATTCATAAACAATTAAAACAGAACTATTACCAGTTTCAGACCTGGAACCTAATAATAATTAGCAGAAAATCTAGTGCCCAGGAACTTTCCCATCAGATATCTCAAAATCCACCATATTGTACTAAAAGGAGCAGGACCAAGAGCACACTCCTGTTTTTGGTAATGGCTGACAAAATTGGGCAATTAAAAGAAAAAAAATTATTTTCATTGAATGGCAATAGCTTGGATTATGATTATTATTAGGGGGTGTGCATTGTTATATTATTTCATTTATTTTTTTGTGAACCTACGGTGACATTGCTATATATTCATATTTCATTTAAATAAAGTTGAAATATAAAAAATATATATATAGTTTTTAGATTTTCTAAAATGGTAATTTTTCTATTCAACAATTGCCTAACAACTTATTTATAAAAATTTACAATGTACTTTAATTAGATACAAAAGAAAAACTTAACACAAACATTTAAGCAATTTTTAATATTTTTTTTAGAATCAAATATAGTAATTAAATATTGATTACCATCAATGTATTTTTTCTTTTAAATTGCCCTTCATAAAGACGACACCTGTTGCATAAAACTGATAATATAAAATAATGAATATTGTATATTAGCTCATTTAGACTAATTTCTTGAATTATTATTTTTTTTTTAATCATGTTTTTCTACCTCATATTTTTTAACAGATTTTCTGTTGTCGAACTTTCGGAATTGTGTCCTCTCTTGATACACTCATTGAATCTGTGACCTAATAAATTAGGTAAATTTTACCAGTACTATTTTTGGATCATGATTTTTAAAGTTCAAATTTATTATTTGTTCTTTTTTGATCACTGGCTGTAACATTTATACTATTATTGAAACTGAGGTTTGGCCTAATGATCAGATGACTTATTCTTCTACAATATTGTTGTCCTGTCTTATTTTAATTTCCTCTCATATAGAGTAATCAGTTGGTTTGGTTTTATAGCATATTAACCCTTGTAGATTATTTAAAGCCAAATCTTATTTATATATTTGTAAACATATAGTTTGTAGGTAACAGTTAAATGGTTTCAAGTCTAGTAAATGATTAAATATTCCTGTTTGACCCACAGATGGGACCCTAAAAGGTACTACTAATCCATGTCAGAGTGGACCTAGGAGGGCAGTGAAGAGGTACTCCACACTCCTCAAAGCTCCAAGATTAGAGCCTCACCATCAGATAGTTTAGTGTCATATCCAAGACACTCATTAGGGGAGAGGGATTTTACCCCTCTGCAGAGATGCAGTTAGTTTATTTAACAGTCCCAGCCAACTGGAGTAATGCATGCCTTTTCCACTTTACAGATGATTAGCCAAGCCATAAATATCAAAATCGAATTTTAACAAGTTTTAACTTGACATTTATATTCCATAACAATTGAAGCATCTTAAAGAGAAAATATCAAATTTAAGAACAAAATATTGAATATATATGCAAAAGACTTATTTGTACAGTTTAAAAAATATTCTAGGAGCAAATATTTGCAAAAATAACATTTAAACTTAAAGTAAGGAGATGGAAGAGCACCCCCCCCTTTAAAAATTATAGTACAATGTAAGTTCTTTTCTAAAACGAAATTGAAAGAACAAAAACAAACTACATCTTTATCTGTTTAGAGTGAGGGAAGAGAAAATAAAACTCACCGGATAATATTTTCATATTCCTTATCTCGCCCTCTTGAATCCCTCCATTTTCGGTACATAACTGAGGCATCTACATTGGCAGGGGAATATGTGTTTGGTTCATTCAGTAATGAAATTATGCTGAGTAAAATTGTTCTGTATATGTACATATATTTAAAAAAGAAAAAGTAATAAGAAAAATTTAGAATAAACATGGTTTAAATAAAATCAAATGTTTGAAACTTTAAATGCAAAAATTACCAAACTATTTGTAAAAGCAACTCACCAAAGAGTTAAAAAATTGCCACAGCATACTATTAAATAACTACTTAGTATATATCATGTTTGATTACAGACTAAGGATTTATTTTAAAAAACAACAACAAAAAACTTCACATTTTTTATAGTATGGATGGATGCAGGCAACAAAAGAATTGAGGAGGAAGTAAAATGTAATTTTTTTTATATCACTATCTTTTTTCAATAGTTAAATTTAAGTTTTTTTTTTTAACTACTACATGCAAAAGATAAATAATCAACTATCAAAAAATAAACTTAAAGAAAACACTATTTTAAAGTAAAAATTGGCAAAAATTACTGAATTTACTGCCCATTTTTTAAGTTTTTTTTTTAATAGCAGCCCATATTACAATAATATGAATATAATATGGTTTTCTTGTATTTATCTAGACTAAAACAGAAAAAAAGATCACAAAATTCCTGTTGAAACAAATTAAATGTGATCATTTTGATTCACGTTTTTCTTTTACCCAGATATTAGGTAGAGTATGTAAATAATTTACATACTTTACATCCTCTTAACATTAAAGCAAACTTTCTTATAACAATGGTTTATAGGCTCATGAATTCCTCATGTGCACCTGTGGGAGTTAAATTCTGTTTTTAGCGTTCTTTCAATACCTGTGTTTTCAATGAATATGTACATTTGTCTTTATTAAAGCGGAGAAATATACCAATTAATCTTTGTTTATAGAATCTTTTGTTTCTCAAATGAAGAAACTATTTAAATTGAATCAGTAGTTTTTTTTTAAATTTACAGAAGTACAAGGTGTGTGATGGGTAAATTGGGACCATTTTCAATTATTCATTTCATGCTTTGTGTTCTCTACTATTCATCAGTTCTGTTTTGAGCACTGTTGGTAAGGAAAGCAGCACCATAATACAATTCACTCCTCTAGAAATTTGGAAATAGCATGCTATATTGCATGTTATATTACATGACATTTATGTCAGAAGCTTGAATACAAAGATTTCAGAGTGGTTATCAATCTCAGTACAGTACAGAGGATCCAAAAAGAGTTGGATGAGTTCAATGATATGGCAACTTTGAAGCCTCACTGATTATTCTGATAAGAAAAAAAAAACTCCTGAATTTCTTGGTGAGATCCAGGCCATGATTGACAATCCCAACAAGTCAATCAGGTTATTAACCAGAGACATATAGAAGTGTTGAAATTTATCAGACAGGTAGTGCATGAAGACATTTAGTATTTCTCATACTAGATGACAAAGGGCCAATTTTTATCACAGACCATGAATGACAAGAGGAAAGACTGTGCTACAAAGCTTTTCCACAAACTCAAGCATTCTTTCCAACCTAACATGCTTTGGTTTTTCTCTGATGAGAAAAATTTCTGCCAGGATAAGATGGTGAACTCACAGAACAGCCATTAGTTCACTTTGTCCCTAAAAAATATACCAATAATGAAAACACCCACATCTTGGTGTTTGGAATGGTCACAAGCAATAATGACATGATGCCTTGATTTATCTTCCTACATGATCTCAGACTCAACATAGAGGCCTACATCAAGGGCCTGGAGGAGGTAGTGCTGCTCTGAATTGAGAGGGAGGCTGCTAGAAGACCCTAATATCTGGCAACAGGACTGTACCATGCCACACAAGCAAGAGAACCCAGTTTTGGATGCAATTACATCACTCCTAACATGCAATCCCCTTGATTATTATGTGTGGGGTATGGTTGAGCGAAATGAACAAAACTCTGGGCAACACCAAAGATGAATTGAATGCAAGGATAACGGCAGCATTTATTGATTTAAACAGACTGCCAGAAAGGATTGCAGATTTCAAAACTGTGTGGAGACTATGGTTGAAACTAATGGCAATTTTTTTAATAAATTTAATCAATAGTATTTCAAGATATTTTCACGTAATTTTAGTAAATATATCATAGAAAGTGAGATGTTAGTGTTATTTTTATTTTTACATAATTTAGACAACAATTTACTTATCACACTCTGTATATAGATTTTGACTACAGCTCAAAGAAAAACTTAAGTCTTTCTATTATTTCTCAATTCTAATTAAGAAAGCCTTACATTTTTTTCATGTATTATTTTATATAAGGGCCAATTTTGGTAGATTTTTGTGTCCATATTATTTTTGGTGATCTAAGAGGATTATCTCTTCCTCAAAGTAATCTTTAAAAGTTCTCTCACATCTTAATTCATTAAAAAGATCAAGTGTTAGCTTAAATGTAAGTTTAGTATTACTTTTTAAGTAGTTACTTTCATATTTGATAAAAATGTCATTTTTGGACTCTTTAAAAAAAGAGTAAAATTGACTGAGGCTTTCAAATTTGTACTTTTGTTGATGAAAGTTCAGATTTTAGATAACTTCTATAATTTTGAGAAAAGCAATTAACATTTCAAAAGTTGCTAAAACAGTTAATCATTCAACAGTCTTCTTGATATATACAATCTTATTCAAGAAAAAAAAAAGTTTTTCTTCAGAAAACAGTAATATTTATATATACATTCAAATTTGGTATAAAGCCAGAAAGAGAGAGTAACAGATACTGGTCTTTGTTTTTCCATTTATAACCTATTCCTATTCAAATTACATTTTTCTTTTTATCAAGACCTCATCCTTCTATTTCATACTCCCTATCCATCACAATACCACCTTTACTCTATTATACCTATAATATATTTACAGTCATGCAAGAGATACAAATGAAAATGATGACAAGCAAAAGAAAAATACCCAAAGTTTGGAAACTAAACAGAGGGTGAGAGAAAGGGGTTGATATGGGTTCTTTTCTATCCATGCAAGAGGGAAAATGGCCATGGTTTACTTTGATACTGAAAATCCCACTCTTTTTATGAGAAACAAGTGACACGTTCACTAAGTGGTGGTGCTGGGGTTAACAGAACAAGAATATAAGAAAAACTCTCTTTTCAAAAAACTAGAAAGTAAGGTGGATATATATTTATATATATATATATATAAAAAATAAAAAAAAATAAAAAAAGAATTAAATTCATCATTCACTTAACTACTTAAGAATCAATTACTTTAACCCAAAGGTTTCCAAATAGAATCTCCTTTTCAATATATGACTACTAGAAAAGCCAGTCAATACTAGTTCCTTTCTTACACAACAAGCTTCCTTTGTTCATCAACCTTTTGCTGAAAAAATTTTTTTTTAAATTTTATTACATTTACTTTAAGCTGATGCTTGAAATAAGAGATTAGATTGTTATTAGAAAAATTTTCAAAAAATTCTCTTCTTCGCTTAACATCACTATTTTAACTACAGTCAGCAATGTGAGAATCATGGGCCATTTGCTAGCTAAATGGCTCTAAGTTTTTTCCCCAGGTGGCTCTATGTTTATACCCTAGCCATACCATTGGAATATAGTTGCTACTTTTGTCTTGAAGGGAGTTATTGAGTATATGGATAATGACCAACCTAATCCTATGTTTACATGATGTCTCAAAAACAATCATTAAATTCTTTTGAATCAATTTTGTTAGATGTTGCCTGAAGTCAAGTCTATCCAATAAGAAATGCATTGATCTTTTAGTAAAGGCCTATCTTCCAATCCTTTTTAAGACAATAGTTTTTGGTCAAAATTCCCAATGATATGTAAGAAATTAACATTTAAAAAAAAAAATGAGGGAGCTAATCAGTTTTCCCACAGTTAAATGGTTTCAAGTATTGCAGTTATCATTTCTTCAAGATTAAGGCTGGCAACTACACAGTCTGTGTCAGTATCCATACTTTCTATACTATAGGTTCTTTGTAGGGGTTTTGTCAATCCCTGAGTACTGTACTGTTTGATTTTTATAGGAGACTTTGTTCTTGAAGGCATTTTGAATGTGCTTCCTGGTCTTTCATTGTTCATTTTGGTGTTCATCTGTATTTTCCCAGCTTGAGCTAATGGGAGCTTGTGTTGTTCATGTTTTATGGGAGACAAGTTTTTTAGTTTGCCTTTAGTACTTTTTGGTGGACGGATTGGTGACTTATGTAACGGCTGTTTTGTTGGAGATTTTACACTTTTAGGAGGATTAGTTTGTGTGGGAGTGGAAGATCCTACGTGTGTTTTTGCTTGGACTAAAACATTGAATCTCTTCCCATTCCCAACCCATTGCTGAGCTGGTGCTTGGTAAAATCTGGGTGAGTGTAGTTTCTTCTGGTGCTCCTGAAACATAGGCCAATCATTTGCTTCCAATTGGATCAATTTCTCCATGAGTGTTCTATATTTGTTGTCTTGATTGGTTGTAGCTGCCTTCCATGAAACATAGACATAGCTGTTTTCTCCTATGTAGGTCCCTACAATTTTCCTTGCTTCCAGAAAGGACACATTCCTTTTGTATTTCCTCTCAAGTATTTCCTTTTCTTTTTTGTAAACATTGCAAGATCTTATGTAAGCTGGATGATCTTGTCGGCAGTTTGCACATCTAATTTGCTTCAAGCAATCTTCCTCCAAGTGGTCTGGGTCCTTTTTACCGCATTTTGCTCATGTGTGTCGTTCTCTACAGGCTTCCCTATGGTGTCCATATTTTTGGCATTTGAAGCACCTCAGGGGCACTGGGACATACTACTCAACTCTCTCAAGACAATACTCTATCTTCACCTCCTTAGGAGTATGGGGCTGATTAAATGTACAGATGTAAATCTTGGTCAGGATTCATTCTTTGCCTTTTCTAATGGAGATTCTTCTCATATTTTTAACTCCTTGTTTTCCAAGGACTGATGTAATATTGTCTTCTGTAGCCAATGCCAACTCCCTACTCCTGATAACTCCTTTGGAAGTGTTGAGTTTCTCATGTGGGTAGGCTCTGCATTTCATTGTATGAAAAGTTTTCATTTTTAATATGCTTTCTGCCTGCCTCTGGCTGTTCACCTCAATTAGCAAGTTTCTGTTCTTAGTTTTCTTAACAGTTTTTGGAGTAGCCCTTGTCGAAAGAACTTTTTCTATGAGGAAAGGTGAGAATTTGGCTAGGCAGACTTTCTCCAAAGATTCAATAACAATGAATCTGGGGAAGTCTGCTGCTTCATTCTCCGAATCTGATTCTGACAGGTTTTGTTTTGTTTTTTTGTTTTTTTATTTGAAGATGCCATAGATGTATATTTTTCACTGACCTTGTGCTCCACCACTCACCACAGTGTCCAACTTGTGTGAGGAATATACCAAGGGGAAACCCATTTGCCTTGGTTGAGATAGGGATACATGATCAATATACTTGAGCTGAGGGTAGGTTTTTGAGCCATTGCCAATTTCAAGTTCTCAGCACGGGTCAAATTCCTATTCTCTCAATGCAATTGACCTTCAGGCACCTAAAAGATAAGGTTTGGGAACTTGCTGCAAGTGCAGATTTAAAAGTATGGTCGGGATAAACATAGGTGTTGGGGCTTGACATGACCAGCCGATTGATTGAATCAGGCCTATCCGACTGTTCATCAGACCAAGAACCAAAGTGGTGTGTTGCATGTCATTGACCACTCTGTTGCTGAATGAATGACTGCTCAACCACCAGGGTCCCATCCAAGTGCCTTATGAGTCACCACCCACAGCCAACAGGTGGTCCCATTGGGCAGGGTCTCACCCCTCTGCAGAGGTGGAGTTGGCATATTCTACAGCCCCAGCCGACAGAGCAGAGAAAATCTAGTAGACTCTTCTAGTTAACATAGTATCCAGATAGCTAACTTCCTATGTAGGTCAACTCTGAGCCTATATCCATATCTCCTGGTTTAGGTGATTGATCGCATATACCTGAGACTATATCATTGATGAGCTCAATCAAAATGACATCACTAAAGCATTCTAATACTTGCTAGTTTCCTATCCCCTGTCTCGAGAGTCCAGTATGGCTTTCCATTTGCCTATTGCCATTTTGAAACCATCAAGAAACATCCCAGCTGAAGAGAAAATAGTTACTTGTTTCATAAACTGTAACAACCTGGAATGCACTCTTCAGAGCATTATTGGCCATGACCAACCTCTTTGAGGAAAATTTGACCTTTGTGTCAAGAGAACACTTGATAAGCAAAGAAATGCTCATCTTTTAGTTATTGCAGTAGCCATATTCATGAGATTGTACTTTTGGTTTACTCTTTATATTTTTTAATATCAGATTTTTCTTTAATTCTTTTTAAAAATATAAATCTTAAGAAAATTGATCATAGTATTCTTGATTAATTTTTTGTCAATGGGTGTCAATTTTTCAACAATGCACATCATAACTAATTAAAAGCATCACAGATATAGAGAAAAGATTTTAATTTCTTTTAAAGGTAAAACAACTCTAAATTCCAGGATTTCATTATCACCTTTAAGGGATGGTTTCTCAATCTTTCAAGAAAAGCTAAATATTGAAGAGGTCATTACGTTTTAAAAGCAGTGAAAAAAACAGGGTGAATTTTTTGTGTTTATACCTATTTAATATTGGTACAGTTTTAATTAAATACACAATTTCCTCTCCAAAAGAAATATCTATGTGTTGTGGTATAGTGTAGAAGTTGGACAAATTGTTACATCATTTGATGTTAAAAAAAAAAATCATGGTGGCAAACTAAACCCCAAGTACATAAAGCTACAAAAAAGCAAAAAATTATAAATAGAAAATAAATCACTTTGCAAATTTATTCAGGATTAATTGAACTTAGTCAATAATTGTTTGCTTATTATAAACAAATAATTATTGATCAAGTTCAATTAATCTTAAATAAACATTGTCTTATTTATTTTTTGCTGTGAGAGCAAATAAGCCCTTGATATTGTGTTTGGAATATAGCATTTTTTCTAGGTATTAAAAACATTTATAACCAGCACTTTTTTACACTTAGATATAGTGAACTAGTGATTAACTTTTTTCTCTTCAAAAGAAAGTAATAAAATTTTATTTTTTTTTGTACTCCTGTTAAATGATCTTTCAAGAGACTTAAAACAAATCTTGCACCAGAAAAAAAAAAAAAAAAAAAAAACTACTTAAAGTCATGAGATCACAAAGTTCATGAGATTTTACTTTTGGATTACTCTATAATTTTTTCTTATTATTTGGAATATTCAGAGATTTTCAGTAGTTACTTTGACTAAAAGACTCATAAAAATGATCAACTTATTACAGTCAACATGCCTTCTAAGAAAATTCAACCAACATCTTTTTACATTGTTTACATTAGAACTGATTTACAGGTTTCTAATAATCAACAAAAATTACTTGTTCTATTGTCTTATAATTCATATATTAAAATTTATTTGTACCATAAAGTTATGAATTTATATGCTTATTGCTTGTGTAAAAAAAGCATTCCTGAAATGATGACTGATAAATGCCAAGCATCTTTGATGAATAGAATTTTTATAAGAAAGATATAGAATTGGAATCTTGTTAATTTTTAGAAATTTTTATTTTGATTCTTTCCAGGCTGTAGAAAAGGTTATATGCTTTCATTTAGTTGGTAATTATATCAATTCAGTCAATATAAGATTTTAGCTGTAAAACAGCATAATTAAAGGAGAATGGGAGTTGCTGTTGATTTCAGCTTGATTCTAAAGAATAGACTGTTAAGTAAAAGGAATAATTTCTTCTTGGAATATTTGAAAAAAATCTTCCTAAGTACATTAACAAAAACAAGGAATGTCTAACAAATACTAATCAAATGTTTTACATAAAGACATAGGAAAATGCTATTATAATAAGTTATTACTTACCGAACATTTTGTGTAGGATTCCATCTTTCAGAAGGTAATTCACCACTTTGTGGATCATCAACAGGCGGGTGTAATATCGATATACAAACATCTCCATTCTACAATAGTTGTAAAATTAAGAAAATAACTTTGAATTTTCAAATAATAACCAATGGCTAAAAAAGTTAATTTTTGCAAAATTCTGTCCTTTCCATTAACAGGCATATATAACAAGTGACTATAAAAGTTACATTGTATAAGTTTTTAAATAGAGAAAATATCAAATTTTTATCACTAATAATTAACAATGCGAAAACAATAAAATAATTGGTTCTTAGTATATCATGACAACTGAAAACTATAATAGTATTTAAAAAAAAAAAAAAAAAAAAAAAAAAAAAAAATTTATCGGTTTACAAATCCTAACCTTGTGGAAAGATTAGTAGAGTCTGCCCAAAGAAAAAGTCCAAAACCAAATGTTAGAACAGAACAAATTGTTCAATTATTATATTTATACTTTTAAAAGTTGGCATACTCTATAGACAAATGAATGCTAAAGCTTTTTTCACAATTATACACGAGAAATTGAGAATATGGTTTGTATATTCTAATATAGATGTGACAATAGACACCAAGCCTTAAAGAAGCTGGGATGGACAGAATAAAAAAATTATGAAAAGATACATACAATATCAGTCATAAATAAGTACACCCCTAACAATTTTTTAAAATTAAAAGTTAATTTTCATCTAAACCAAAGATACCAAGATTCTATTAGTTGCAGCAGAGCATTATAATTATCAGGTATTTATTATTACCAAACTCTATAGCATTGAAACTTATTAACCAAAAATAAAATTGTATAGTAGGTATGAACAGAGATGGTTATTTTTTTACATTATGTTTTAAAATTAGCTTCTACCAAACTTATGTAAAAATGTAAGGTTTTTGGCTTTTTTTTTGCTGGAAAGAAAATCTTAACTAAAAGAAGAAATTAAAAAAAAAAAAAAAATTTCCTTGAGACGAGCAATATTAACTTTAATTTCCCTGTTTTTGAAGCCCTAAATAAGGCTTCTGTTTATGAAAAACACCTTTTTTTATTTAAAGAAGGTAAACAAAATGGATTAGATTATCCTCTCACATATCATTAAATGAAAAAAAAAAAATTTAATTAAGGAGGTAGGTCGACACGAGAAAGGAAAAAAAAATGTTGATTTCAAAATTTAGAATAAAAACTAAACACCACTTTTCCACTTGCCAAATATTTTTTATTGTGAACTTTTGAGGAAAAAAAGGGCACTTTTTTGGTGTCTAAATAGGTGTACTATATAGAAAAAGGGGATGTACATAATTTTAAATGGCTACATATTCATATTTTGGGTTATAGTTTCAATATTGTATATTTTGGTAATTAATAATATCTATTAATATCAATGTCGATTGTATAATCAAAACACTAGGAATAAAACCCTGGTAGCCTTAGAAGAAAATTAACATTTTATAAAAAAATAAAAAATCAAAAAAATTTTTTAAAGATAGTGGGTGTACTTATTTATAGGCAATATTGTACGTCAGCCATTGACAGAACTGATGAGAAAGCAATCAGATTTTATGGCAAGAAAAAATTATTAGCATTATTTACATATGAAAAAGTTGTTGCTGAAAAAACATCCTGATTCACAAACCAAAACAAATGTAGTACCTTAATATAGCAGGACTTCTTTTTATATTGGTATCCATACAGAACTAACTATGGGAAAAGCAGGAATAAGTCAGTAATTTTGAGAGATTATCCCAGTGCCTTATTGATAGTTTCACTGAAAACTGGAACCATTTGAATTTAAAAAGTAAGTCAGTTGAAAGTATTGGAATTCTGAGAATGAAGACATCCACCTTTAGGATGTCACAGTCAGTTTTGAAAGAGAAGAATTTCAATTATATAGAAAGCTTAATAATGCTCCTATTTATATCACTTCATTAAACCATTCTCCAACAGTCTTCAAACAAGTATCTCTGCCTGGTGCCAAAGACTGTCTGTAAACTTAAATAACACGGTTAGGTTAGGTTAGGTTATTTGGTTGAACAGCATATCAACCTTTGATGGTTATTTAATGCCAAATCTTGTTTATACATATGATTTTTAAGTGAATGGTTTGTAGGTAACTATCTTTAAATGAAGCAGAGCTTTCATAGATTTTTTTCTTCAATGTAAAAGAAAAACAATCATATATATTTATATTTCTGTGTCAATTCTGATAGCTTTCAGATAAACGTGGTGCATTCAATAAATTTCCAGACTTTTTTTGTACAGGCATTTAAAATTATCATAGACTCTTGAAAATTCAGTATCTTATTGCTATACATCTTATGAGATGACTGACCAATTTTTATGATTCCAGGTTCAAATGAACAGCTACAGCAGCAATTGGAATACACCCTACTAAAACCTGATTGTCACAGCTGGTAAATTTCAAAAATGCAATCTGGACGTGAGGACACTTTAGAAGTACGATATGCAATAAAATTGTTTTAAACTTGGAGAAAATGCCACAGAAATGTATAGAATGCTTCAGACTGCTTTTCAACCATCTTGCATAAATCAAGCATCAGTTTTTGAGTGGCATAAGAGATTCAAGGAAGGCAGGGAGTATGTGAGGGATGATGAGAAGTGTGGGAGGAGTAAGGAAGTCAATACACCAGAGTTGATTGGTCAAAGGGTTAGGGTTACTATGTTGAGGTTTTAAGGGAGTTCAGGAAGAGATTCCGTCGGAAGAGGCCAGCACTCTTCAAATCAGGTCAGTGGCATTTCCAGTAGGACAATGCACCAGTCCACAACTCCATCCTTGTCACAGACTATTTGACCAAGATGGACATCAAAACACTTCCTCAGCCTCCCTATTGTCCAGACCTTGCTCCCTGTGACTTTTGGTTATTCCCTAAGCTCAGAGGCTGTTGTTATGAGACAATTGAGGAGATGAAAGAGGCTGTGACAAAGGTCATTGACATGCTCACAGAAGAAGACTTCCATGGGGCCTTCCAGAAGTTGTTGGAATGGTACAAGTGCATTGCAGCCAGAGGGGATTACTTTGAAGGGGACTAGAGTTTCATGCGTGTACTATCAATAAACGTGCCCATACAAAAAAAAGTCTGGAAACTTATTTAATGATCCTTGTACTCTATCTTCTAGATTGAGGTTTGCAATTATGTTGTCAGTTTCAATAGCCATACTTTCTACACTATAGAATCTATTTAGGTATTTGGTTGATCCCTGAGCATTGAATTGTTTATTAATTTTTTTAGGTGATTTTATTCTTGTTGAGGAGTTTAACTGAGAGTAGTTTGAATTGCTTCCTGGTGTTTCATTATTCCCTTTAGTGCTGATATGGGTATTTCTAAATTGATCAATAAGAGCTTCTGGTTTTTGTTTGATTGGTTCTGGTTTTATGGGAGACAAGGTTTTTAAGTCTGTCTTTAATGTTTTTGGTAGATAGATTGGAAATCTATGCGAGTTTTGTTTTGTAGGAGATTTTGTATTTTTTTAGAGGAGTGGTGTGTTTGAGCAGTAGATTTTGTATATGTTTTTTCTTTGATTATTTCATTGGATTTTTTTCTTCATTGTGAATTCTTTTAGTTTAGTTTGTGGTTCTGTTTGATGAATTTAAGCCAAGTGTAGGTTTTTCAACAGCTAAAACTTGGGCCAATCATTTGGTCCCAATTAGATTAGTTTCTTGACGAGAGCTCTGTAATTGACTGGTTGATTTCTGTCTTTGATTGATTTCACACACTGTGCTACAGAGATATGAAGTTTTCTCTCCTATGTAGGACTCTACTATCCTCCTAGCTTTAAAAAAGTCACATTCTGTTTATAATTTTGCTTCAAGTATTTCCTTTTCTTTTGTATATTTCACAAAATCTTGAGAAAGCAAAGTGGTTTTCTTGATAGTTTCATTTGAGCAATTTTCCTTCATGTGGTCTAGGTCTTTTTGGCCACACCTTCCATGTGTTGGACATTCTCTGTAGCTCTCCCAGTGGTGGCCGTATTTTTGACATTCAAAGTACCTCAAAGGATGTATTGTTCCACTCTCGAAGCAATATCCAATTTTTACTTCCTTTGAGTATTTTAGATTGATTGAAACTTACGATAGAAAATTCTAATGAATACATCTATCTGCCTCTTCTGATGGTTATTCTTTTGTAGTCTATGACCCTTTGCTTTCCTAAGTCTGCAGTTATTTCTTCTGATGTAACCAAGAACAGCTTCTTGCTCCTCTTTTTAAGATGTCAAGTCTTTTATACGGGTATGCCTAGTATCTTGTAGTGTGGTAAATCTTCATTTCGAGGATATTTTTGACATGCCTCCAGTTGTCCACCTCAACAAACAAGTTTTTGTTTATTGTCATTTTGACATTCCATGGGGGGGGGGTTTCCTGCTTGAAATGACCTTCTCTATTAAGATAGGAGATAATTTGGCAGGGCAGGTCTGTTCCAAACATTTAAGTACAATGAAGTTTGGAGACTCCACAGCATCATTTTCCAACTCAGACTCAAATTTCATTTTCTTATTTTTAATTTGAAAAGTCACAAATAGTGTTTGTTCTTAGCTGGTCCTGTGCTTCACCACTCACTATAGAGTCCAACTTGAGTTGGGAATTTACCAGGGAGGACACCCATTTACTTTGGTTGAAACAGGTATATACTACCAGTATACTCAAGCTGAGAGTAGGATTTCATATCACTGCCGATTTCAGGCTTTAAGTAGACAATACTTATTACCATACAATTTAACAGTAGTCAAAGTCTCATTCTCTCAATGCAATTGACCCTTAGTCACTGCTCTTTACAACTTTAAGATAAAAAGGTTTGAGAGTTTGCAGCAAGTGCAGATTGAAGAATATGGTCAAGACTAAACATACAGGTGTCAGGGTTTGATGTGACCAGCTGATTTATCAAATTGGAGTTCTCTGACCTGGCTGTCTAGCCAAGTAAAAGCCAAAGTGGTGTGTCGTAAGTCACTTGACCATTCGGTTGCCAAGTCAAGGACTATTCAATCACCAGAATTCTATCCTTAAGCATTATGAGTCACCAATCACAGCCAACAGGTGGTTTTGTTGAGGAGAGGGGTTCTTACTCCTCTGCAGAGGCGTATTTGGCATATTCTACAGTCCCAGATGACAGGGCAGTAATAACATAGGTCTTTAAGTAGGTAAAGATGGAGTATGAAATAGTATTGAAAGAAAATGGCTACAATAACATAAAACCTGTTTTTTTATAATAATAATAGCAACAATAAATCCCAAAGATGTAAAAATAGGAATATAATCTGATTGCAAACAAATGAAAATAAAAAATAAAGGCTTGCTTTGCTTAGAAGAGAAGGCAAACTGTTTTCAAGTGACATCATGAAACAAAGTTTTTCATGCAATTTAATGCTAGACTAGTTTATCATAATTGTGTATAACTTGATCACAAATGAGGAGTAGTAGAAGTAATCACTTGAATATTGTATGTTCCACTGTGATAAAATTATTTTATTTCTTTTTTAATACACTTTTAGCATTGTCTGAAGGCCACTATTATTTAAACTTTTAGTAATGATTTCAGAGAAAAAAATTTTTTTTTTTACTTATATAGTAGTATCGTATAGTACCTCTTGATATTGAGCAATTTTCACTTTGTCTTGCAAGTCTACACAAACACACGTTATCTGAGGAAAAATTACTTCATGTATGGCAGTACATCTAAAATATGTATATATCTATAATGATAAGTAAAAGTTCTATGTGCATTCATGGGCAATAAACATTTAAATAACAGGAGCTATTGACGTAATCTTTGGCATGAAGACTTGGTAAACATCCGCTTAACAGACAGGCTATATAAAGTGGTCATTTAAAGTATACAAAAAAATAAAAAGTACTTCTAGATATTACAAATCATATCAAGAAGACAGACTAAATTCAATGGTACAGTTTTAGAATAAAATCTACAACCTTTAATTCTTGTTACTGATCCTCACCTTCCAGTTAAAGTAATTATTCAATTTTAATCAATATCATTTTTTCTGTAATGTTTCTTTTAAATCAGAAACTTACTATTTTATAAAGAAAATAACACAGATGTAATGTCTTATGCAGGTTTTTTTTTTCTAAGTCCCTCCTGCTTTTTCACAAGATCACTTTGGCTCACTAATGTGGATAGAGGGTTGTGTTCTTTAGATCAGCGTAGATTCAACCCACTGAATCTGATTACACAACAGAGTAAAATAACTTCAAATACAAATATCTCCACTTCTATAGTTTACTCAAAGAAATTTTATATCTGAATTTTCTAATATTTCTTCTTGGTATAAAAATTGTGATGAAATTGAATTTTATACAAATTTGGAGATGTCAGAAAAATTTTAAAAATTCATATTCATGCTTGTTGAAAAAGGGATATGTGATAAACAAAAAATAGATAAATAAATAATAAAAATGTACAAAAAATAATCTTATTGCAATATATCTTTTTATCATTTGTAAGAAGAATATTTAAAGAAAATTCTGATATGAAATTTGTTTCAAACCTTTAGAAACTGAAGAAATTGAAATTGTTTACACTATGGGATGTAATAGTTGTAAAAATAACATTTTTAAAGTCAGTAATTGTGGTAACTATTTTTACCATGACATTACCTAAATGAAACACTTAATGCCAATAATAGCAAAAAATAAAATTTTAAAATTTTGCTAAAAACATTGGCATAACATAAATCTTCAAAGGGCTACTCACTTAGGTTTGGTTTCTTCATTTTTAATGACATATCAACCTTCATGGGTTATTTAATGCCGAAACTATCTTTAGAGAAAAACAGTAGTGGTACTATTTATCCCATAGTAATGGGGGATAAGGGGGTTCATACCTATCACGATAGTATTAGTCCAAAAGTAAATGCAATAACCCAACTGGAATTTGAATTAGCTTACTCATTTTGGAACATAACCATTGGTCATAAAGCAAACTACATTTCCATTAGACTCCATTAATAATAGTCTGATTTAATAATGATCTGATTTATCAAAAGATAAAGGAAGAGAGAGAGAGAGAGGCAGAATAGGGGGAGTAAAAGAAATGTGTGTGTGAGTGTTAGTACTACTTGACAAAAAACTGACATGTGGTGATAACTTGCATAAAAATTATTTTTGTAGTAATAAATCATTGTGGCATTTATAAGAAAAATGAATGGAAGAAATTATTAGTTACCAATGTTTGGATCAATGTATTTCCATCTGTAATTCACTAAAACATCACAAAAATGTTTCATTTCTAAAATAATCTATGATGAGAAATGAAAAGTAAATACTTAACAACAATAGTAAATATGGAGTTCAATAACTTTTTCCCTTCACTCATAATTTTTCCTATCACTGCAAGCTGTCTAACAAATTTTCAACAGTTCAGCCCTTTTAACATTTGCCAAGTCTTTGTTGAATTTTTTTAGAGAGTAACATCATCAAAACTTGCATGCACTACCATCTATAGACTTTAATGTAGGAGAAATGTAGAAAACATGAGGTATAATAGTGTTCAGATTCTTTATATTCTACATCCGTAGGAAGGCTTTACATGTTTTTTTTCTTTTATCATTGTTTTTGGGTTGAGCTGATCCTCTAAAAATAGCAGATCAAAAAGTTAATACAAACAATGATAACATTGTTCATTCAGGTTTAAGTCAATTTATTGTAGCCTAAGAATAACAGATTGAAAATGCGTGGATAAATAAGGTATGCCCAGCAGGATACAATCAAGAGTATCACCAATAGTGAAGTGATTTCAGATATGTTGATTCTATTTTCATAAAAGTTCAATTCATGCCAAAATTGAAAGATCAGCTTGCCACAGCAATGGCTGAAGGGGTGTACATGGAAACCTGAAAGGCAATCTGATTTAGTCTGTCAGTTGTGATCTTGCATATGGTCATTAATCATTAATCCATAATGCACCAGATTATTTTTCTTTTCACAGAAAAAAAACAAAAAAAAAACACCGATGACTAGATAGTAAGCAAGTTCTTTTGTTAATTGATCAGCTTTTATCAGTCTTCCTTCAAAAACATTACCTTTTCCCTACCTTACAGCTATTTCTTTATAGCCAGATTATATCCTTTATTAACTTCAAGTTTTGTGTACTAAACATGTCCAATGTTATTGATTAATTAAGTAGTATGGTTTTGATTAGAAATTCTGCTTCCATATCCTTTAAATATGTTGGTCTTAATATTTAAAACTTTAACACTTTCAATATGGATCATCTCTATTTTCTATTGTTATCAGCCATTGGTATACTGCAAAGAATTACTATCTGAATTTGAAGAGTTGATTACTGAACCCAGATTAGACAGCTCAATTGAATAGTTACCTACACTAAATCTGATAGTAC
The DNA here is from genome assembly GCA_963585895.1 of Sepioteuthis lessoniana. Taxonomy (NCBI): domain Eukaryota; kingdom Metazoa; phylum Mollusca; class Cephalopoda; order Myopsida; family Loliginidae; genus Sepioteuthis; species Sepioteuthis lessoniana. Next base: position 85,652,220 of record OY757905.1, read on the forward strand.
CTTTGACACACATGAATTAAATGTATATTAAATAGCAAAGGAACTGTCAGCAATTTATTAGAATTGAATAAGGTGGTTAGCAATTTGACTAATATTGACATAAAAATTATTATTTCTTCTAAACCCCAGTCAACTGAATCTCATTTACTTGAGTGTTATTTAGATACTTCTTTTGGACATTCTCAAGGAGCTTTCATTGTATCTATAAACAATGCAAAAGATCAATGTTCTACTTACTGACAAATTAGAAAAATTCAATAAGCTGTCAACCATATCTGCTGGCATTACTTCAATGTGTAGAGGCAGCAATTTACACCACCCATATCATGTGATAGATATCACAGTTCTGTCAGAATTGATTGCATAGCAGATAAGAGATTGGTTCATAACTCATCTATGTGTTAAAGACAGAAAACTAAGATTAATATTGCCGTTCAGTGAGAACTAATACTTTTTTAGAAGACAGCTACTCAGACTGTTTTAACACTACTGCCACTGTGTAGATTAGTTTAATGGCATATTAATTCCTTGAGTTATTTTATGCCCAAATTTGATTCCTTTCTAAACATTTGATTATAATCATAAATATATTTTCAATTTTCTATTGCATTTTTCTTCATCTATAATCTAATAGTCATAATTTATACACAATTATGGTTTTAAGTAACAATCTCTATTTAATAATAATTTGTTTGCATAGAATTATAGTTTCAAGCAAATAATAATAATCATTAGTAAAAAAAAAATTATAGCTTTAAGTAACTATTCTTAATACAAAATAATTGGCTCACAGTTATATGATAACAGGTATTCCTATTTAATAGAAATAATTTTCAAACAGATCTATTTAGCACATAGATGGGACCATAACAGGTACTACCACTCTGAGTCAGAGTGGTTCTGAGAGTAATGGCAATGAAAGGATGACTTTATACTCCTTAGAGCTCTGGGGAGTATGGAGTTACTTCACCAGATGTAGTTTTGTATTATATCTAGGATACCCCTTATGGTAAGGGTCTCACTCCATTGCAGAGATTGCAGTCAGAATATTCTAAGCCTCACTGACTGAGTGGCTGATAATTTACACAATTACATTGTTTCCAATATTAATCTTTTGTAAACAACTGTAGCTTCAGGTAACTATCCTTAATACAAATAATTTACTTAGTTAAATGATTTCAACTATTCCTAACATTAATAATTTTTTTTATTTATTATTTTTTTTTTTTCCATGTATTCTTCTTCATAATAATTATTTAGTTTCATGTATTCTTACCAACACTAATAATTTTCAAATATACATTTGACCCTAACAAGTACTACCACTCACTCATAGTGAATCTGAGAGTAATGGTAAGGAAGGAGTACTCAACACTCCCAAACTGCAGTCTCATTATCAAATGCAGTTTAGTTTCATATCCCTGACACCTCTTGAAGGTATCTTATCCCTTTGCAAGGAGTAGTCAGCATATTCTACAACCCTACTGACAAGGCTTCCTATATAATACTAATAATTTATACACAATTATATGGTTTCAAGTAAATATTTCTATTAAGTAATAATCAATTGTTTGCTTAGTTTCAAGTATTTCTATCTAATACCTATGGTTTCAAGTAACTAATAATAATAATACTTAGTAGACAATTATAGCTTACAACTAACTATTCCTGATACAAATAAATTGCATACAGTTAAATGGGTTAAAGTTTTCTTATTTAACATTAAGTATTCTATTTAATGATAATTTGTTTGTACACTGTTATATGCTTCACATATTTCTATCTACTAATTTTCTATCTAATTTTCAAACAAATTTATTTGAACTATAGATGAACCCTGACAGGTACTACCACTCCAGGTCAGAGTGGATTGCATATTAATAGCAATGAAGAGGTACTCTGCACTTATCAGAGCTCTAAAACAGGAGCCTCACCACCAGATTCAGTTTCGTGCCACCCTTTTTGTGGGGTCTTACCCATCTGCAGGTAATACTGTTTATGTATTCTAAGCCCTGCTAACAGGGTGGGCTATTAGTAGATGTTGGTTAGTTGTTTGGGTTTTATGTATGGTTATTTAATGCCAAATCCATTTTTATGAAAATAACCAGTTCTATTTCAAAGAATTCAGTTAAGCATAAGCACACAGTTTAAATGCAAGTACAGTTTAATTGTGAAAAACATTTCTATTTCAAGCTATTCAGTTTAGTCAAGCAGTTCTAATTCAGCTAATTCAGTTTAGTATAAGTATAGATTTTGTTTATACACAGTTAAATGTCAAAACAGTTCTATATCAAACAATTCAGTTTAGTGTAAGTACAGTTTCAATGTCAAAAAACATTTCCATTTCAAATAATTCAGTTTAGCATAAGCACGCAGTTTAAATTTAAGTACAGTTTAATTGTCAAAAAACATTTCTATTTCAAGCTATTCAGTTTAGTCAAACAATTCAGTTTAGCATAAATATGCTGTTAGTTCTATTTAACCCACAGGTGCTACCACGCAGGGCCAGAGTGGACCTGAGAGCAATGGCATTCCCCAAAGCTCCAGCATCACTGAAACCTCACCATCAGATTGTTTAGTGTCATATCCAAGACACTCATTGGGGAGGGTTTTACCCCTCTGCAGAGGTGCAGTTGGTGTATTCTACAGCCCCAGCCGACTGGGCAATACACAGAGTTAAATGTCAAAACAGTTTTATTTCAGGTGATTCAGTTTAGCATAAGTACACAGTTTAGACGTCAAAACAGTTCTATTTCGAGCAATCAAGTTTAGCACAAGTATGCAGTTTAAATGTCAAAACAGTTTTATTTTAAACAATTCAGTTTAGAATAAATACACAATTTAAATGCAAAAATCAGCAAAGTGAAGGAAACACGGTTTAGTTCTATTTAACCCATAGATAGGACCCTTATCAGGTACTACCACTCCAAGCCTGAGTGGAGCTGGGAGCAATGGCAATAAAGGACACTGGGGGGGGTCTTACCTCTCTGCAGAGAAGCAGTCGGTGTATTCTACAGCCCCAGCCGACTGGGCAAGCTATTAGTAGAGATTGTATCTATCTGTATAATTAGTAAATAGCAAGTGTATTAAGACTGAAGTATTTATACTGCTCAAATTATATTGGATTCTATATATGTAGCAGATTATACAGTATAGTGAAATGCTAAAAAACAGTGTGGGACTAAAATAGTTAAAAATCTTGAAGCCTTATGATAGCTTAATTTGATATCCTGTCATATTTCAGTTCCACAAAATTTTCAGATATTCTACCACTCTGACAGACTAACTTTTCATTACTGTCCTGAAAACAATTTAAAACTATGTTGATTTTTTTTCTTTTTTTTACTTTGTAATTATCTATAGCTGTTAGTAGCATAATAAAACCACCATTAAAACATTTAATGAATAAATATCTATTTTGGTCTAGTTAGTTTTGAAATTGAGGTAACAGAAGAAAAAATGAAGTTCACTTACTTCAAGTCTATTTGTCTATGGATCTGAGGTTATCTTTAACAACTTATTAGTTAAGCTGAGATCAGAGCTACTGAAGATATCTTTGTTTGGAGAGTTTTTTTTCCCCCCAAAAGTCTTAATACAAGAAAAATGGTTTGAAATAGATATGTCCCTCCTTTTCCTTTGTGAAAGAATTCAAGTTAGATTTTCATTGGTATATAAATTTTGTTAGAAAAGTGAAGAAGTTTACAAAGTTTTCCCTAGCTCACAAGTGTGATTGTTTTATTATCATGCCAAGTTCAGTTTTTCAAAAGTTTCTGCTTGAAAAAAGAAAAAAAGAAAAAAAGATCTAAGTAGAACCAATTTTAATGAGTCCAAAGGAAGCAGATGTATAAATTGATATTATGTTAAGTTCTATCAGCAAAACCCTGAAAACACGAAATTAGGTTGCATATCATACCATACTGTAATGAATGCAATAAAAATTGAACTTTTAATTTTTTGGGAATGATTTAACAATTAAAACTAAAACTTTCAAATAAATCCTTAAATAATTTAAGCTATTTTTTATTCATTACAATACATATGTATGGGGACTCATAGTGGAGTCAGATCTAACAGGGTATTGTGTTACTTTTAATGGCAAAAATTATTTTTTTGAAAAAGTAATTTAAAAAAAAAAAAAAAAAAAAAAAAAAACTACAAACAAACAGATAGATATAATAAAATATCAGAGACAAATTCCAAAAATATCAATTTCAATCTGTTGAGTCAGCAGCCCAAACCATCAACTCAGACTTCTGAAATTTTAGAAGGTTAGCCTCAACACCAACTGCAACTCCGACCCAAGAAATAGTTTGTTTTTTGTTTTTTTTAACTATTTATAAAATTTTGATTTTTAAAATGAACAAAATCTAAAGAATTCAATTCAAAAGAAAAATGTCCAACTTCAAGATTCAAAATAATGACTAGAAAGTCAAATTTTATAACTTGGTTTTGTATTTTTGAAACCTTTGTTCAATATTTTACCTCCCCACTTTCCCATAGATAAACAAAACTTAGTTCTAAAAAATATTACATTATGACAAGCTGATGCCCATTGGAAGGAATAGAAAGACAAAACAATCTGGACATTGTAGTAAAAAATGTATGGGTAAAGGAGTGATAAATAAAAAACTAAGTTCTTTTTAAAGAACTTATTTTTCTTTTAATGACATTTTGCTCTAAAACATTTTTCACTGAATTATCTATTTTTTGTGGATATTTGAATAATAATATTAATAATAAAAAAGGGGGAGGGGACCCATGAAATTTTTTCATCCTTTAATAGATATTGTTTATATATATATATATATATATATATATATATATATATATATATATATATATATATATATACACACACACACACACTAGAATGTTCTAGGGACATCCCACAGAACAATGGGACACCATTAATCTCGGAGGTGCCCGTGGTGTAATGGTTATCGTCGAAGGAAATGAACACAGCGACACGAGTTCAAATCCTGGACGAGACTCATTGCATTTCACATAGCACTAATATCCTTGGGAAAGGTATGAATCCAATTATTCTCCCTCCAGCTATGGGTAAATAGTAGGACAGACTGGGTTCTTCAGCCTTGGTGAGGTAACTAGTCTAGGAGAAGGAAAACTCTGAATTCAAACCTGTTAAACTCCACTTAAAAATTGACCTTGTGTCATATCCTGCCCGAGCGGAGGGGTTGGTAAATAGGATTAATCTCGGAGCCTGCACTCAGGAACAACAACTGAAACTACTATATACCTGCAATGGCCTGGGTGTTTACTGACATCTGAACAAAAAAAAAAAAAAATTAAAAAAAAAAAAAAGAACAGGTTGATTTAGTCTACATCTATTGTAATTATAGAATTGGTAAATTAGTCTCTTTGAGACCACATTTCACAGGAGGATAGACCATTCTGACATAAGAGGTCAAGCAATTAAGTGTTGTAGATTGATGCATGGGGGTTCTGAAGTTGATCAAGTTAGAACAGTATACAAGACCTTGCATTGAGAGGCACTTAAATGTTAACTGTCCTGTTAACAAGGCATTAAATATACTAATTGTATACCCTGCAGAGGAGTAAGACTCCTCGCAACCAAAAAAGGGGAGGTCCAAAGTATGAAACTAACCTGAATCTGACGGTGAGGCTCTGGTTTTAGAGCTCTAGGGAATGTGAAGTACTCTTTCATTTGCATTACACAGTCCACTCTGACCTGAAGTGGTAGTACTTGTTAAGGTCTCATTTATGGATTAAATAGATCTCTTTGAAATTATTGGATAAAAACATGTGAAACCATATATCTCTGTGCAGACAAATGATTGTTATTAAATAGAATTATCATTAGATAGGAATACATGAAACCATTTAACTCTAAGAAAATTATTTCTATAAAGGATAGTTACTAGAAGCTAGAATTGTGTAAAATTATCACATGCCCCGTCAGTGGGGCTTAGAATATGGTGACTACATCCTCAGCAGAAATGTAAGGCCTTCGCACAAGAAGTGTCCTGAATATGACTGATGGTGAAGGTTCAGTTCTGGAACTCTGGGGAATGTGGAGTACTTCTTCATTGCAATTACTCCTAAGTCTATTCTGATGCATAGTGGCTGTTATGGTCCCATCTGTGTGTCAGATAAATCTGTTTAAAAACTATCAATATTGGATAGGAATACTTGAAACCATAACTGGGTAAAAACAAATTATTATTATTATTAATTAAATAGGAATATACAATGGTGAGCAAATTATTTCTATTAGATAGGAATATGTGATATAAGTGTGTGTAGATAAATGAATGCAATTAAAAATCACACAATAGAACATTGATAATATAATTACAACCAAACATTTACAAATGAATAAAATTTTGGCATTAAATATCCTATAAGGAGTTGACATGCCATTAAACAAATAAATCAAATCATAAATGTCAAAATGATGATGCTGCTTCCTGAAAAGTAAAGCCAACATAACACTATGTGAGAACAAGATCAATTCAAATTAATATCGTGGTGGTGATGATGATGATGATGATTATAATAATAATAATAATAATAATAATACTAATACTACTATTAAGAAATAAAATGCATAAGTGATTTTGAATTTAAACTTAAGTTACAGAAAGAGAGAGAAAAAACTGTGGAATAGTTTAGCAATAGCTTTTAGAACAAAATAAGTAATCTTATCAGCTACTAATCCTGAACAATAGTGAAATAGAACTTGACTAAAAATAAATGATAAAATGATTTCATTACTGAATGCAATTTTTATTAAGTGAACTGAAAAACACTGGTTAAAAAAAAAAAATCAGCTACCGTTACTATTATACTTATATTATAGATCAAGCAAATTTAAATATAATTAATGATAGAAAAGTTTAATTATATGCTATTTAAATGAATTATTAGTACTGCTATGTGATTTTTTTGTTTCATGAGACAAATATATCTTACACTGAAAAGTTGTGTAGTTTTTAATTTTAAATACCAATGAGTTGCCTATGATCAATCCATAACTTTATAAACATTGTTCATCCATACCTTGTAATTGGCATGAACAAAACTATGAACTTTATGTTTGGCAAAGTTTTCCTTTTCTACTATGTACAAAAGTGTTAAATGTAAATCTTGTCATTTCATATATTAGGCAGTCAACTATGATAATTAGCTGTGTCAGTTAATAAAATTATAAAGGGTTTTGTATACAGAACAGTAAAGAAATATGAAAAAATAAAATCATCTTTAGAGCTTTGTTTATCAAATTGCCATTCATTCAACAGTTACTTTACAGTTAGTTAAGCAGCTTTTCTCCTTCATTGGGTTTAAGAATTTGTTTGCCATTACATAAAATAAGTGACGGGAAAGAGAGTTCTAAAAATTGATACAGGAAGTGAATGTCATTTGTCAACCAGACAGGAAAAACAAATGGTCTGGTCTTTACTTAATAAAAAAATAAAAAACAGAAAACTCAAATGAAATTTGGGTTAGGGAGATAGGGTGACCATAATTTTGGTGGGTTTTTCTAAATCTTCATCAGAAATTTCTCATTATTTCTCTGTCTTAAGAAGCAGATTGTTTGAAATATAAGGTCTGCTGAAATAAATATTATTGCAAAAATTATGAGTAATTTCTAAAGGTGTGTGTATATATATATATATAACTTTAACAATTTTATTAATCTAGCTTTCTATGATTTTACAAATTGCAAGTTCTGAGCATTTTTACCAATGATGACAATGAATTAATAAATGTAAAACTTTTGAATTTTATTGCTGATGTTTAAGATGATCTATAAGTTTGGCTGACCTTTTTATTAATTCCTATTGTCTTATACAGTGTAATGTATAGAAATATTCAATTTTTAAATGGATTCATCTCTTATATCTTCTAAGAAAAAGAACCTCCATCCATATAAATTAACAGGTAAAAAATGAAAATATGAAAACGTTATAATAGTTTTCAATATCTAAATCTAGTTTACTCTTTCCTTTGATTAAAAAAAATAATGTGAACAAGATGCAGCTAAAATTTTTGTTAGCTTAAAAGACACTTTGAATACAGAGAGTGAGAGAAATATTCATAGCACATTATTTTGACAAATTCCAACTTGAGAAAAGAAGTTTATATTTTCATGTGTAAACTGAGGAAAGGAGGATCATTATTTATCAAAAGTAATGATTTTTCTTCTCAGGAAACAGAAAGACATGCATTGTATACCTAAGAATATTTCTACTAAATATCATTCAGCTCTTTTGAATGAAACAAATGTCCTCAGTATATATATTTATAAACAAATAGTTTTTAGGTAACAATTTGTACACAAAATGTTTCATTTGTTTGCACACAGTTAAATGGTTCTAAGACTTGCTATGAAATACTAATAATTCAATTTAACATCAGTCATTTGTTTACACACAAATGGTTTTAAGTTTAGAAAATGATTACATATTTCTATTTGACCCATAGATGGGACCCTAACAGGTACTACCACTCCAAGTCAGCATGGATCTGGGAGTAATAGCATTGAATGGGCACTCCATATTACCAAAACCTCCAGAACTGGAGCTTCACCATAAGATAGTTTAGTGTCATATATCCAGGACACTCATTGGAGTCTTATACCTCTGCAGAGTTGCAGTTAGTGTATTTTACAGCTCCAGCCAACAGGGCTCTTTGGCAATTGAAGAATATTGTATTAGGCTACATGTGTGTGTGTGTGTGTGTGTGTGTGTGTGTGTGTGTAGAAAGAAAAGGAACTTTTAAGGAAAATCATGAATCAACAATCCATAAAAACAGTTAAATGCTTTGACCTGCATTAAAGGAGAAAATGCCAATTTAATTGTTCATATGACAACTAAGCAGTTTCTAAAATGCATCTCTAATTTCATGAATAAAAGGAAACATTCACTGCTAAAGGAATATGAATCCCCAACCCATACAAAAATGATAAAAGAAAGAAAGAGGTTAATCAATTATCTCTTAAAAATGTCAAGTTAATATACTAAGACTACTGTAAACAACAAACAAAATCCTAGAGATAGAAAAGTAATCGATTTATATTTTTAATTGTGTTAGACAATCTGAAGAAGTTGGTCATCCTAATTAAAAAAAGTTCCAAATATTAAAGTAATAACTCAATTTTCTATCCCATCTTAGTACAATATAATCTTGTTTAGCTTTGGTGGCAGATAATCAAATGGCAGTTACAAATACAAGCTAAAAATAGCTATAAATTTAAAGATAGTGAACAAATAGAATCATCAATACAAAGCGAGAACAATAATTGTCTTACTAAATAAAAAACAAATTAAAAAAATGGTTATTCATTCATAAATAGATCAATGCAGGATTTAAAAATTCATTGACATTTAGGATAAATGTTATGAAAAGTTTTAGTATAATAATGGTAAATGTGGATACTTTAATCTTTTATAGAATATTTAGTAGGGACTGCAGATTTTTTTTTCAAGTTAGCTGTTAAATTTTTTTTTAATATTATCTAATTGGTCATTTTAAGCAGGGAATATTAAAAACACATTTTGTGCATATACCAAAATAAGATCCTATACTATAAAGATACTAAAGAAACTAAAAATATCTTTTAAAGTCAACCAACCCCTACTACATTTTGAGACAACACTTAAAAGCAATATTTTTTTTTTTTTGCTGCTGATTTTGAACTCCTTTGTTCTCAGTATATTTATGAGCATGTGTAAATTCAATGTTTTGAGTCATATTTCACCTTGTTTGGTGGACTGTAGATTTAATTTTATTTGCTTTTATTGCTGTATATATTTTCTGACTCAAAAAAAGTCATATGATTTCTTCTATACTCATGAAAGTAAGTAAAGTTGGCGACCTTAGTTGAGAGTGCCCCGAAGGCTCCTTTTTCAATAGATACTACACTGAGGTGTAGGAGAGGGCGCTACTCCATTCCCTGGATTGCTCCGCTTTACCCTTGATCCTTACCTTATAGTGCTGAGCGCTAAGCAAGGTGGCATCAAGTACCATTTTTTGAGTCTTCGGTATGACTCAACCTGGGATTGAACCCTGGTGTCCCAGACCATTGGCAAACACTCTACTCATTAGGCCAATGAAAAACAAATCAATTTTCTTTTAAATATCTAGTTTATTGGACTTTGTTAGATTTATATTTATTATTAAAATGCCAGTATTATTTTCTAATAGTTCATAAGTATCAGAGTAAAACAAAATTTTTTAAACGTTTAAGTAAATCTTACAGAATATACATAAGAATTAGAGAAAAAAAAGAAAAAAAAGGGTAAGACCCCTTCGAATGCAATATAACTTTTATTGCATTTTGTATTATCTGAGTCAGGGTATATTTTCTACATCATCAGATAATGTTTTGAATAAAATTTCAACTGATATAACTTTACAGAAATGTAAATATTTATCAATTGAATAATTTTTTATTCAGATTTTAAGAATGGAAGTGGGGTTGATTTTTTTTTTTTTTTAGACTTCCAAAGTTTCTTACAAAACACTATTTTCATAATTTATAAATAAGTACTGAAAATTTTTATTGAAATTAAGAGCCAAAATTTGTCATCAAGATGATAGCAGTGACAACATGAATGCCAATATTAAAGTAAAGATACCTGATAAATTTGAGAAACTTTAAAAAAAAAAAAAGAAATAAACGAGATCATTAATTTAAAATATTTAGTGGTTTATGAAAGAAAAATTTTGGTAAACGGGACAAGGCCTGGTCCATTTACCAAAATTTTTCTTCCCTTCAATGATACCAGCATCAAAAAAATAAGGTCTAAAAAAGCTCAGCTTTGAGCTACCCTTAATGCTTTTAACCTGGACTATGTTGGATGGTACATCAAATGTTACTGAAATTTGATTCAGGTTCCCTATTTGGCCCAGTTCAAGACTTTCATGCATTTATTAAGATTTTATAAAATTCTAATATCTAAGAACAAAAAAAAAAAACAGGTTTTATTTACCATCAAATAAAGTATTTATTACTGATAAGAATTTAGGTAGAGTCTCTGCGAAAAGTAAAATTTATACTAGTATTAATATTTCCTTATAAAGAGAAATTCATGAAAATAAACTATATGAACACAAAATGATGTCAGACCAATAGAATATTCATTGATATAGAAAGTGACAAAACAATCACCACCTCATGTTCAAAAACCTTATGCTATTAGAATTTGATTTTCTTTTTCCTGAGAAGTATTATTATTTTAAAAAGGTCATATCATACAATATATTTTTAAGTTTTCAAAGAGATTTTTCAATAACTGAATATTTTTTTATTGCTTTGTTATCACAATGTGTTATCCAATCCATTCATCAGGTGTACAATCTGTGTGTAGTGAAAGAGTTTTGGGGGGTTTTTTTTTGTTTTTTTTTTATTCAAATTTTTAAAAAATAAATAAATAAAAAAAAAAAAAATAAAAAAAATTATGAATATGTTAACAAATATATTAATTGCTCACACAAGTGATTCTATTTGCAGTAATCTGTGCAAATGGTGAAGCTCCCCTATTCCTTCCCTGTAGAACAAATATTAGCTATGATTTTTAACATTTATATAGAGTTTTTTCTTAAATTTTTATTAAAGATCTTACAATCCACTCCATTAAAATCTTTGATCGTATTAAAATAAATGTTTATACCATGGCCACACCAGATGGATGCACAGGCTCTGTACTCTATTAGACTGTCTATGCAATTTATGATGGACAAAAAAAAGAACTAACATTTTTTTGGTAAGTTGGTTGGATTTTATGGCACATTGTAGATTATTTAATGATAAATCTTCTTTATACATATATATTAAATATATGATTTGTAAACATTTTGTTGATATCATTTTAAATGAGCCTAAGCTCATTTTTTTTTTCACATACTTAAATGATTTCAAGTATTGCTATGTAACTAATAATTTAACATCAGTCATTCATTTGCACACATTTAAATGGACATACATTTGATTTGTAAGCAAATAGTTTGTAGGTGATGTCCTTTTTAAACGAGTTAAAACTAATTTGTTTGCACACAATCAAATGGTTTCAGTTATTGCTACCTAACACTAATAATTCTATTTACTTTTAATCTTTTTGGCAAACAGTGAAGTGGTTCCAAGTTTTGCTATTAACAATAATTATTTCATTTCAACACTCTTCATTCATTTGCACATAGTCAAATGGTTCCAAGTATTGCTATGTAATACCAATAATTCAATTTAGGTGCACAATTAAAGTGTTTCAAATATTGCTAATCAACATTGATTATTCTAGTCAACATCACTCATTTGTTTGCATACAGGGGTTGGTTGTTTGGATTTCATGGCATATCAACCCTTGTAGGTTATTTAACACCAAATCCATTTTTAAACAAATAATCAGTTCTATTTCAAACAATTCAGTTTAGCATGAGTACACAGTTTAATTATCAAAAACATTTCTATTTCAAGCTATTCAGTTTAGCCAAACACTTCCAATTCAGCTAATTCAGTTTAGTATAAGTATAGATTTTGTTTACACACAGTTAAATGTCAAAAGTTATATATTAAACAATTCAGTTTAGTATAAGTACAGTTTCAATGTCAAAAACAGTTCCATTTCAAACAATTCAGTTTCACATAAGCATGCAGTTTAAATGTAAGTACAGTTTAATTGTCAAAAACATTTCTATTTCAAACAATTCAGTTTAGCATAAATATACTATTAGTTCTATTTAACCCATAGATAGGGCCCTATCAGGTGCTACCACACCAAGACAGAGTGGACCTGGGAACAATGGCAATGAAGGGGTGCTCTGTATTCCCCAAAGCTCCAGCATCACTAGAACCTCACCATCAGATTGTTTATTGTCATATCCAGGACGCTCATGGGGGTGGGGGGTTACCCCACTGCAGAGGTGCAGTCATTGTATTCTAGAGCTCCAGCCAGGGCAATAAACAGAGTTAATGTCAAAAAAGTTCTATTTTAAATAATTCAGTTTATCATAAGTATGCAGTTTAAATGCAAAAAACAGTAAACTCAAACCACAGTTTAGTTCTATTTAACCCATAGATAGGACCCTTATCAGGTGCTACCACTCCTGGCCAGAGTGGACCTGAGAGCGATGGCAAAGAAGAGGTACTCCACATTCCCCAAAGCTCCAGCATTACGGGAACCTATTTCTAACAATTCAATTTAGCATAAGTCATGTGTTTGCACAGTTTAAATGTCAAACAGTTCTATTTCATAGATAGGGCCCCAACAGGTGTTACCACTCCAGGTCAGAGTGGACCTGGGAGCAATGGCAATGAAGGGGTACTTCACATTCCTCAAATCTTTAAGGCTGAAGCCTCACCATCAGATTGTTTTATGTCATATCCGAGACAATTGTTGGGAGGGTTTTATCCCTCCACAGAGATGCAGTCAGTGTATTCTACTGCTCCAGTTGATTGGGCAGAAACTTTTTTGGACATTCTAATTTATATAAAAATAAATAAACTGGTATTGGGATATATTTTAATTTCAGTTTAAACCATACCTTGTGTTAAGAAATAGTTAGTTCATTGCCTTCAACATTGAGCAAAAGGTCATCAACAGTGGTCCTGGGAAATTGAAGGAATAATTAAAGTATCTCATAAGTAACAACTATCCATCCTACATTATTTCTAAGACAGAATAGAAAGTTGCAAAAGAAAGAATTTTTGTAAAATATGGAAAATTATTTGAAGATTGCTTTCAATAAGATTGAGGTTACAACAATAACAATGAATTTTATTCAACAACCAAAGTTGTAAGTAATATTCAAAGGTTAAGACTTGTTTGTATTGCACAAGTAAGAAAGTTAAAATAAACAATATATGAAGTGTAGTAAATGTTTCTGCAAGGCAAAACATGCACTTTCATAAGTGTGTGGTATGTATGTGCAAAAAGTATTAGCAGCAGCAGATAAGCTGACCATATGTGGAAAAGATAATTGACTGAGACAGCAGGTAAGCAGCAACAATCATCTTAAACAAGACAAATTTAAATACTGATTACATGATCAGCAGCTAGTAAATATGTTCCAAAAAGTTGATTAATGGTGCTGAGATGAATATACACTTTAAAAGAAACTTAGAAACACCAAAAGTAAAAATGTAAAAGTGAGTAAATCTGTTTAAATTAGGTATATTATATATATATATATATATATATATATATATATATATATATATATATATATATACACACACACACACAGACTTAATGAAAAAGCATCATAAAATAAACAAGCAAAAAAAACTTTTTATAAAAAGAAAGATTGCAGAAAATTTAATTTTCATTTTTTATATCCAAAAGGACAGGATATATTTGGTTTTGAAAAGTTGTTTCCATTTTGTAAAACAGTGTTATAAGAATTTGCATAGAAAATTTACAGGTTAAAAGTAAATAATTTTAAAATTTTCTTCAAAATCAACTATTCATGAAAGGCATCTATTTTTGCAAATTGTATTTTTTAAAAGAAAACTTTTTGACACTATTATTTAAAGTCAGTCAACTTGTCCCTTATTTAAATTATATGAAGTTTATTAAAAAAAAAAAAAAAAAAAAAAAGTAAGTTAGATTGAACATAAATTATTGTCACATAAAAGTAATTATCAGAAAAACTTAAATCAATTAAATTTTTTAAAAAAACACTTTGAGGAGTTACAGAAAATTTGTACTGAATTATACAACAAACTGCAATAAAACATTTTTTTCATAAATTATTGTTATCAATATCATGTTTTTGATTATAAATTAAATTTGAAAAATTCTGAAACTTATTGAATATAACTGTTTTTGACTAATTGAAAAATATGAAGTTTAACTTTTTTGTTAGATGATTTTTAAAGAAATATTAAAATGTTTTTTTTAACAGTTTTACATTTAAGATCTTTGAAAGTTTAAGAAATAATTTTTGCCAATTGTCCTTGTTTAGTTTCATTTTACAAATTAATATTTGTAAGTATCTCTTTCAAACCATTCAATCCACTTGAGTGATAATTTTATCCATTAAACTTTTATTTTACAGTTTCATTTATTCCAGTCTTTGCAGGACTTCCAAAACTTTAAAAAGGTGCTTGTAAGTGAGAGACAATCATTTCATTTCAATTAATTTTTTTTGTACTGTCTTTTGATAATAGAAAAAAATTCATCCATTCTTTTAGAATAAATTAAGACCTATTGTTTCAGAGAGGCACTCACTTTACATTCCATCCTTCCTGTATAAGGCTGTTTATAATCAACATTTCAGCAAGATATTAGAGATCTCAGTCAGGAATACACCATCACCAAAGAGTGGAGACAGATCTATGGGCCAAAGTGTTAGTATCTTGACCTTGGCTATGTTTAGTTTGGAAACCCAACACCTATAAGTGCCATAATGGATTTGAGATTCGTAAATCCGAATACTCAGAGCCCGAAATCTGACTGTAAAAGTCTAAACTTATTTAAAACTTTCAGAGTCCTGGTGTGAATATATGTTGTTTACAGGAGAACCACTTTTATTTCAGCAACCGTGAAAGGAAAATTTTAAGGGGGAAATAGATGGGATACCATCACTATTCTGGATGACAAAATATTTTTGTAAATAAGTCAAGACTTGATCTAATAGACAAATTTCAAAATGAGCAGCTAGAAGGGTAGAACTTGAACTGCTAGGTTGATTGGGTTTTATGGCATATCAACTCTTGTAGGTTATTTAATGCTAAATCCTCTTTATACTTATATATTAAATATATATGATTTGTAAAAGAATAGTTTGTAGGTAACATTTTAGAGAAGCCAGAGCTCATTTGTCTGAAAACAGTTAAGTATTGCTATCTAACAAGTATTTCAAATATTGTTATCTAACATTAACAGTTTTATTTGCACACAGTTAAACAGTTCCAAATATTGCTATTTAGCACTAATAATTCTATTCAATATCAGTCATTTATTTGCACACAGTTAAATGGTTAAACAGTCCTATTTGACCCATAGTTGGAACTCTAACAGATACTACCAACTTAAGTTAGAGTGGACCTAGGAGTAATGGGATACTCCACATACTCAGGACACTAAATGGTTTCAACTCTTGCAATCTAATAATAATTCTATTCAACATTATTTGTTTGCATACAGTTAAATAGTTGAATTTTTATTTGACCTATAGATGAAACCCTAACAGTCAGAGTAGAACTGGGAGCAATGGCAATGAAAGGGTACCCCATATTCTTTAAGGCTCAAAGACTGGAGCCTCACCATGAGATGCAGTTTAGTGCCATATCCAGGACACTAGCTGGGAGGGTCTTAACTCTCTGTGGAGATGCACTTGGCATATTCTACAACAGGGACTGCTAGAGGAGGCTTGGATTCAGAACAATATTTGACTAAGTATGAGTTAAGAGAGTTGACTTAGATGTTCTAAACAGTCTAAATTTTCATAGAAAAATTTCCAGGACCAGCCACTACTAGTGAAAAGTGGGAACTAACAAAGTTGTGGTTTGGAATAAATAGTTGGACAAACTGAAAAGTAAAATTAGGTCTTTTGCTGCTGATTATAGCAGACAACTCAACCAAGATAAACTAGTGATGCAAAGTGTGTTAGAATCTACAGATAGAGCTGTCTAACTGGAAGCTGGTTTATAGACTAAATTAGTCAAGACAGAGCTGGCTTCTTTCCTTATAAGAAGGATGTAATTTACGAAGCTCTTTGCTTCGATGTGGCACAAGGCCGATTGAATGGGGCACCCAATGAGACTCGAACTCACTCTTGCAGGTTTGCTAGTCAAGCTTGCTAACCATTACACTACCGGAGGTGCCCTCCTTATAAGAAGGATCAAAGGTTAGGATTAGGTTGAAAAGAATGTTGTGCAAGGCAACAAATCTGGTGGTTGAACTGCATGTGGAAGAGTACTTAGATGCTTTACAATGACATATGACCAGTGTTGCATCACTGGACAAACAATGACCAACTATAAATGAAAGCATTCACAAGGAATTTTGAGATGACTTCCAGAAGGCTTTCACAATGGAGCCTGGAGAGATCTCTGTTCAATTTGACATTCATTTGGATGACTGCTCTCATCTTGAAGTGATGAAAGCAGCTAAGTGTGAGGATGTATAACAGAGGATGAAATCTGGCAAGTGCTGAAAAAAGTCTGGATAGACAAGACTCCTAGAATTGATGGCTTATAAATTGTCTTGGTTAGTCTGATTTTTCCTGAGGAGACTTGTGCTGTAAAGGCTTTGGTTTGGTTATTAGGTTTAATGGCATCAAACCTTGTGGGATATCTAATGCCAAATCATATATATATATATATATATATATATATATATATATATATATATGATTAGTAAGCACATAGTTTGTAGGTATTTTTTGAATAAGTTAGAAGTAATTTGTTTGCATACAGTTAAATGGTTTTAGGTATTGCTATTTAACTAATTTGTTTGCACACAGTTTAAATGGTTTAATCTCAGCACAATTGACACTTCTAACAACTTTAAGATAAAATAGGGTTAGGTAATTGTTTGCCACAAGAGCAATTTGAAGAATATGGTACAATTATATAGATGCTAAGGCTTAACATGACCAGGCACTTGATTGGATCAGGCTTCTTTGATCAACTATCTAGCCCAGTAAGCGTCAAAGTGGAGTGATTCAGGTCATGTCACTATTTCTGCTGTAAAAGAGAACTATCCAAGACTATCTTCATTTGGTACACAGGATCAAACAAAAAGCTAGTGGTAAGCACTAAAATTAATTTAGATGAGTTCAAGACTTTCAATAGGGTTGACTATCATTTCTTAGAGGCTGTTTTGTCTGTAGTTGGATCAGAGCTGGACCTTCTTTGCAAGATTTGCTTCTTGTATACATCCCCATGAGAGTCAGGGTGGAGATTAATAGGATAAGGTTAAAACTGTCAACTTGTCAAGGTTGTCCACTGTTGCCTATGTTTTACATCATTGCACTGGAACTGTTCCTTTGCAAGACAAGGGAAAACCTAGTTGTATGGGGAATTACACTCCCCATTGCAAGTATCTCAACTGAGTACACTGTTTATACTGACAACATGACTATTTTAATGAACAATGCCAAGAGTGAGGTTGTCCACAATGAAATCAAAAAGTATGAAATAGTGAGAGGGGCCAAAATTAACCATAACAAGTTTGTAAGCTTGTTGCTGGGTTAATGGAAGAGTTTTACTCTGCCTGGCACCTTTAGTTAAACAGATTGACCATACTCAGCTTCTTGTTTGGCTCCAGGCCCCAGTTGGTAAAGAAATGGTCAGGTGCTGGAAAATGTTGTGGCCACTATTCAAGTGTGGTAACAAAGGAAGCTCTCCTTACATTTTCACTAGAATAATTGCCCCTGCCACAGCATTTTTTTTTTAAACAGCAAAAAACTTGAGCACCAAATGTTTTAAAATTAATATAACTTTCTTTGTATTGTGCATGCAGACTTGATATTTTATATACTAATTAAGGAATAGATGAGTAATATTTTCCTGCAATGTGTTTTGTTCTGTACATATGTTTTGACACTGAACATAAAAACAAAAAACAAATGTGTTGACATACTTGTATTAATATCCATGGAGTTTAGGTGCAGTCTACTTTGTAATCTAACAGACTGTGATACCTCTGGAGCAGGGATATGGGCAGAATTCCATATTGCACTTTCTACACAGGAACTGATTCTGGTAGCGTTTTTTGTTTTGGTTTGAGCATACAGCATAATCTGTTTGAGAAAGCTTACCAGATTTCAGGCACTTGGAGTTGATGAAAAAGGGGTGTTCTGTTAATACCAAAATTTCTGAGAGTGGGCGGGAAGGTCCTTCTGTCCCCCCTACATCTATGAGACAGAGCCTGAACTTTTCAGCATTGATCCAGTGAACTAATTTCAAATGACTAAAGCATTGCAGAAACATATTTCAAAAAGATAAAACTTTCTTCCACCACTTGGTACATCTGTACAACACCATGTAGTATATCATCTGCTTGTTCACTCTTGTTCATATAAATTATGTCCCTTATTTTGTACTTTCTCTAAGAGAGGAAACCACTTTATGTGTAATACCAATTGCCCTTGGTGCCTGGGCTGTTTCTTGGCCTAAGTACAGATGTTAAATGTACAAGTAGCCATTTTTTGCCTCAGCTTCCAAGCTTTCAACCCCACTTAGCTGGTTTTGTCAACATGTACATGAGCAGGCCTGAAAGGAATCGTACTTTCATCCACAAAGTTCATTACTAGAATAAAAGTCTTTCTTCCAAAGTTGCAAAAAGATTTTTAAAATGCAGGTGGATCTCATGTGCCCTATCATGCTCAGGGTGATTTCTAAGTTTTGCTTGTCTGACATCTTGATAAGATTATCCATGTACCAGTATAAATCAAATGAAGAGCATTTACTAAGCCCAATCAGGAGCAAAATTACTACAAATGCTTTAATTTCATCAAAAGTAATGTCCTTTCACATAGTAATGTATGAGTGGGTACCAGCATTAACCTGTTTTCTTTAACTGATTAACACATAAATTTGTCTCATTGACAAAGTTATAATTCTGTTATTTATAAATAAATGAAAGAGTTGTCCTTCAGAAATGTCAGGTACCTCCTCGGGGATAGAACTTTCCTTGAAATCAGTCAACCATGGATGATAGTAGCCATTCAGTATATTTCGTCAACATCGATAACTGCCCGAGTAAACCTCTCAAAATCATCTTTGGAACGAGTGTTGAAGAATTTCCCACATAACAAAAAGCTTTGCTAAATTGACCTTTTTTTCTCAGAGGTAAAAAAAAAAAAAAATCAACAAAAAATACACTCAGTTTTAAAAATTCTGTACCTCATATTGTGAGATGTGAAGCACAAATGGTGTTGAGGAATGGAAGTTTAGCCTCATTCTGAACTGATAGTAGGCTGTTTACAGCTTAAAATACTGGAAATAAACTTTATAAAGAATTTATTTCAAACTCCCCCCCTCTCTCAAAGAGACATATAGGAGAGAGATCTTGTACAGTGACATAATGCACCTACAGTGTGCTAAAGGTTAAAAGCAGGATCAAGGTGCGAGTCTCACACATCTACTCCCTTGTTCTTTATCATATATTGATCTACTTAAACTAGAAAAAACCCTGTTCCAACATCTTTGGTGTACCCAAGCTCCCATGGTGTATTGTGAGATGTTACTTTCATCCTTCCAAGGGTAGTTTGAATGTAGAGGTGCATTGGCACATTATAAAGAAATTTAGGTAGCGCTTTGAGATGATTTACTGGAGGAGCTTGATGTGACAAAGGATGAGGGTTGCTTCCTATGGCCTTGTACACCTGTGATTAACTCTCTAACAACAAGGCATTGCTCACCTGGTCGGTTATGGATCAACATGAGGTTTTTTACAGAGAAACTAGCAATTTCACTAGAATGTGATCAATGCAGTGATATGAAGGAGTCTGTCAAGCATACCTTCTTTTATTGCATTGTTATTTGACTATTGCATAAGCGATTTTAAGGCTTCATGGTTTACATGATGCATGCAAAGTTTTTTTGTTTTTAAGGCTAGATTTGTTTGTAACAATGTGGTTCCACTAATAGATAGGAAGAAACGTGTTTCTGTACATACATAGCATAATGAAAGTTGTGACTTGGATGATATGACAGAAGGGATCCTATGAAAGTGAGTTCTTCTCTTCTCAGACCTTGATCTCTTTCTTTAAGCATAAGCAGAAATTAGGGCTGACTGACTCATAGACAATGGAGATATTTACCCTGACCAAGATCACTAGGAACCACTGATGAAACTCTTTTCTCAAAGATATTACCTTCCTCTAAAAAACAAAAGGAATACTAGCACATTACTCCAGATAGACATGTAGGTTTTCAGAGAAAGTTTATGCCCTTGCACATACAAATACATTTTCCAAGTTGCTTTACAAGTAATCAATATTCTGAAGACTGACACTACTAACTCTGTAACTTGGGCTATTGACTTAGCCAGTTTTTTTACAGTTGAAACTGATTTTTATAAATAAGCCATAGAAGTGTTAGATTAACTCACAAAGGATACTCTGTTGCATTTTTTTTTGTATTCTTTCCTGCAGTAAACACAAGCATTCATCAATAGAAAAAAAGGCTTGTGCCATAGTAGAAGCTTTACAGAAGTGACAACATTAATTACCCTATTGGACGATATTTTCAACTCATTACAAACCAGTGTAAAGTAGTTTTTATGTCTGACAAAGTCTGCCAGCAAAATAAAATTAAAAGATTTACCACTGATGTGTTGAGCTTATGTTTTACAATTATGATATCATGTTCTGGCCAGACAGACAATGTCTCAGCAGATACCCTCTCTCACATATGTAGCTCCACTAAAGAGTAAGGAGATACTGAAGGTTCTACCTGATAATCTTTGTTACCCAGTAGTCTCACATGATTCATTTCATATGTTGGTATAATTTTCTCTTCTCCAAAATATAAAGACAATGATATCCTCATACCAGACTTATTTTGAAATAAAGCCTAGCCCTGGAAAGTTAATCTAAGCTACACAGTCTTTTGAAAGGTTCAAACTAGATTTTAAGGGCTCTTACAATCTTGTTCTCAGGTGAAAATATATTCTTACCATAGTTGATGAGTTTTCTAATTTGCCTTCCCATGTCCTGAACTTTCTGTCAACACAGTTATAAAATGTTTGACTCAACTATTCATTCTACTTGGAATGTATAACATTTAAACAGAAGTACTTTTTATGTCTGAACAATTGAAATCATTCTTATTTAAAAAAGGGTGGCAACTAGTCAAAATTACATCTTATAATCTGCAAGGAAATGGGTAGGTAGAGTGATACAATAGTATAATCTGGAGAACTATGCTTTTGGGAGTAAAGACCCATAATCTAGATGTTTTTCAGTGGGAATAAGTGCTACTTGAAGCTCTTTACTCAATGTCTTTGCTGTGCATTGCTACTAACTGTAAATTTCACAAATGACTATGTGTATAGAGATCAACTACAAGACAGTCACTACCCTCTTATATCAATTCTAAGAGACCAGCATATTTAAAGTGGCAAGTATGATATACCAACTATGATCTTTTTGTGGAGGAAGAGGAAATCTTATTGACTAATCTAGAGAATGCCAATGTGAGTTTATTGGATGGAAGAATTAACACAATTTTGTTGAGACATCTAGCACTTAAACTATTAACAGAAAACCTTACAGAAATAGGTATAATCTCATCTCAGAGCCTGTTGTAAGAGTTCGGTTCTAGGATTCCTGAATCAATGGATCACACAATCCTGGTTCGTCCTGTCCAAGACCTATTTGGATTTGGCTACCTTACTTCAGTAGCTACAGTCTGGACACCTCATATGGAGTAATGGCTAACAAATTAGGCTATAGGATTATTGTTAGTGAGCTTGATTCTCACTGGGTGCTGCATACTGCTGGCCTTGTGCTAAACAAAGTTTAGTGGACAGATATGTAGCTACAGTAGCATATAATATACAAAAGTTATAGCTGAGGAAATTTAAAAAAAAAAGATTTATGGATATGACAACATCAAAAGTTTTCACAGGCATAACTCCTCTTGCCAACCTCCTCAACTAGAGTTGGTCCTCAGGAGACAAGTGGTTGACAAAAAAATTCTTGACATTAATTAAAAAAAAAGTGAAAAGAGAAAGAAAGACTCTTTCCTTACATGCTGAACATCTGATGAAGACTATAATAAGTAAAGTTAGCGACCATAGTCGAGGGTGACCCGAAGGCTCCCTTTTCGATAGCTACTACACCAAGGTGTAGGGGAGGGCGCTACTCCATTCCCAGGATTGCTCCACTTTACCCTTGAACCGTACCTTATAATGCTGAGTGTTAAGCAAGGTGGTATCAAGTTCCATTTTTAAAGTCTTTGGTATGACTCGACCTGGGATTGAACCCAGGTCTCCCGGGCCATTGGCGAACACTCTAACCGCTGGGCCAATGTCCCGGTTTCAGATAAAATATTGTGGTATAAAAAAGCTCAATAGTTTGAAAATCCTTAAAAACAATAATTACTTTTCTCAAAATCATAGATAGTAGATTTGTATTTTAATGTTTTAGTAAAATGGATTCCAGCTCATTCTTAAACAATTATAAGCTTTGTTTTTCTTATTATATTCTTAACATTAAAAAAATTATTCACAAAATACTGAAATGAACTGCACAAAGATTCAGCTATTCTCAAGGAGTTATCACAATCGTCACTACCAACTGTTGGTATGATACTGTTCTACAAATCTGAGTTGCTAAGATTTAAAAAAAAAATTAAAAAAAAAAAAAAAAATCTTTGTTATTCCATGTTTTGGAAGTTAAATTTTTCTTTAAAAGTGAAAGTTAATAAGAAATCTATTACTATTTGTACAAATTGTTAAAAGTTGTAAACTATTTTGGCATTGAATTATTTCCAAATAGTCATCTGTTTTTTGGGAGAGACAGAAAAACATCACTTGATGTCAACAATTAATTACTGAGAACTACATGACTGGATAAGCTAATAAACAGAATAATTAGAAATTATCAGTAGTGGGGCAATGAAATGATAACCTCTTTATAATAACATAACTGAGTATATTTCCTATGTTACATAACTTTTCTAGTTATTAATTTGAAAAAACAATTTTTAAAGATTATACACTTTTTTTTTTTTTATTAAAATGGATACATCTTTAACAATAAAACTCACACAACTATAATAGATTATCTAACAAGACCAATTTGTATACTAAGTATAAAGCACTTTAATTTGATCATTTCAAGAATCTATACCAAAAGCTTAGGTTTTAGGGATTTAGCACATTTTGTATAATGATGGAATCTCATGAATTGATAGGGACTTATAGATGTATCCAAGGAATATTTTTTCTCTACAATTTAATTACCAATATTGACCAGCTGCCTACCTTAATAGTTAACATTAAGAATTCTTTTAGCTGTATCTGCCTTTACCAGATATATGGATTAAAATTAGATTCATAAGATTCATAATCTTAGAATACAAATCTATTTTAGTAAATTTAATTGAATCCATATAAATTTTTTAATGCATTTTTTTCAAATTTATACCCATCTCAACAGTCAAATACCTGAATACATAACTTTAATTCTTAAAAGTAGAAATATTGTACATACAATTTTAGAAGTGTGAAAATTCATATTTCTTTGGTAAATAAAATATATAACTTCAACAAGTAGTACTATTGCTAATCTTAGCAGATTCAAAATGTTAATCTAAACTTAAAAAAATAAAAATAAGCTAAAGATTTATTTCTTAGACTATTTGTTAATATTTCAAAAATAACTACACAAGCAAATAGTTTTGATAGTTCAATAGCTAGAACTTAAGGTTTTTAAACACTTATTTACATGACATTAAATACAAAAGTTACTGAATTACTCAGAAACAGAAAATATAAAATGTTAAAACTTACTTCATATACATTTGGATGCCACATTCTGGATTTAAATTGGACACTTGGAGGTGAATAAGGATAATCCGAAGGAAATTTCATGTGAGCCTGGAAGAAAAATATTACAAATCAATGTTTGAAGTAACAACTCTTGAATCTTTTGATATATTTTAAATGACAACTGATGGAAGTGTAAACATTTTCAGATACAAGATAGACTATTAAAAAATAGCCTAATCCCTAAACAAACCTTTCATTTTCAATCTATTTTAAGAATCCTATATATAATACATAGTTGATTGACTGGTTGGTTGTTTTATGGTGTATCAACCCTTTTTTTGGGGTCATTTAATGCCAAATTAAATTTTAAACAATTCAGTTTAGTATAAGTATAATTTTTGTTTACACACAGTTAAATGTAAAAACAGTTCTATTTCAAAAAATTTAGTTTAGCGTGAGTACATTGGTTGTTTGGGTTTTATGGCATATTAACCTTTGTAGGTTAATTAACACCAAATCCATTTTTATACAAATAATCAGTTCTATTCAAAACAATTCAGTTTAGCATGAGTACACAGTTTAATTGTCAAAAAACATTTCTATTTCAAGCAATTCAGTTGAGTCAAACAGTTCTGATTCAAACAATTCTGTTTAGTATCAGTATAGTTTTTGTCCTCACACAGTTAAATGGCAAAACAGTTCTTTTTCAAACAATTTAGTTTAGCATAAGTACGCAGTTTAGTTCTATTTGACCTATAGATAGGACCCTAGCAGGTGCTACCACTTCGGGCCAGAATGGACCTGGGAGCGATGGCAATGAAGAGGTACTCCACATTTCCCAAAGCTTTGGTATTACTGGAATGTCACCATCAGAGTGTTTTGTTTGTGTCATATCTTGGACACTCGTTGGGTGGGGGTTGTGTCTTAACCCTCTGCAGGGGTGCAGTCAGTGTATTCTACAGCCCCAGCCGACTGGGCAAGCATAAGTACAGTTTCAATGTTAAAAACATTTCCATTTCAAATAAATCAGTTTAGCATACAAAAACAGTTTTATTTCAAGCAATTCAGTTTAGCATAAATATGCATTTTAGTTCTATTTGACCCATAGATAAGACCCTATCAAGTGCTACCACCCCGGACCAGAGTGGACCTGTGAGCAATGGCAATGAAGGGGTACTCTCCATTCCCCAAAGCTCCAGCATTACTAGAACCTCACCATCAGATTGTTTAGTGTAATATTCTGGACACTGGTTAGGGAGGGGTCTTACCCCTCTGCAGAGATGCAGTCACTGTATTCTACAGCCCCAGCTGACTGGGCAAACTACATAGTTGAGTTCTACTTTAGAATAAAAAGCTGTATCAGTGGTTACTTCTACAAACCTCAGAAGCTTCATGAGTGTGACTAAATGGTATATTCCTAATTAACCACTTATTTAAACTGAAACCATACTTTAACTTCATGACTTGGAAAGAACTTCACTGAAAATGATAATAGAATGATATTAAAATTTCTAAGATAAAAGCAATACTTCTTGCTAATTTATAATAAATTTCTTCAGTGCCTTTTTATGCTGAATAGAAATATACAATAATAATAAAGATACAATTTATTTTATAAGATATAAGCTACATATTCAAGATTAACTTTTTGTAAAACTTATTAGTATCAATGTAGATATTTTAACACTGAAGGAAGTGTATAAATCAAAAACTTAATGTAGATAACAAAGCTATTTCATTAGACTCCTTTTATTGAAAAATGATGGGAGAAACATAATAGCGATTATTAAAGAATGCTTACAGATACTGCTCCTAAAAGCATGTTGCATGTGCTTCTGTACATATTGTCATCAAGACCAATTGATACAGTGAATAGTTTGATGTAGAGCAAGAGTTAGCAAGATAGTTTTGTATACTATTATTACTGTAGTAATTTGATTAACACTGGGTGCCCTACTATTAGTCTAGTATCAGATTAAACTAAGCTTAATAAATATTTATCATTGGGAGAATTGGTATACTCCTGTAATTTAGATGCTTGGAAGTGCGATTAGGTGACTGCTGGATACTTGGGTTATAGTGATAGGAAATCAGCAGTCTTGCATGAATATAGTTGGCTAGAGAAAACTTTAGTTGATAAAAAATTAATAACAAGGATCAACTAACCCTGTTCATCTATTGCTGCCAGTAAATGGGTCACATTAGTGAACAGCATGTACATAACACACTGTTCAATATAACTGAAACCTTGTTTTTAGTAGACAAATTTTATATGTAAGTGAGTATGTAATACTTCATAGAATAAATATTACTTTCTGAAATATATATACAGAGCTTTTTAAAGGAGTTAAATTTAGTGTGCTGATAAACCAGAAAGCAATTTTTATTAGGAAAACTTAATAATTTTCAAACAGGAATTGTCTGTAAAAACACTTATAAAAATACATCTAAAACGATAACATTTTAGTAATTATTTGTGCTTTTTTTTCTTTGTTCAGTATAATCTCTCTACTAATAATGCATCAATATAGGTTAACTATTCAGAAAAAAAAGTCACCAAGTTAAATGTATATATTTCAAAATAGGATTTTTTCATTAAAGTTTGTTACAGTAGATTGGAAATAACAAAAGAAAGTGGTAAGAATTTTTTTTACAGTCAATATCCCAGACTTTGGGGAGCAATGAAGAGAGAGAAAAAAAATATTTCTATTATGCTAATAGCTGTATTACTAAATGGAGCAAAACAGACCAAGCTGTTTATATTGAGGGGAGAAAAGAATTTTCCAACAGAAAATAATTTTTTTAATTCAAATATTTTTTGATAAAAAAGAAGAAAATTAGTTGCAGTTCTATAAGAGTTTAATTGTTGTATACTCATTATACAACTATACATGTACATATACAAATATACACTTACATGCTGAAACATCATTAACCGGTAATGACGACTTCAACAATGAACGAATACACTTCTTTATAAAAATATAAATCTCTCACACTTTATTTTCATTCGCCCTTAAAATGTTGCATTCTGTTTCTGATTCTCTCTTGGTTTTTCTTCTTTCTCCAAGGTTCAAAATCTTTATCGGCCATTTCTTTGATCGTCTAGTTCAATTCTGGTTCGATACCACGCCATGTGGGCGTGAACTGGCCTCTGGCACCAAATTTTAATATAAATGTTGTATAGCCACAATACAATTGCATGTGTACATATACAAATATACACTTACATGCGGAAACATCGTTAACCGGTAATGACGACTTCAACAACAAACGAATACACTTCTTTATAAAAATATAAATCTCTCACACTTTATTTTTAAAAGGGTAATGTTTGTTGTATGTGAGAAATGAGTGGAGACAAGGACGGACTGCTATATTGACCCAAGTTCTTCTTCGACCATAGCAGCTCTTTCGCATCTTGCCTTGGATTGCTCAACCGAGGGTCACTAAGGGCCCAAAGCCCTCTGGAGCTGGTTCTCACTTTAGCATCCTGTCTCCAACTGACTCGAACCGTCTGAGCATCTGGTTATATCATTGTCTAATGCTCACCTGCTTCTGCTGTTCTTCCGCTTATTTACACAGGTGCATCTCTTGATTGACGGCTCGGTCGAGGGTCAATATATAACAATCATCTCATTCTTATTTTTCAAAATTCCACATGTGGACATTTTCTTCACGTCCGTCTCCATCCCCCTCACACACACACACACATTTTACAAATAATACTCAAGGACAACAACAGCAAAAATAGAAAAAGAAATTACTTGAACAACAGCAAAATACAAAAATCTTAATTAGAAGGCGACCTTCTCACTATGTAGCACTTTCCCAGGCTAATTATTATCTAAATTTATTTCATACTATTCTTTGCGCTTGTTGGCTATCCTGACATGTGTGCATCAAAGTACAATACAGATGCATCTTTCATCCTCCCAAACACAATAGGGCCCTCTGCAATTCCTTGAAGAATCTCAAAACCATAAAAAGGACCATACTCTGGTCCCAGACCCTGGTCACTCCAGCAATACATTTCGTCTGGATTCCTTATGACCATGCTCCAGTCCTTTGCTCAACAGGTTCCTACCTGGAGTAACTGGAGAATTCCACCAACTAAAAAACAATATCGTCAAGGCCCAAAACATTCCTCATAAATCTACAAAAATCATGGCCCGAAACAAGGCATCACAATTCTAAAAAAATAACACATCCAAATGTATCACACTCTGACACACATGCAGTAAACCACCTAAAATAGACCACACAAAATATTAGCAATGTGTTACTCATTTTTTTTCATTATTAAGTTTCTGTTACTGTGCCCATTGGTCTGTAAACCCTTGAGGGACAAGCTTTACCTGATCACACCCTTGCCAGGTTGCTTTTCAATTTAATCAGGAACCCTCATGGCTACTAAGATATAGGCACCTCACCTTTTCTAGATTAACTTCACTTCGCCAAACCATGCACAAATCCAAAACATCGAGACTGAAAGATTCAGACATCATCCATAAAATATTGGAGCAGGCCACACCTTTCTTTCCTTTATTCCATCAACTTGGAACTCCAATCTGAAAATACTGGCCACCACAAGCCTTCAACAAATCCATGGGATGGTGAATTCTTCTATAGAATTACTTCTTACCATATGCCCAAAACAATCTGTAACACAACTTGGATGAATCTCCGTCCTAATCTCGAGTCAGCCCATGATCCGCTCAAAAATAGAAACCTAAAAAAAGTATTTCCTATTCCACAAAAACCCAATATTTAAAAAAAATTTAGAATCAATATAATTTTAAAATCTTCATAAATCTAATATCAAATCCCCTGTTAATGGTTTTTGTCAAATTTCATATGAAACAGAAAAAAAATTTCTAATGTTGCCTTTAAACTCAAACTTTTTTTTTTTGACTAATTTTTCAACCATTCTGAACAAGTCAAAACAATATTATTAATATGTCTACAATTAAAGTTCACAAAGTTTAAAACAAATGTTCGGTTTTTCTTTTGTTCAATCTATGCACTGTCTATTTTTCCAAAAAAAAAAAAATGTTTGTTTTTTTCTTTTTTTATGCTGTGTTCAACAGTGTTCAAGTTTCTTTTCTCCTTTTCTTTTTCCTGTCTTTTTCCATTGTCCTGTCATCCTTTTTTTTTATTAATAAATTGCTCATTCACTATTTTTTTAAAACCTTATATCTGCTTCTCTCTGTCTTTACCTTAATATAATAATTATAGGTTCATACACCCCATTTATTCAATTTCTAACAACTATTTCTATAAAGCAAACATGGTTTGTTAATCAAACTTTTTCAGTAATATGCTTTCTTCTTTCAGCAAGTATCACTACAAAAGCATGGCTCGTATCCAGCCATCATTTCTTCATTTTTACTTGTTCCGAACACAACAACACAATACTAGTTTCTTGCTTATTTCTAAAGAAGAGTTAAAATATCCCGGGGGAGTCTTTCCGAAGCAACCCAAACCTTTTACTGTTTTTTACAATAGTTAATGGGGTACTTTATTTATCTATTTGGTCAACTATATTTCTCCCTCAAGAACAATTCAAAACAGAGTCCACAAATTTTTCGGTACATACGAGATACTCAAGATTTTGCACAGATACTCCCTAATCTCCTATCCCGTTTCAAATATACTCTTCAATAACGTTTCAAAAACAAAAGTCAAACCCCATTCCAGGGAGACCTTCACAACTCAGGCCACTAACCAGTTAGTACTTCAATGAACTCTCAAACCCATTCTTAGGGGAATTCACAAAATATCCATCCCATTCTAGCGAGTCTTCACATAACATTTCCCATTTCTACAACTTTTCCAAACTCGGACCCGTCCCACAGCCCTAACTACGGATCCAAAGGCATATGAGCATTCTCCAAACAACATCATTGATGCCCCGAAATCCTCCCAGATCTCGGATTAAAATCCTAATTTCAAATTACTATGCATTAGGACAGCATTCACAAGTTATTACAAAATTTCATTCATAAAAATTTTGTTTACTATCAAATTCATTCATAAAAATTAAAACTCAAAACCCAAGTGGAAGTTTACATTATGACCCGTCAATCATTTTAACCTAGGGACAGTATATCTGTCCCAGGGGCCATCTTTCTTTCTTCTCTTTTCACAGCAACCCGCTTGCATGTTTCCCTCTTTCTCACTTTCTTTCTCTCTTACTCCCTTTTAAAATTACATATAGTAGTTTTCATAATTTTTCTATGCTTTATATGTAGGGCTCAATCGTTTTTTGTTTTTTTTCTAAAATTATTTCCATTTTATCTTTTAGAAAGGCCAAATAACATTAACATATAAGCCAACAAGACTCATTTTACCTCCCACTATTCATTGTTACTTGTTTTTTTTATAATCATTTGAAATTCTTTCTGCACAAAACCCTAATATGCACGACAGAGAACAATTACAATATTCGAATGAGCAGTTTACTTAGTCTTTTTCTATTTTTTCTTTTCATGCTTTCTTCTCGATTTCTTTGGTTCTATTTCTTTTTTCTTCATCTGGGGCCTGCCGCATTTTTTTTTCTGCCGCTCAATTTCTTGTGTCTCATTCGCCCTTGAAGTGTTGCATTCTGTTTCTGATTCTCTCTTGGTTTTTCTTCTTTCTCCAAGGTTCAAAATCTTTATCGGCCATTTCTTTGATCGTCTAGTTCAATTCTGGTTCGATACCACGCCATGTGGGCGTGAACTGGCCTCTGGCACCAAATTTTAATATAAATGTTGTATAGCCACAATACAATTGCATGTGTACATATACAAATATACACTTACATGCGGAAACATCGTTAACCGGTAATGACAACTTCAACAACAAACGAATACACTTCTTTATAAAAACATAAATCTCTCACTTTATTTTCGAAAGGGTAATGTTTGTTGTGTATGAGAAATGAGTGGAGACAAGGACGGACTGCTATATTGACCCAAGTTCTTCTTCGACCATAGCAGCACTTCTTTCGCATCTTGCCTTGGGTTGCCCAACCGAGGGTCACGAAGGGCCCAAAACCTTCTCTCTGGTGCCGGTTCTCATTTCAGCATCCTGTATCCAACTGACTCGAACCGTCTGGGCACCTGGTTATATCATTGTCTAATGCTCACCTGCTTCTGCTGTTCTTCCGCTTATTTACACAGGTGCATCTCTTGATTGACAGCTCGGTCGAGGGTCAATATATAACATAATATCTTGTGTGGTTGAAATCTTAAGGAATAGTGGTCTTTAAGATGAATTAAATATAACATAGCAAGATTTAAAAATAAAAATTCTCCTTAATCAGTGCATGTGTGTGTGGGGAGGGGAGTCTTCATTAATATATAACAAAATATTACCAAATGACAAAGTCAAACAAAATCATCACTGCTATTATGAAAACAGAAAATAATATATAAAAATAAAAAAAAAATTAAAAAAATCTGAGAAAAATGAAGACAGGCAAAATATAT
This sequence comes from Sepioteuthis lessoniana, assembly GCA_963585895.1. Taxonomy (NCBI): domain Eukaryota; kingdom Metazoa; phylum Mollusca; class Cephalopoda; order Myopsida; family Loliginidae; genus Sepioteuthis; species Sepioteuthis lessoniana. The sequence continues at coordinate 85,684,129 of OY757905.1, forward strand.
AAGCTCATAAGAACTGCAAAATATTTTTAAAACTCTTTTCTACTATCTTAAAAACTGATTGGAGGAATCAAGTCACATAGTAACTAGTCTTCAAAAACCTATCAACTTATATGAAACTTAGATATGCAAAAATACAGATAGAACCTTAATGGAAATAAGGTTCGCTTATCATAACCAATAAAAGCAAGTGTTAGCAAAATTCTGATATTAGCTACTGGTCAAATCCTGTAACAAACTATTCATAGTTTCTCTTGACTATCAACTATATGTTCAAAGATCAATCTTCTTTATTAATAGCAGTAAGAAAATTAAAAATAAGATTTGATCTTAAAAAATGAAACTGGTTTTATAAAGACTCAATAATCACATGTAAACAATAGGGTTAACCATCATGTACTGTTACACAATTACAATTTAGTTTTTCATTAGCTGAAAGCCATAACAAATCAAACACATACCTTATATACGGTAACTGCTATACCCAATAGTTATATGTTTATATCAATAGCTAGTTATAATTTCATATATACAATGCTGTATATAAAAAAATAAAGCTGTGCCACTAAGAAAGCCTTCATCAAATGATGACTCTGGAGTTAGACAAGCTTTCCAAACCAAAACATGAAAACTAACCCAGAGTGCCTTGGAAGTATCTTACAATACCATCAGACCTTTCACAGAGTAATAATGCCAGATGAAAATGCAATTTCATATTTTTCATATTTATAGCCATTGATGCAAGATTTAAGATTTGAATTAACTGAGCAGCTGACAATGTCAAAAGGCTAAATTAATTTTGCCTGGAAAGTCAAGACAATATTCTATATTATCTACTTAAATGACTGGTGATCTTTACTTTTTAAACTGGTAAAAATGCCGACAAAGGAATTCAATGTACTATGTCATTTTCCTGATAGTGGTTTGTTTTAATTAACCAAGTAGGTGAGATAATGTTATTCTTCAATCCCAGTTTTGAGATAATATAGGGGTGGTATGTTCCATTTGTTTGTGAGGTGATAAAAATTGTCCCTTAAGAATGCATATTTTGAATTGGTCTTCTATCCTTATTACTTTATATAGCAGTCTTTCCCAACTGTCATAAGTCTTTTTTAATATCATCCCAACTTACCCAAAAGTTTATGATAATTTCATACACATGCTGCTGCAATAAACAACAGCTGTACTACCTACATGTCACCAGCTGTTATATTTCCAACATCATTTTAATTCTTGGGAGTTACAAATCCTTGTAGTAAAGTAAGGTTTTTACATATCAGATATTCCAAAAATGTCGCATTTGTTTGATACCAAGACTTGTTTTAGTTCAGGTTTGATTGTATACTGAACTGTTGAGTTTGTAACTAATTCTAAATACTAACTTAGTCATGATATAGTCATCAACTTCAGTGGTACATGTGCTTCATTTGTAACCAGTTGTACTGATGAATCACTCTAAACTATATCAGATGTTATCTTGTATCTTGATTGATAAGGAATCTTTTATGATTGATACACAAATTTATATATCATCCTTTGAACTTCAGGAGTTCAACCTTTTTACACATTCACTTATTTAGTTCCTTCTCTATAAACTGCACATTTGAATTTGAGTCACTTTATTTTTTTAATCTCACATGCTAAAAATGTTATTTCTTTGCTTCCATCTTGAAGTTTAGAATCAAATTAATTCTAACAAATTTTTTTAAATAAATGTCAGTATGATAAAGTAGTCTTTCTGAAAGAAGAAAATTAAAATTAGATATTCTTAATATCATCCAAAAACTTTCTGGCTAACTTAATACTTCCAACACACCAGACCAATAGCAAAAACCAACTGTTTCAATTAGATGCAACATTGAAATCACAATTAGAATTTCAGTTACAAATCTGAACATTCTAGAATAGTCTAATAGATCCTAAGAAGTATGATTAGTCCCTCAATGCTTCTCATAATAAGAACAAATTTTAAGAAGCAGCAATTTTTTTAATAACACCTAATCTTTATTCACACACACACACACAAAAAAAAAAAAAAAAAAAAAAAAATCCACCCAACAACAATCACATATATGAATGCATGTATAGGTCCACTTACACTAGTTTCACTAACATTGTGGATGTTGATAAATTGGTCATTGTAATTCATTTAATTAAGCTATCCAGATAAAATATCCACAAATAATGGTGCTGGATTTCGTTCTTAATTTTTCTTGTGAATCGTGTTTCTCTTGGTTAATGCATCATATCTAGTTTGTACCACTGATCTACATAATGTCAAAAAGGTCATCTTGGCATCAGAACTCTTGGCTGAGTTTATTTCTTTGAAAGTCTAAAGATAGTATCTTCAGTGTTAAAGTAACACATACAATGTTTCAATAATTAGGTCTTTTCACCTTTAGAAAAAAATAGCTTAGAAGAGCATCTAGATGTTCTGTTCAAATAAACTTCACTCTACTGGAGAGAAAAAAAGTTACCTACTGCAGTGGATTGAGTGTTGACTAATAATTAATAAAAGATCTGGTAGAAGCTTTTTAATTTTATATTTAAAATTGTACACATTCTCCACTTGACCATTTCAATAAAGATGATAGTTGAATAGGAATACTTGATTTCATGTTGTTCACAAAAGTTTGAATGTAGCAAAGAAAACATTAGTTGCTGCAAATACTAAGATTTGATTACATAAGTGAGTCAAAGGCAATTCACAGTAATTGAAGTGCTACTGCAGTTCCTTATTCAAATCCTCAGGCTACTTTGTATTAATAAACTGCAGCACTTGTTTTATCCTTTAAAATCACTTCCATAGTAATGACTGTAGTAAGTAGCATACAAATAGTGTTTGCAAGCATAATTTTAACTTCTGATTAAAGGATGATAGCTTCAGCTGACTGTAAGCTGATCAGATGTAAAAGAGCAAAGTTTTTGGTGAGTCTGTAATTGAAGCTCAAGTCACATGCCAGAAGTACTGAACACTTGCAGTCAGTTCACTGTGTATACTGCAGTGCCCCTTCTTCAAACATTATTTGTAAGCAGCTGAAATGTTTTATGCTGAAATTCCTCACTGCAAAACTCATTGACAGCTCTACCATCTTTGACTAATATTTCTTAAGTGGTTGAAGATCTGATCATTTTTTTAATTTGAAAGGTCTGATGTGAACACCAAAAGACTACTGATATTCTAGGAACCATTAGAACTTTAAATTTTTTGTGAGATGTCAGTGCAATTCATATGAAGAACAGGTAATGTAATGTAATAGCTTACTAAATGGACAAAGGAGCAAAGTGAAATTATATCCAACAGTGAAAGTACTTCCTGTATCATGTCAATGATAGTAGTATCAAATTAACATCAGTTTTTGTCTCAACATGCTGCATCAAGAATTTCTTGATATGAAGGCAAAAGTCAGAACTGTTGATGTAATAATATCAACCCTAATAGTTGCATCAGTTCACTGAAGTCATGTCCCATGTATCATACAAGTATGCTCCAGTACTAGGTATGAAGAGACATCTGTTGGCATCCTCACACCAAATAGCAAATGTATGCATTGAAACAAATCCTTATGAAAATTTCTAAAATGGACCACTTATACACTTTCATTTCTAATATGTTAACAAGGTAAACTGAAAATTCTGCATAGAGATTAATGTAAGGGAGATTTACTTCTGACGATAATGACTTAACCTAGTAAGCACCATCATCCCATTAAATGGTATGTTTACAAAATTGTTCTATTTATATTGGGTTGAGTCATAAATAATTTCTGTTTTTTAAAAGCAAGTTTTAACTGAGTATTTCAAACTTCCAATGTTTTAAATGCAATGGAAATTACCTGATTAAATAGTGTCTTCATTGGTCATTCTTATTTCAGTAGTGAAAGAATGCACATCATAATTTAATCTATGATCTCACACTCCTAAACTGGAGGAATTGAAAGTGCATATTTGATATTTAATGTTGTGGAGTTTAAGAACAACAAATATGCTGCAGAACAAGCAAAAAAATTTTGTAGTGTTTATGGCCAAGGTGTCATTACTGATACCCAAGTCTGAAACTGGTATTCAAAGTTTTGTTCTAGCAATATCTCATTAAGAGATGAACCCAAACCGTGTTACTCATCAGACCTCAATCAAGATGCTTTAAGAGAAATGGTAGAATGCAATCCATATAAAAGTACTTGAAGACTGGCTCTTGACCACAACACATCCCAATCCACAATCTGCTGTCATTTGAAAAAGATAGGAAAAGTAAGCAAGCTAGGTGTTTGTTTTCCTTATACTATCAGAGAAAATAATAAGGAAGATTGCATATACATAGTGATAAGTCTTCTTTCAAGGCAGAGAAATGACTTATTTCTCAAGAATATCATTACAGGTGATGAAAAGTAGGTCTTTTATGACAATGTTCAACACAAAAGACAGTGGATTGACAAAAATGAATGTCTACAGCCTATTCCAAAGGTGGAAATTCATGGAAGAAAAGTTATGCTGTATGGTTGGATTATCATGGTATTATTCATTTTGAGTTTTTAAACCACTATCAGGCACTCAATGCAGATTTATACTCTAAGCAGCTGCAACATGTGCATGAAAATCTTTTAAAATGCCATGCACTTATCATTTGGAGAAATGTTGTTTCTTCATAATAATGTAAGGCTGTTCGCCAATGGCCCGGGAGGCCTCGGTTCAATCCCAGGTCGAGTCATACCAAAGACTCAAAAAAATGGTACTTGATGCCTCCTTGCTTAACACTCAGCATTATAAGGTGCGGATCAAGGGTAAAGTAGAGCAATCCAGGGAATGGAGTAGCGCCCTCCCCTACACCTTGGTGTAGTAGCTATCGAAAAGGGAGCCTTCGGGATACCCTCGACTATGGTCACCAACTTTACTTTACTTTACTTACATGCAGCAAGAATCATGCTGGAAAAAATATTGGATTTATTTGTTCAACCACCATTCCCAATCCACCATACTCACAAGACCTTGCACTAAGTGATTTCCATCTTTTTCGTTCTCTACAAAATGCTCTGAATAACAAAAAAACTTTCAAGAACATCAAAATATTTTGGGATTAAGAGCATTTTTCTTCATTCTATTGAGTTTTTTAAAAAAATTTTTTTAATCTATATAAACATATCAGTATTAAATTATCCCTAACAATGCATTTTCTTTAACATGTTAATTTTAAATTTAATTTCGTGTACTCTAACAACCCCCACCTAAAGTAAGAGGGAAGTTAAAGATGAAATTTAAAGTCATATAATCTGAATAAAAAGGCATAAATTTAGAATATACCAAAACTAAATGAGATTTTAGTAGTGGGCTGGAGAGAACTTTAGGTGAATTTTATGCAGAAAAAAAAAAAAAAAGTATTTATCTGCAACAAGTTTTATTTCAAATAATTTCACATAAAAATTTACTTTTTATATCTGATATGAAATGTTTTAATATATTCACTATCAATGCTAATTTGATTAAAGACTTAAGTTTTTAGCTAAATATAAATATACATTTAAGTTTTTTAAAATATTCTTTTGTGAATTATAAAAAAAATTTTTTTAATATATTTTCAAGAATTTTTATTCATATATAATTCTGAATTTGAATGTTAGTTTTTGTTTCTCATAAATTGTGAGATATTCAAATACTAATACCAATTTGTAAGTTTTTCATTGTAAAAAATTACTTAAAATCAACATTATGATAAATATTTCAGGATATAATTGGTAGGAGACAGTTGCTGACAAAGTCCTTTGGCAGATATCCATTAGCCATTTTGCATTTTATATTCTGACCGTAAAATTAACAAGCACTTTAAACAAGAAGATTCCAAAGATGAAGATTATAATGAACCTCATTATAGAGAAAAGAACAATTTATTAATAAATCTAAATTTTGAGGTAAAGACTTGTCTTCATATAAACATGACCCCCCCAAAAAAAAATCAAATTACACAAATTTGATTTTTAAAGGTTCAGTGTCAAAATTTGATTTTTAAAAGGTTTCATCTTTTTTCAACAATAAAATAATTAAATCATTACAACATAACAAATAAACTCATTTAAGTTTTCAAAAATCTTATTTCAAGCATAAGTTAAATTCATTCTATGATAAATAAGTTTAAACAATTAATGCTAAATTCACATAAAAAGAAAATGACAAAGTTAAAATGACAAAGTAATAAAAAAAAGGAAAAAGAAACAGGAACCTCCATAGCTGATCTTTTCTTTAAAGGTTTATATAAAGTATTTAATCTATTTAAAAGACCTGCCATTCCTGATAAATTCCAGTTAATAAACTGGATCCCCCCACCACCAAAAGAAAAAAAAACAAAAAAACTATGAAAATAAGTATAAAAAAACTTGTTCCCCTGAAGATGAAATTCATAAGATTTTTGTAGATCCTTAAAAGCAGTTACTATATGCTATGCTAAAAGATTTTAAAAACTAATATTTACTGTTGGAAAATATTAAAAATATCTAAATTTTACACACACACACACACAATGAGTTCACATTTCACCATTTTACTTAAAACTAATTTTTAAAATTTCTAAAGATAAAACTTATGCTTGAATTCAAGATATTAATACAATCTTGACCCATTTAGGTATTCTTTCCTTACATGAGCTTTGTATTTGGGTATAACAATAATAACTGGCAAAGATAGAAAATTTAGACGGTAATCACATTGTCAAATCAGTTCTTGAAGTCTATGATCTCAGATGTACAATCATTAACAGAATAAAAGAAAAATTAAATATCACATAATAATGACTTTTGTATGCTTCTTTATTTCTCTTTGTATAATTTATCACATTAAAGGAAACACGTAAAATTAACAAATGAATTCATACTCAGTTCAAACATTTGACCAAGAGGTAAGCAGGCAAGTGACATATCCACTAATGTTCTGCTGCTTGAATATGGTAAAATTAATTTAGAAATACTAAGGTAAAATGAGCAGATGCTACACTGATTATAAGCAGAGAGCCAAGAAGTAACACTTTGATTCTAAGCAAAATACAGATATTTGCATTCTAGACAAAAATGCTAATTTATATATAATTCCATTAATTTTTTTTGTAGGTACTAGGCTAGTGAATTATTATATCTGATATCCAACAGTCTCATGAGGTTAAATATCTGTATCACAGATATTATCCAACAGAACAAGGTGACATTAGTGTCACTGCAATAATTTCCAGAATGAGGTTGAACACAATATCAGACTGGCTTAGGGATTCCATCTTATTTTGTTACTCCAGTGCAACAAGTTACCCTGTCATGCTGGTGGGGAGGGTTGAATTTAGTGTTTTCATTCTTGACCAGTTGATTTTCTTAGAGATAGAGAGCCCAGTCTATCCTAAAATTATATAGTAAAATTTTGTTCAAATATGTAACAAATAACCAATTTTTACAAGTGGAATTCTATATTTAATGAAAAAAACAATGAAAAGATTTGCACTTTTATTAGCTGTCCCACCTGATTTTGAAAAAGATTTTATGGCTGATAATTCCATTCCAAAATTTTAATCACTATAGCTGGGGGAGGGGGGAGGAGGTTTATGGTAAATGGAAGAAAAAAAATAGGTTAAGTAGAATAAAGTTTTATTCAATTTTTTTTTTTTTTACTTTAAATTAGAGGGGAAAAAAATCAATCTGTAATTTGGCAGTTCAGTGGACTACTTGCAGAAAGATAATCTAAATGATAAAATAGATCTGAGATCTGATAGCAACAGTCAATATACATAATTCAGCTGTAACACCATTTATTCTCAAAAATGAGATTAAGAACCTCTACATACATGACATACACTATTTTAATTGAAAAGAAAAAAAAATTACCTGGTCCTTAGTATTTAACCACATCACATTAAGAAGTAGAATAAATACTCTTATGAATTTTTATGACCAGTGTGAAAGTTGATAAATAATATTGAATCACAAAAAACAATTTAAAAGTCATTTTCTATACTTTCCTGACATACTTTTTAGATAACACCTTTGAAAATTATTCAGAAATATTTTCTATTTATATTGATATCTTGATTTTTGCATATAGAAGTGTACTAAGAGGAATAGTATGATTAAAAACTAAATGATCAGCTACATACGAGTCATTCTAGATGAGCAAAATTTTACAATTACTATGAACTATTACAGCATATTGTTTTGTTTTTTTTCAGTAAAATTTTGCTTGTTTACAACCACATGTAGATTTAGGGGTGTCTCATATAGTGTAATGATTAGTAAGCCAGACTATCAAACCAGAGTTTCACTAAGTGCTCCATACATTCAGCATTGTGCAACAGCTGAGAAAAACTTAGTAAATAACCTCATTCAGAGTTATAAATCATAGGGCTCAAAAAAATGGTAAGTAATAAATCTATGATCTTACATAACTATTAAACTGATTTAATGAACTAAAGAATGATAAAGAAACTAAAGACATAAATACTAAAAGTAACATTTTATTTCAATACCTGAAAATTTCATTCAAATGCAAATTATAAAACACTCGTGAGAACAGTAGTACCACTTGTAGTAATACAGGTGGTGACAGGTGCTTGATAAGTCATGGTAAACAGTAGCCATATTTCCTTTCGAAAAAAAAAAAAAATCTCACACTGTTCAATTTTTTTGTAAATAACTTGAAACCAGAGGGTTATTCTGATACTAAAAACAAAGCTTGTTATAAGTTTAAAAAAAACAAAACTTGAATAGTTCATTGACTAAACATCCAATTTAAAAATGAAAATGACAGGATATATAGGTGGTGGGGAAATTCTACAAATTTTTTACTCAGCATGAAATAAAAAACAAAATCTTAATGTTTACGCACATATATCATCTAAAGATAATTGTTTATAGTACATTTTTCAATTTTTGCTCTTTGTTTTCACAAACAAAAAAGGGAATCATCATAGTTCCAAATCATTGATTTAATTTAAAACAAAATGGTTACTCTAAAGATTGTTCAGTTTTCTATAAAATCAAATGAATGTAAAAGTTATAGTAGACGATGCATGTCAAAAAGAACCTATCTCATAAATAAACACTTAAATTTAGTCAAGAATAAATAGTTTTTTTTTGTTTTTTTAAATCAAAAATACATATTAAGTAATAACTATGTATATTTTACTGAATACACACAAATTTTCTCAAGTAGATAAAATATCATTGGTCTTTTGCACACAAAAGCATACAGATAAATTCATACCAATCAATATTTCAGGCATTGCTCCTGTTACATTAAGTTTCCTTGATGTTACTTATTCTCTATACATAACTTTTAAACTTTTTCTATCATATATAGATGATAATTGTTAGAGGGGGGGGATCAAATACACACCATTATGGTCTGGTTTTTTGTATATTATATAACTTTTACTCTTTTCTTTTTAAAAGTACATTTTTAAATGAACTAATAAAGATACATATACAAATGTAATTTATCATCACTTGTAATCTTGTGTTGGGTGAATAGAGCTACATATACACATCATATATAATACAAATTTTTTCAAAGACAGTAATTATGTTAATTATAAGAATTATAATTATAGAAATATGTATTTTGTTACACTGATATAACAATCAAAAATAACTTTCAACTCTTTCATCAAAAGTAAAAATAAAAATCACTTGTTTTGATTAATATTTTGTATAAAAGTTATCCAAGAGAACTATACTATAATGTTTATATATATATATATATATATATATATATATATATATATATATATATATATATATATACACACACACACGCGCAAAAAAACAAAGCTGTTTAACATTTTTTTCAAATTAAGTCTAAGCTTTTTACTTGGAGAAATTTGTAAAAATTTAACCAATCCTTTAATCATGATTACATGAAACACTACCTCCAAATCTGTTTATATCAAAGAACATTCTTCTATAAACAAATTATGTGAAGTAAAAGCATGTCTAAGTTAGGGGATATACAATCCAAGTGATAAGCAACAAAATAAATACATCTTCAACAAGTGACAAAAATAAAGCAGAAACTGATGATCATTTATAAATAAGTAGAGAATATCCTTTTGATTAAAAAAAAAATCACAAACTATTAGATCAGTCAAAATATTAGTAACTATATATTCTAAGTAATAATTAAATAAAATTTCAGCCCTCTGGCTTCCTTCTGAATTGAAAGTTGGCTTTAGAGTCAGAACAAAGATAAAAGCTAAAAAGCTCAGAGAGGAAGAGAGAGAGAGAGAGAGAGAGAGAGAGAGAGAGAGAGAGTCAACTACATTTCATGGCTGCAAGTATATCTTGCTGAAAGAAAGAAAAAATATATACAAATAGCAATGGATAAGTTTTGCTATCATTAAAAATAAATTTTTTAAAAATCCAGATATGAAAGATGCTAAAATTACAGAAACAATCTAACCATAGAACTGAACAAAACCAGATTCCACCAAAGCAGTTAAAAACATTGGCAGACAAAAGTATTTCTCAGGAAATAGTGCCTAAAAGACTGAATTTCCCAAAGCAAATATAGAAGACAAGTTCCAAGATGAAGTCGTGTTGAAAGTTTCTTCTTTAATAATTAGAAAATACTGAATTGAATTTAAAAAAAACCAAAAAAAAAACAAAAACAAAGCAACAATAAAAATAAAAATTGATAATGAAAATTTTAGAATTAAAGTAATTCAAAGTCATCAAAGAATAATCCAATCAGGCATAAGAGCTCTAATTGAGGCAACCCTTATAAAGAAGTACAATTTACAAACTAAAATGGAAAGTGAGACCACCACTGGAGAAAAACAAACTTACTAAACCAAACATATGAAATAAATAAAAGTAAAGATAATCATAATGGTTAAGTCAGACAACTGTAGGCACACTTAAGCAGTACCCCACTACCTAAAAAAAAATTTAAAAAATAAAAATAAATAAAAGATACAAGCAGTTAACTCATTATGGTAAGCTTTTGTAGCTTAAAAACCTATTGTGTGCTACCAAGGTACAATATTGTTGATTGATCTAGTTCCTTATCTGTATAAGGAAATCCCAACCAATAAAAGAATCTTTACTTAAAAATAGTGACCCTGTTTATCAGAAGCTGCAGCAGACAAATTTATGCAAGTGATCACTTTTTAAATTACTATTGAGAAACAAAACCTGATAAAAAGCTATAGATGTATTTGACCCTTTGTATCTGACATACAAGAGAAAGGCTTAACACAGGATTCATACATACATACATACATGTTGATTAATGACTAACATTTATATAAAACATTGAGGGCGGAGAAAAAAAGAAAGTCAATAACTTTTCCTCAAAAATGTTTGAGGCTCATGCAGAGTATAGGTTCAAGACAACAATATATAGGAAGCATGAAATTATACCTCATTCTTAATTCTCATCACCCTTTCTGTGTAATGGACAGAATAGTTTATTGTTTGCAATACAAAACAAAAATTTATAAATTACAAGCTGATCCATATGCACAACTCTTCAAAGCATTATCCTATAATCTATAGACAGGCCAATTCTGTAGATTACTAATTATAAGGCAACAGTGACCCTATCAGGTGTACTGGAAGAGTAAAAAGTTGTTTTTTATTCCCTAAACTTTGATAAAGCTGAATGGCAGATCACCCATATACTCTAAGTAAATGTTAGACATAAAAAACCTTTTTGAAATTTAGCATCATAAGCTACCACTTGTAAAATGTGTAATCTTAACAAGCTAACATTTATTACCTGCTATTTATTTATTTATTCATTCATTGAATACGAGATGATAATGGAAATATTGTTTAAAATCTATCTTTTATTTTAGTTTATCTACAAAAAGTTTAAATCAACCATTAAATTAACTATTTTTGATAGAGGTATGTTTCTCTGCAAGTTATTTTATAATTACAAAATGTTTAATTACAGTAATTTAAAATTCTAACCTAAATTAAAATGGATTAATTGATGATATTGCTAACAAGTAAACACCAACTTCTAAAAATAGTTAATTCTGGATAGAAATCAATTTTTTAAGACTGATTTCTTTCCAAAAGCAACAAGAAACACAAATTAAATTTTAAATTAATGATTCTCAAAGCTCCCAGAATAGTTTCATATTTAAGGAGACAAATATTAATCAAGAAAGTTCAGCCATATGTATAAAATTATAAGTATAAATGGTGAAAAAATTACAAGGTGATAATTCCAAATAGAGGGATAACTAAAGACACCTAGGATAGTAAGGAAAGAAATGTGACCAAGGACTCTGGGTTTTACATTAACACAGTATAGTTAGAAAAAAAAGTGTCAGTCAAAATCATGACTGATAATGCCAATAAAATTCATAAATATTTTAAAACTTGTAATTGTTGTGCATCTTGCTACCTGCTCATTTTCCTCATAGATTAATTTAATGTAGCACAATTTAAGTAAACATTTACAGAGTCAAAAGATAAATAGACTCCTCCATATAGTGATCCAAACAATTCAAAAATGCAATACAAATTAAAGTTCATTGAACTTGCCAAAAGCAAATTTTAAAGCTTTTACTCTTTCAGGTATCAAATATATTAGATCTACTCCTCTTATAGCATATTCAAGAAAACTGCATTGAAAATATGAACCTTCTGCCAGTTTTCTGAACAATTTTCTTATTGCACAATTCAAAATAGTCCAGACATGTTCAACAGAATTATATCAAGAGAGCAATTTGGCTACAAGAATGTTTTTTCATATGAATATCCATCGAGTAAATATTAGCAGAAGCTTTGAACAATCTAACAACATACCTGAAAATTTACCATGTCTGATAGCAAGCTGCAGATAGTTCAGACATTCTTGGTTCAACAATCTCTTGATCCATTCTTATTAGCTGATCAGAAATTGAGCAAATGAAAACTCATCTGAAAAGAGTGTATCAAACTAAGAGTCTGGCCATTTCAACTAGCCACTACTTTATTTTTTTCAGCTGCCTTCATAATTTATGAAAATACCATACCACTGTTCTTAAGATGATATGGATATGCACTGGCATATAATTCTACAATGAAACTCAATTTCCCACCTCTTGCATGAAGACACCTTTCTGATGGGGGTTTCCATCCTATCAAATAGATGGATAATTTCCATGCTTATCTATATATATATATATATATATATATATATATATATACACACACACACATTGAATAAATAAAGTACAGACAATTACTAAGATTACATATTTATTACTATACAAATAAAACAGAGTGCACATATTACCAGCACTACTACACTACGTTTCCACATAGTAGCCATCAAGATTGATACACTTATCCTATCACAGCACAAATGCATAAATAGCCACTTTGAAGAGTGCAGAATCAAGTGATTGGACCTACACTTGCAACTATTTAACAGTAACATTATTTGTGTGAAACTGCTTCTCAGGTTAATGTCATTTAAGTAGCCCTAAAAGATGGTTATCTGAAGACACCAAGACAAGACTATGTGGTGGATGTGGTAAAACATCCCAACAATATCACTGGAGCCACTCATTTGTTAGGTTGTTAGTGAGTGGAGTGGCATTGTCATGTATCAGAATGATACCCTTATGCAAATGTGCCAATCTCAATGAGTGGCTTTCCTCAGTCTGTTCAATGTTTCATAGTACCTATGTTAACAGTCTAACCATTTAGTATAAAGTTCACAAGCAATGTATCTTTTGCATCCCAGAACACAGTTGCCATTGATTTATTCATAGAAAATAGGCACAGTGACCAGAGTTCAAATCATAGATGAATCTATTTGCATTTTAAATAATGTTAATACCCTTCAGAAAGGGTGTGCATTCAACTATTCTCCCACCAGCTATGTGTAAATAGTAGAGGAGACTGACTCTTTAACCTTGGTATGGCAACTGATCTAAGAGAAGGAAAACTGAATTCAAACCTGTAAAACTGCTTAAAAAACTGATCTTATGTTGCATCCTGCTTGTTTGGAGGGGTTGACATCCAAGTCTCAGTACTTATGATCATCTCTCCTATATCATATCAAAAGTTGAAAAGAGATGTCCATATGCTGAAACTTGTGTTCTTCAGTCAATGACACTGCAATATCCCAACTTGTCATGTATGATTTCATAGACTGTCAATTTCAAAAGGTCAAGTTTCATAGCCAATCACAAAGCTAATATCATCACCTTAAAATCAAAGCTTTAACATACAAAAGGCTGTATTCTGTCATTGATAGATGTGCAAATCTGTACATTACTCTCTTGATGTATTACACTAGATTGATACTTGCTCATTACATGTTAACCATACACAGCAAGTTCAGTGACTTTCTGTTGGATTTTCACTCTTGCTATGCAATAATTTTATTACTTCTCCCACCTCTATATTTGTGCACTAATTTATGGTGTCAGTCATCTTTGTTTTGATATCATATATGCATGCAATCAATATTAAGGCTGTTCTGGCTATTATAAAAAATATTGTATACTTCTTGCCACTGTGTTTACAGCTACCACAATGTTTTAATTCCAATTAATTTATATCTATCTGTACCTTATTTTTCAGACAACCCTAATATGTCAACGTCTATTTCCAGAGATGAATGTGTCTTTTGCATATTATGAGACAGATACACAGAAAACAGTATTTCTATCATCAGTTATAGGTTAAATTAAGTAAAATGAATTTAACTGATATAGATAGAAAAAAAACTGAATCTACAATAAACTCATTGTAATGGCACTTGTTCTAACAGCACTATTCAATAGAATATTTGTTTTTATGCTCTCAAAAGTTTACAGCAATAGCATATGAAAATTTCAAACCCATAAAATGATGTTGCTTTAAGTAACACAAAAGTCTTGACATTCAAAAGAAAAGTCTTCTCAGTTAATAAGCTTGAAATAATTATTAATACATTTTGTATAAAATCTATCCACTATAATGGCACTTATATACCCAAGGGTGTCATAAAAAAGAGTCTACTGTGTAAGCATTTCATTTGTTTATTGAGCCAAGAATAATAGTTATATAAATTACTCTTTATGAGATAGCAATAGCTATTCAAACAATCACATCAGAGAAACCATAAATAAAAAAAAAAAACAACACATACACAAAGAAATCACAATATATGCCTACTTGCATTGACTTCATTCAAGTTGTCTTTCTATGTATTCAAGTAGAGGAGCACTTTTGAAAGACTGAATTTATCATTAAGTTTAGAAATTGATATTTAAAAAATATTCAAAGTTATATCATTTTAAAGAGAACATAATATAGAATATTCTTTTTTAAAGTATTATCTTGATGCATTATCTAGAACTAGAGTTATGATGCTTAAAAGTTTTTCTTGAAGGAGTTAATTTGCACAAAATGGGTGTTTACTATATCCAGTTTTGTTTTTAAACTTTCACATATTCCTCCATGTAAAAAAAAAAAATCATCTTAATTGCTAAATTTGATTTTTTGTGGTTAAAAATATTTTCTGTGTACTCAAGTCAAAAGTATATTATGACATAAGAACATGAATGGAGGAATTCTTTTTTTTGATTTGTAGACTAAAAAAATAAAAAATGGTTTGACCATCAGCTGACTTTTTTTTTCATATATATATATATATATATATATATATATATATATATATATACACAATTTCATAATAGTAGTGTAACAATATAATTCACAATAATGATGATTTTTTTTATTCATCACTAGCTTTAAAAAGTGTGGTGAAAAAAATTGAACATTATATGGACTGTAATTATTCTAAGGCTAACAACCAATAGAAAAACTCATACCAGAGATTTCCATGGATCTTGTAAGAAACGAAGAATGTTGTGTTAAAATTGTGATCCCCACTCCCCTCAAAAAAGATCAGTAGTTGTCACATATGCTATTTTATTTTTATTGAAACAACACTAAAAAAAAATCCCAAATTGCTTATATATGAAACCAAGGTAATCTTTTTTTAAAAACAACATTTTAAGTTTAGTTTACAATCAGATGCATTAACAGTTTTGTACTTCATTCATATAGAAAAGAAAAATGTACATTTGAAAGTATTTAATCAAACAAAATAAGATACATTTACTTAATAAAGAATGAAAACACACACAAATAATGGTTATATTTCACAATAAGTAAATCACAAATGAGACAAGAAAAAAAAAAGCTTGAGAGGGAGTCTCTAGGAATTACATGACAATTTCAAGCAAAATTGGAAAATTGCAAACATTCAACCCTGAATAAAGTACAATTTTAATGTACGTTTCCTTTTAAAAATTATAGTTGAGGTATTGAGGTCTATACACAAAAAGTTGAAAATTAGTCAATTATCATTTTGTCATTTGTTTTTATAGTTGAGGTAAATTATTGGATTCATTTAACTGTCCATTTGCAAAATGTCAATTTCTCCAATGTCATATTAACTGGGGATTATGCTATTTTTCTTTCGCTTCTCTATGTAGAACTGAAAATTAAGCAAAAAGTTGAATGCCTGGTATTGAAGTTTTATTTGCTTATTCGCAATGTACTCTAAAAACAGGATTTCTCTCTCTCTCACACAAATATCTTCTAATTAAAATAATTATATATATATATATATATATATATATATATATATATTATATATAAAATCAAGTATTTAAATTTTATATTTAAGTTAATTACAAATGAATCCATGGAGACAAATATCACAAATGTTTATACATAGTACAATACAATTCTGGTAAATAGAATGCGAACCCTTTTGAAAAAAGGACCTCTTTCAGTTGTATGAGAGGTTATAATAAAATACTGAGATCCAAACTTAAAGAAAAAAAAAAAAAAAAAGAAGACAAGGGCATAAAGAAAATTATTTTTGTACTTGTTAAAATTCAATGGAAATGTAATGTTTATCAAAAACGTAAACAATTAAAAAAAAAAAAAAAAAAAAAAAAAAAATGGTGATTCTTTAAATTAAAAAAAAAAAAAAAAAAGAAAAAAAAGGCGTCTTAAAATTATAGCAAAAAATGCGTAAGAAATGGTTTCATTGAATCGCTAGGTAAAAATTTAAAAAAAGAAAAGAAAAGAGAAATCGAATATTTATTTCCTCCAAACAGAAAATGAAGTACAAGTTGCCTACAGAAGACGCCATAGACAATCATAGAATAATACATTATGAGAAATAGGCATGTGCGTTGGTTTGCAGGAAATATTTATGGTTTCTAGCAATATTTTAATTTATTTGTCTTATAACTGTAAAATTACTAAAAATATCGGATAATCAATGGTGGCTTTAAACAGGCGATCCCTTTCATTACATTTTATTTTTGTTTTAAAAGGAAATTTTTCGATTAAAAACTGACCAAGCAAGTTCAATAAAACAGTTTCTGGCACGCATTATTAGGATATGTACTTATCACCGTATTTTAAAGTGTCAGTCATCTACAATTTCACCACTTAAAATTTGCATAAATTTACGTGTATAATACTTTTTTCTTAAATTCATCAATCCTTGCCAATTTTCTTTCTTTAAAAATTAAAAGTTTACAGGGATCAGTTAAAAGGGAGATTTTTTTGTGTGAGTGGTGTTGGGATTTTCCTGTGTGCATTGTTATTCATTTAGTATTAATAAAACAAATAACGTTTACATTTTCAATGTTTTATTTCAATATCAATAATTTAAAGTTATAAAAGTATGACTGGTTCTATGTAATGACCCGTCATCCGTAAACGTTTTACAGGTACATCACTAATAATTGTATAAAAGAATCACCCCTTTATGAAACATAATGGCTGTACTTGAGATTTACTTAAAAGGAGAAAAAAAAAGCGGAGGCAATTAGTCCCTATATGTCTTTAGTTCAATAGCCAAAAAGAAAAAAAAAAGAAACAGACAATCGGAGTGGTTTGCACCAACAAACAGTAATACGTGAAACAATGGATAGGCTGCAAACTTTATAAAACAGCAACATTAAACTATCTATCCTAAAAACTCTCGCTGTCACCGACTGTTAAACGCGAGAATAAAATTTGAAGATTAAACTTTATCATGATATTCCACAAATTGTTTAAATTAGAGTTTTATCTTTCTTCCGTCCAGATTTTGCAAAATGAGAATGAAATTAGATTGAGAGGAAGTACTTTTAATTTTGAAAGCTTTAACAACAATGAACTTAATTGGCATTAAGTTTTAACTATTATCGGAGGCTATAAACACGCAATCCCAAAGCGAATTAACAAGGGACTTAATTTACCCGAGAAAAAAAGCTACCTCTCGATGATTTGTATTCATGATTCACCGGCAAGTTTTTCATAATAATTTATTTAAGAAAAAAAAAATTCAATATTATCGGAATCTGACTTCGGAAAAGGTAGGAGAAAAATGCACTTATCTCAAAAGCCCTGTTCATTTTACGTCTATCAAAAAATAGAAAAGTACTTCACAAAACATGGAGAACAGTTTCTCTTGTAAATAGGCAATAAAGGGTTATTTGGTTCGAAATTCAGACAAATTTTTGAATACTTAAGACACCTGAAGAAGCACGGAGGGTATAACGGCTGAAATGTGACTATAACAACAACCAGGAGGAGAATAATTCGAATAAAATTCCTTGTCTCATGCATTTTCAATTAAAAAAATAAATAAATAAAATAAAAAAATTTTAAAAAAATCAAACACTCCAAAATAAAAACAATCTTTTTTTGATGACTAAAATTTGTCAAATAATTTAAAACTTAAAAATAATGGTTTTTCGTCGAATGTGATTGTCGACATGTGTCTCACTTGTTAAGTTTATTTTTCTCTGAAGAAGGGGACGAACTCGGTTAGACAATTAAAAACCATTTTAATACATACAAATTTACATCAAGTGTTCTAAGTAGTAAACTTGAGCTAAGCCAATCAATGGAGAGATAAACAATTGTCGAAAATGTTTGGTGATACTGTAATGTTTTATAAATGCAAAATGATAAAAACGTTATTTTAAAAAAAATTAAGTTGAATAAAAAAAAAATAAAAAAAATTAAAAGGTTATAAAATAGCAACAAAGGATAACATTTTCATTATATATATAACTCAATCATGTAATTAACAACCGAACCTAACATGCCACTGAGACGAGATGTTAACATTAGACAAAAACTGAAAAAGACAATTTCGAAACTTAGCTATATATCTAAAATTCACATTTGAAATACATTCTTTAAAAATAATTTGAAACAACTGGGGGAAAAAAAAAAAAAAAAAAAAAAAAAAAAAAAAATCAACAGAGCTATATAGCTCTACCTCATCATTCACTAAAAACAAACAAAACAACTAAGATTCTAAATTCCACCCTTTAAAATATAGGATGCATTACTTTAGTTTTCATTTAAATAATCATTATTCACTCGTGATCCATAAGTTAGATTAGTTAATTATTTCTATTAACAAAATTTCCAATCTAATATTTGGCCATTAGAGAAAATTTTCATTTCTCTACTACCCCAAATTTACAGTGACGTTATAGTTTACATAAAACATGCCAAAAAATTTTCAATTTTCAGCATAAATTATTATTTTATTTATACAACTAAAATAATAAAAAAAAGAATAAAACATTAATAATTAACAAAAAAATATCACTTGATAAACAATAAACAATGTTGTTTCAGTAGACAATAACACCAAAAAAGACGCATTTACCTGGAGATCCAAGAGGAGATAATGATAATTTAGCAGATGCTACAAAACACAGTAGAGACGTTGTTTTTAACATTTGATCACAATTTATTTTTCTGAAAAACAATTTAAAGATGTACCTAATGATATGATCCCCGCCCATCAATAAATAGTTGAAGTAATCCTACCGATTTATTCTAAAATAAAAATAGAAAATCTGTCTAAAAAATAAAAAACAACAAAAAACAAAACAAAAAACAAGTTATCAGAGTTTTAAGAAAATGACAAAACCACTGTGGTGAATTTTGCTAATGATAAAATGAATTTAGAATAGATTTAAACAATTTAGTACATGCCTATTTCTTCCAGAATCATCTTTTAACATTAAAATGGGAAAATCTATAGGTGCAGCAATACTGAGGAAGATTGATAAATTATGATTGCAGTGTTAAAAATCGGGAGGGGGTGTCAGCTAAATGTATTGTATGTGTCATACAATCATTACAAAAGAAAAATAGTTAATTCGTTTTAAAATAAAATCAACTACAAAGTATTTTAAGAGAGAAAAGGTCTCATTTTTACAACATGCATAAAATTAAGTAGATTTCAAGAACTGCTTGTATTTTGTTCGTAATAAAACAAAAAGGATCCTATGATTTGACAACAGATGGGCTACCTCCAAAACAAAAACAAGGGTTTGAGAGGAAGAAGTATTAGCTTATGATTGACCAAAGCAACTATTATTTTTTTAATTCAAAGTTTCTACAAAATAGCCTGGGTTTTGTTGGTTTTTTTATGTAACTCAAATGAAGTTTATTCTTTCGTTATAAAATAAACAAGGCAAGAGATAAAAGTGAAAAATGTCACAAGAAGGAATCAATAAATACTCACCTTGAAATATCCCCCCTCATACAAAGTACTAGGAGGGCCGAAAATCGCCACTTCCCACACAAACAAATTATCATCGTTTGTGAGATTGACTCGAAAGCCTTCCACTGGCTCTTCTTGGATTTTCTTAAGTTCCAATTGTAAAGCCTTTACGGCACCGCCCGTGGCGTTCTGCGCCATGCTTCCTTGCCAGGAAACCTTGCCACGAACGATACTTTTGGTTGAAGAGAGCTTTTTGTGGTTTCTCTTGACTGCTTTTAGATGCTTTCTTGATTGGTGCTGCAACTTCACTTGATTGTAGACTTTTTTTACTCACTCTCGCCGTGATTCTAAATTTTATCTGGTCAGAGTAAAGAGCAATGGTATTGTAAGTTAGTGATACCACACTTTCGTGTTTTGTTGAATTGTACCTGCTGCTGTAGTAATGCAGTGGAAGTGCAGTAGACTTGGTAGTATTGGTGCAGTAGAGGTGGATAGCACGCGTTATGGATGCGTTGCTTAAGCTCACTTTTTTCTTTGGTAGTTAATGGCGTAGGTCTAAAAGTTGTTAAAATCTTAGACTACTATTTGGTATACTCATGTATATGTTAAACGAGAAAAAGATGACCGATGAATTTGTTTACTTACACCAACAACAAACAGCGAAGAGGAACGGAGGCTCTTTGTGTTGAACGGAAAATGGCGATTTCTTTATGACGTCACAGTCAATGAGAAAGAAAGAAAGAAAGAACTGACAGGAGGGGGGGGCTGTGTCAAAAACGACAACCACACAAGACAGTAAATACTTCACCGAATAGAAAACGAAATTGAAAAAAAATGTTTCAAAATAGAAATTATAAAGGAAGAGGAAAGCATTTAAAATCATAGCAAGTATATTATGTGTGGTGTACACTGCTCAAACTGCTCTAGTGGCGGGAGGAAAAGTGCATTGAAAATGTCAATGGTTCGCGGAGGGGTATTATTTATTTGATATATACGAGCATAAATCATACAAGACAAAATGAATTGAGATTTTCAAAGCCGATATAAGGATTAATTAAATAACTAATTATAACTCAGCATATGAAACTATGACGCATTTACAGTACCATTTGAATTACAATGACTACTAAAAATATAGGATTCGAATAAAATGTTCTGTCATTATTAAAAAAAAACAAAAAAACTAAATGCAGTAATATTCAATTAAATATCAAAAAGTTAGTCGATTAGACCATGTATGTTTTGTCTGATTTTATTTTTGATTTCATTATACATTCACTAAATTAATTTCATTAAGTCATTTTTAAATTTTTTCATAAACTTTCTTTTCGAATGAAAGTTGCGAGTTTAATTAAAAAGTAATTGAATAGTATATGTGAAAGACGCTTTTAAAAATTACAACTTTATAGCATTTCAACCCAAGATAATTGAAGTAAAAACAAAATTCTGCAGGAAATATTTGAGCTTCCATTTGTTCATTAAGAATTTTATACTAGTTGTAATCTCATAGTTAAGAATGGAAGAAGTTAGATAACTATGGTAGGCTAGATGTGCAATAATATCTAGAACACTATTAAAGAGTAAAATACCCCAAATCTGTTCACATGTTATTTCTTACAATATTATAAATTGTTCCTCATTCCTGTTCGATATGCTATGTGACCTATGTGTTATTTTTAAGTTCATGTAGTTAAACAGGAAAGAAAAAATAATCTTAGAAACTCTACTATACAACTTAATACTAAACATTCACAAAAAATTAATCAGGAAATGATATCATTCAGAATTATATATATATATATATATATATATATATATATATATATATATAAACAGCTATTATAAAATGTTGTGATGTTTTAGCATATCATTAAAAATGTAGAATTACATATATTTTGATAATCTATAATTTTAGGAGTGTATATAACCTTAGTATAGAATCATATTCTATTTCATGGGAGTAAAATAGCAGCAATTTAATCTAGGATTTTAAAAGTATTTTTATCTGAAAACATTTTTTTTTTCAATTGAAATAAGTAATGTCCAGTTAAATTCCTGGAGCCCTTCTCACATATCAGGCTCATGTACAGGAGTCATTGTTTAGTATACAGTGAAATTTACACACCCAATAGAGTAAATACAGAGGTATATTTCCACCGATTTGCAGACTTTTGGCTACTGTACTTAATGTACACAAGTTAAATTTTTAAAATAAACAGATTCTGAGCTATTCATCCAAAGTCTGTCAGCTAGATGTTTATATGTCTACAGTTATATATGAATGCTGGTTATGTATACAGTAATGTACCAAGATCAAATGCCTCTTTTACCATTCAGTGAATGAAACCATTGACTTGCTTCAAAACTATACTGCTCCCCCAACATAGTAGGATGTTTTAAACTTTATCTTTCATATTTGCCTAACTTAGACATGTCCTTTTTGTAAATCTAAGTACCTATGTGAAATGTATATGTTCATTCTCATTTTTTCATTTATCAAATATTATTGTTCTTCAAACATATTTTTTGTTGTGTACTCTTTGTATATTATCATGTACTCATTATCTTTTACTAACATTGAAAAATGACAATACATCCAAGACCTATATGTTGACAAAGAAAGAAAAACATTCAACCGAGCACAACCTAAGGATAAAGTATAATAAGGACTTACTTTTACTACAATTCTGGCTCACTGATCTCCAAGGACCATACTCGCTTCACCTGTCAATCCTTCAAAACTCCTTTAAGACTGTTTTATACTACTACTGTCACAGAAAACTACCATATCAGTATTGTTAACCTTCCCAACTTTTACAGAAAACACTGTCATGTCTTTACATGGGTAATAATATAACTTCCTACTTAAGTGAAGTCTAATACATGAACATTTTTTATGTGGGGAAAGGAGAGAAAATTATGTAATTCCCTTGGCTTTGATTTCAATCATACATCCTAGATGCATCAAGGTAGGTCTTCAGTGACAGTGCATCACTGAAGACCTACCTTGATGCATCTAGGATGTATGGTTGAAATCAAAGCCAAGGGAATTACATAATTTTCTCTCCTTTATTTATTATTATTATTTGATTTATTATGCCACAGACATAAAGGAATAGCTCTGGTCCTATATCTTTGATGCAATAATAAGGTGAAGTTTTCTAGAACTAAATATTATACTTTTTAGAGCAACAAGAAAATCCCATAATATAATAATTTTAAAATAGTATTTACATGTGTTTTATATTTCTTTGCAAGTTAACCATTTTTACTTCCTTATTATTTTCATAGAAAAAGAATCTATTGTTTTTCAATCTAATAGATTTTAACTAAAATTATTCTTCAAACAAATTTAAATTAGATTATTTCATACTATCATTTTTTTGCTATAAATATCAAAGGCATTTTCAATCTCTACCAGTAATTCCCAAAATTTCTTTGCCTGGAGTGCACTTTAAAAATAAAAATATTTTAGCACATAAATTAAAAAATGTTTTTAAAAAATGTATATATACATTTTAGGTTATAAAAAATAATTTAAATTGCATAAAGGAAGCAAGCCAAAATCCAAACTCAATTCAACATGGAATTTATTAAGCATTAATTTGACATACAAAGAAAAGACAGAATATCATCTTAAATAAAAGGAATAGGAACAATTCAATCTCAAGGCAAAAGAAACTTTTTATTACACCCCCCCAACAGCTCTTGAAGATTCATATTAGCGTCATCTTGAAGATGGTTGGGTGAATGATTAAGCTTCCAACTACACCACAAGTTTTTTTTCAGGGGCCTCAGTGGAATTTTGGATTGGAGGCTCTGATGATGATGTAGAGTTGTGTGATCTACCATTTGGTCATTATTGAATAAATCTTCAGAAGGTGCTAGGTATGTCTCTACAAAGTTTGGTTTAGGTGTGAGATGCCTTAAAGAAACAGTGTTTGTTCTTCCATTAGAGACTTTATCTGGATTGGTCTGAAAAATTTCCACCTCCTCAACAAAAGGGTCATAATTAGTATGTCATACTTGGTTCTTTATATATACAGGACTCTTGGATGCAGTCCAAGAAACCAGTGATTGTCTGGAAGCCAATCTATGAGTATGTATAAACAGTTATTCGTGAGGAGTACAATTACTAGCTGTACATAGAGACCTTATTGAATGAAGAGCCTCAGATAGCATCTCCTTCCACTGAGAATTACTTAATTTATGGGTTTTTGCTGATAAATATATAGATCTCCAAATTATGCTATTTTAATGCACTACTTGTCCATTTCCTCAAAGATTATAAGGAGTTGTGTGACTAGTTGTTACTTGTTTTTTAACAAGAAATCTTTCAATTCTTCAGACACGAAGAAAGGTTCTCTATCCAAGTGTACATAAGCTGACATTTTCAATAAAATGAACAGTTGGGTGGAACATTTTACAACAGTATTCGTAGAAACACCAGGACATGGAAATACAAAATAGAATGGGGAAAATTGGTCAGTTATGATTTGAATATATTTCTTTCAAGACCAGGATAGTAAAGATTCCTTAAAGTCTTATTTGAGCCTTTGTAATGATTGTGTAACTTTGACTAGAATTCCTGGGTTCGGCTTGAAAAAGTAAGGTTTTATTTTGGAACAAGTAGACATGATCTCATTTTATTAACATCTTCCAGAGAGAAAAGTACATTATGGCAGTATATGAAATGGATCACAGGTGGCATAGATTATCATGTAAAACCTTCAGTCTCTCATAACTGAAAGTGGAGTTAAACATCTGTGAGAAGGCATCTGCCAATACATTCTGTTTGTTGAGCCTGAGCATGATATTGTAATTATAACATAAAAGCTCACTACACAAATGGGCAATTTTCTAAGTTTTTTATTTTGCTGGAAAACTTAGAAGGATATGCTATGCTGGTTTGTAATGAACTGGAAGTTTTGTCTAATGAAGTAATGATGCCATTTTTGTAAGGCCTTAACTATGGCACATCATTTTTCAATTGATGAGTGCTTCTATTCACTATGTGTAAGAAAAGAATGCAACAGGTCATTCATTCTGAGTTAAAGTAGCAGCTATGGCATATTTCAATGTATCAGTTTTAACAGTAAATGAACTGGTTGGGTTAATAGCCTGTGTCACAGAATCAGCAACATTTTTCTTCAGAGTTTCAAATGTCTCTAAAGCAGTCTAAAGCAAAGGAAATCTGCATGTGCAAAAGCATACAATTTCTCTGAAAACTGAGGAATCCACCTTGAGAAATGTGCCAGCATTCCCATTATCCTATGGACAGAGGCAGTATATTTGGGCAGGAGAAGTTTTGATGTTCCATTTCAAATTCTCCTCATATGGTAACATTATCTATACATGCTTTATAGATGTTCCTTATCTAAGATTGTGTCAATCAAATACTGAAAACTTGCTACCTAATTAGTAAACCCAAAAGAGGTTCCATTAAACTTATAAAATTTACCCCCTACTTTAAAAACTGTGTAGAATTTTTCTTTTATAGCAACCTGGTGATGAGCACAACAGAGGTCCAAAGTACTAAATATTTTTATTTAGCCATTTCATTTACCATGTTGCCTATTTTGGGGAGAGGGTAGACATCAAGCTGTGTGCATTTTTTAATGGTCAGTGAGTAGTCAATGGCCATTCTCTTTTTATGGTGATCTGAAGAAGTCACCAATACTTGGGGCTTCCAGGGAGATTTACTAGGCCTGATGAGCCCTCCTCTAACATCCTAGCTTTCTGAGGAAAAAATAGAATTTTCGTGTGTAATGGTATATTTCCTGGATTTAATAGCAATAGGTTTACAATTAGCAGTTAAGTTAGCTAAAAGTGAAGGGGGTCAACTTTATCTGCAGCAAGGTTTAGATCCTCCAAAGGAGATTTCCAAATATTTTTAGTGCTATAGATACTCATGTCCCAAAGTCACACAAGTGAATAAGCCTGGCAAAACTGTTAATTTGGTAAGTGGGTTAACCTCACCTTGAAGTTTTAAATTTACGGAGTAGTATCCAAGTATTCTAGAAGAATGAAAAGAGTCAGCCATGGAGACTTCACCTTTTCAGGGAATAATTTTCTAATTATTTTCCCTTTCCAATCATTGCATATAGAAGTCAATACTTATCACATAATTTCAAATGAACATCAGATGAAATTATGTGATAAGTATTGACTTCTATATGCAATGATTGTGGGCTTAAAATGAAATATGAAGAGTTAAATATTGATATATATGAGATTTCTATTAGAAAAGTGTATTCTTACTATTGATGTTTATTGATGGAAAATAAAAAATTCAATTTCTGCTTCAAAGTTGTAATTGCAATAGGATTCATTTCTTTAATGCTGATTCTGTATAAATATAGCTACATGTTACAACACACTGTTGTATTTAGCATATGGTGGCAAGGAAAAGACAAACACAAGTTGAAAGTTTTAAACAATTATATTAGCAAGAAGGAAACACAAGGTGATAAAACGAAGAATCAACTGTACAAAATTTGTAGCGTACAATATCCAGGGAAGGAGTGAATCAAGGTGTGTGTGAAACCAGAGTTCATGTATGATCCCTTTGTTATAAGTTATAAGAAACTCACTTGTTAGGTATGGTGATATGAGGGTGGTAAGGATACCAGATGATCTTGGTGGTAGTAGTAGTCGTGGACGGGGCGGCGTTGTAGCCAGGTCAGCAGTCGTTCACAGCAAGTGGCGCGTTAAATCCATCAGTGATCAGATGAGTTCTTAATGGCCGTAGCGTGTTCCTTCCTTCCAGCCTCATGGTCAGTCTGCTGCCTTTGCAGATCTTCACTTCTTAAATAGCTACACCTTGGATCAAGTCGGTTCTGGGAATATTTTAGTGGGGAGATTTATGATTGGCTGAAAAAGGGCATTTTGTTAAATTGAATTAATTTCTTGCATTCTTGCTCTGAAGCCCTGTGCAGAGCCCCATGTGCAAAGACACATTTTATTCATTTTTTTTGGCGGCAGCCATCAGGCTAACATCCGGTCAAATGCTAACCGTCTCCAGCCATGTGTGTTTTGTTTTTGTTTTTTTAATGAAATTGCAAATTGGGAGAGATCTGAATCCAGCTATATAACAACACGAATGTGCCACATTATTTTGAAACCACTAATCTACACTTATCAAGAAAAAGTAAAAATCACAATTTATCTCAACTTCTATGTATAAAATTAACTGTTACAATTGCTTTATGAAAATATGATAGTTGACATAGAAACAGAATAAATAAACTGAAATAGAATATTTTTGTGATACAAATTTTTATATGATCTTTAATAACAATATAATTGAATACTTTTCATGAGAGGAATAAAATCCAATGGTAATAAGCTGGAGCTGGTTTGCAGTTGGTGCTGGCTGCTGTGTCATTGTCTCATAGTGAGCTGGTCTGCAGGTGCTGATAGCTGGAAGGTGTAATGAGGAGACCAAGAGTAATCTCAAAAGGCTTTTTGAAGTTAGCTCTTAGAAGAGTTGTTGAGGGTGATGAGACTTTCTGAGATTACCTCCGAAAAGAGCTGTTTGAATGAGAAAAATAAAAGCTGGGATTGGTCTGATTGGCTGTGCTGGGTCAGCAGCTGTGGTTGGTTGGATTCCACATTTTCTGCTTCGGATGGTAGTAAGGACGTAGACCCCATGTTTGGCAGCTTGGTTTTGTGGTGAGGATACAGATCCCATATTGCTGGGAGAGGTAATGGATTCCTCTCCTCTGGGCTAAGCCTGACTTTTGGTTGCAGCCTGTGTGTTTATATAGTGTTAGCTGCTGCCACTTCGATGGTATGTATTTCTGTGCATAGGAAGTCCTCTTATAAGATATGTGATAATGAGATACTTAATTATTCTTTGAAAAAGAACTATTGTAGACTGTTAATTTGCTTGTGAACTTTATGAGCTCTAATGATATCTCTCCCTAAGAGCAACATGATTGGCGTTTTGGGTCTTACTGACTTTGTAGTGACAACTTGCACTGCAAGAGTGTGGGAATCTCTGTTCTATTACCATGCATTCTAAGAAATTAAGAAGTAGAAAAGTTTTTTTTATCTGTAAACTAAAAACTATTCTTCTAGTAGTCTATTTCACTCCAGAAAAAGTTCTGAGGGAACATGTTCTAAATTGTTTTAGCTACAGATTTTAAGTGCATTGGATGTAGAGATTACCTGTCCTTGTTTACTGTCAGATTACTTGCTGTTATATACAGAAATCCCTTTTGATTTACTAATACATTCCAAACTAACTCACAAGCAAAATCAATAAATAAATAAACAATAAAACACCACAAACGTACATTTCAAAAGCTGGGTGTTGTCTAGATGATAGCTGAGGCCAAAATGAATAAAACATGTTGCTGCACAGGTAGGCTCCACACATCCATCTAGTTGAAATATAACTTTATATTTACAATTAAAAAGATTCTTTTTTCAACCAATCAGCAACTTTCTCCTCCAAAGTTTTTTGGAGCTGATTTGATCCAAAGGCAGTCAGCTCTGAGACATTACGCATCACATTTGGACAAGAACAAAGAACCAGACGCCCTACCAATCAAGCTCGCATTCCAACACTACTACAGACGGCTTATAGTTTACCAACTCACACACCGTGCCACAATACCAAATCAGCTGCTCAAGAATGACTTACACTCACTCTCCTGGTTATCTGGTGGAAGAAGAAGGCCTGTATCTCTCCTGACATACCAGTTTTTATTTATTCAAAATAAATGGAATTAAATCCATTCCTCACATACATTGTCTCTTGCAACCACACGCTTATTCATAAGATTGCCCTTGCTTGCTGTTGGATTATCTACCTTTGCGTTGTCTGCTAAATGGTGATACAATCAGTTGCCATAGCAACTCATCCAGATATTTAAAGAAAGAAGCTCTAAATTCTTTCTCTTTCCAATTCAACATGCCTTGAAGACAGATACTTCAATCTGTCTCAGAGACCCACAGTTTCTCCTGGGAAGCCTTTATGCCATGGGTCCATACACATATATACAATTCCCCCCTTTGCACCATAGGAATATGCATGCACACAGATATGTATATTTCACATATAATCCATAGACAATACCAAGTAGGTGATATGAACTTAGTCTCTAATGCTTCTATGAACTGTAACCTCTAATGTTTCACTTATTAGTGTGGCAGCAGCATTCTTTTTTTTTTAGGGCTAATATACTCCTAGAAGATGCCAGATAAATTCTCTCTATTTCCTTTACTATCTTCATGAAAGCTAAGTGGGTTATAGCAGATTTTGTTCTATTTTTGGCTGTGACATTAGCAACTACTATGGATAAGTTGTTTAAATGCCTGGAAGAATTCAGAATGAGAGACTTGGTTTTATATAGAGAAAATATGAAGAAATATCAATTTTTTATTTGTCTTTTTATTTGATCTCTATATGCATGTGTTAACTTGTTAAATATTTCTATTGCATTGTCCTGAAATTTGACACAGAATTTGATATTGCTTTATTCTTGTAACACACTTAACCAAACACACTTGTAATATATGTGTTTGGTTAAGTGTATCACAAATCCAAAATTATTTAGATAAATGTGAATTCTGAGAGACCAACATAAATTGAATATTTTTACATTGTAACAATGGTGAGCAGTTGCATTTCAATCAGGGTTGTAAAAAATTGTTTCATTAATTTTTAGAATAACCGCATATATTATGCTGTACATATCCTATTTGTCTGCCTTACATTAGTCACATTGTTTTTATGTCATTAAAAGTTGTTTAAACATTTGTTGTTATTCTTATATGCTTAAAACATTTGAATAGTGCAACTACAACTGGACACTTCAAGCCAAAAAAACTGAAACCAAGGACTGCCACATCATTGGTAACTTTCAAAAGGACATTATACCTACATCATTGGCTCTCTAAATAGAACACAAAATGATTAGTTTGCCTAAATGTAGCTTAATCAGTGTTACCATTCTTACACTTTTTTCTTACTATGCTATTCTTAGCTGATGCATTTAGACAGAATAATAAAATGCTTTTACTCCATTAGTTATACTGAAAGCTGATGTTATAGTCAACACATTTATTAATACAGAAAAGGTCATTGCTAAGTAATATTCATAGATCATTGAAATGACATAGACTGAATTACTATGCCAATTTAAAGAAAATGTTTTTGCTGATTCATTTTAAAGTAAAATCCACTGAAAAGGGATAAAAAATCTTAAACAAAAAAGGCAAACATGAAGGGTAATCAATCAAAGTTCAGTTTGCTGGTAGCAGGTTGATAGCACTAAACATAAGGGTGTGTGTTGGGGTGGTAAATCAAAGACTCTTCTTACAGGACAGTACAATCATTAATTTTTATGGGATAGTTTTTCCAGATGAATAATTTTTAGCAATTTCTTGTTATCAAAGGGAATTTTTTATAATTTGTTGTGTTGTTTAAAAATAACATTTATTTTGATCTGCTTGTTTAGGGATACAGTTCCATTATAGGAATTTTACTCTGTAAAAAATAATTCCAATAAAGGATCCTGATATGCAAAGTACTTTTAGATAAGAATGTTTATTCAAGTATACTCATATTTTTTCTTATTGTTAACATTCAGATTTTGTCAACTGTTACTCAATATCCTAAGGTAATTTTGTTTTAATTCTTGTTTATTGACTGAAATTTTTCATTATTAGGTTTGCTTATTGATATGTGAAAAAGTTTTTAACCAGAGACTGAATACACAGTAGAAAACTTTTTAAAATAAAATTTCTCAAAGTTTTTGCACACACCTGACATAAAATCTTTTGTCTTATTCATTGATAATACCCTTCTGTTCAGATAACTTGATATAAAGAAAATATAAGCTGTAACTGATTTCATATAATCTTTGATAATGTCATTCTTATTGAAAATGTTGGCGGATTGAAACATTTCACAATTTATTTTGACTTCTATTGTATGTTTAGTTTTTTAAAATGAGTTTCTTCATTATTAATTATATTATATAAGCAGGAAGTGCAACAGCTAGTGATTTGAAAGCACTACTACAATAATGTGATCTTGGAACGTTGTATTTTGTTTGTTATATTCTAAATTTTACAATAATCTATACTATTATTTGGCTTACTTGTATATATGTCCTTTATGCTTTTCTCTCTAGGATCAGAGTGTAGTATTTGTCTTTCAAAGCTGGAATCAATTGTTCTTTCTAACAGAGAAACCTACATAATAATGTAAAGTGGAAAGGAATTGGGAAAAGTGAGAGAAAGAGAAGAGGAAAAAATAGTGTGAAGGAGGCAAGTTAAGAGGTAAGAAAACTAGTGATTGAGAGAGGAAGGACGGAGACAGGCTTTCTGGCTGAATATCAAGAAAAGATGAAAAAGCTTAAAAATTGCAAAATATTAATTCTTCATGGAGAGACAGAGCAAATACAATACAAAAAAGAGATAATGGATAATAATAGTTGTTAACATCTATGTCTGCAGTGTAATGGTTACCATTGCCGCGACCGGCCTGCGAACGTAAACAGATCGGATTACACCTTTCGCCCTAGAGAAATAACATCCGGGCACGGCTGGAAATGATGAAGCCCTTTTTCGACTCTAATTGGCTGTTACAGCTAAGAAAGGGATAAATTAACATTTATCAACATTTGCAAAACACTTCTGCTAGAAATAATTCTATAAAAATGAAAGTAATACTTTTCGCTAGCCTATACCAGGCTAAACAAATACTTATTTTCAGCGTCCATTTTTTTGGTAGAAGAACTTTCTATCCACGTGGCGCGACAGAAGTGGAGTTCCCTTTCTTACATATAAAAAGGCTTCAGGTGGCAAAAATTGAGAGGTCTACACGGACGCTATCAGGGGCCACTCGGCTCCACGAGGCTTGGGTCCTATGTTATGATGGTTGCACCCACCTCACCGCCACTTCTAGTGGTAGATTCAACAACTTTTTTTCTACGGTCCTTTTTAAGGGCTATGAGAGGTCTCCTTCTGCAAGTCGGAGCATCTCTAACTGGTCATTAATGACCAGTTGAAATAGATGGCCTGGAGGCAAACACGAAGAGGACTCACTAAGACCAGCCGGTCTTAACCATCGCTTGGTTCCGCTCGTCCGTTTGGCTGCGCAGTGCTAAAGGCAGGGGTTGGCCTTTAGCTACTGCTCCACCATCCGCACAGCGCTAAGATAATGCCAATCTTAGCTTCGGCCTCCTGGCCTGTTCGCTCGACAGTGCAGAGCTTTTGCACACAAGCCTTAGCTATCGTCTCAATACGTCTGCACAGCTTTGGCGCACAAGCCTTAGCTATCGCCTCGATACGTCCGCACAGCTTTGGCGCAAAACAGCCTTAGCTACCGCCTCGATGCGTCCGCACAGCTTTGGCGCAAAACAGCCATAGCTACTGCCCCGGCTCGTCCGCACAGCTTTGGCGCGAAACAGCCTTAGCTACCACCATGATACGCCTGCACAGCTTACTGGCATGACAAAGCCATAGCTACCATCAATGATATGCCCGCACTGCTATATGGCATGACAAAGCCATAGCTACTGTAAACGATATGCCCGCACTGCTATCTGGCATGACAAAGTCATAGCTACCGTCAATGATACGCCTGCACAGTTATCTGGCATGACAAAGTCATAGCTACCATCAATGATACGCCCGCACAGCTACTCGGCACAACAAAGCCATAGCTACTGTAAACGATACACCCGCACAGCTATCTGGCACAACAAAGCCATAGCTACTGTAAAAGATACGCCCGCACAGCTATCTGGCATGACAAAGCCATAGCTACTGACCATGATGCCCCGGCGATGCAGTCCACGTAACGACTCACTGTTACGGACTGCCTCAGCAACGCAGTATCTAGTCCACGTAATGACCCGCTGTTACAGACTACCCTAGCAATGCAGCATCTAGTCCAAGTGACAACTCGCTATTATGGACTACAATAGCATCTGGCCCACGTAACGACTCACTGTTACGGGCTAGCAACCAGATCAACACCCCCCTGATTAACCCAACGTACTGTCAAAACCGGGATATCGATCTACCAACCACGACGCTCCTACAATGCAGCATTCAGTCCACGTAACGACTCGCTGTTGCGGACTACCCTAGCATTGCAACAACTAGCCCACGTAACGACTCGGTGTTACGGGCTAACAACCACGACTCGACCATACCAACGAAATGTCAAAACCGGGACATCGATTTACTGACGACTCGACCGATCTCAGCTTACCAGCATCAAACATCTAGCTGTACCTCCACGACTCGACCTACGCCAGCTACCCTCATCGAACGTCCAGCTGCGCACATCTACAACTCGACCATACCAACTATCGACGTAACCCATCCTAGCTGAAGACCACATACAACTGCCATGGACATTTACATACACGTTTGTAATTCTGGCAAATAAAATCGTCACTTTTGTTGTATCTGTTATCTTGCCTTTTATCTTCCTCCATTGTCTTTGGCTATGCACACTCGCCGGCATTTAACTAAATTCATTTGCGGGGCCAACACGCTTATCGGCTCTGCAACACCATCATAAGAAATGGATACAGAGACCTGAGTTCAAAGCCTGGATGAGGCTGTTTGCATTTCACATAGCACTAAAAATCTTGGGAAAAGTATGAATCTAACTATTCTCCCTCCATATATGGGTAAATAGAAGGGCAGACAAGGCTCTTCATTCTTGTTTGTTCAGAGGTGTTGGTAAATATAAACATTCATGGAATTTTCTATGGCTCAGCTTGTTTCTATTAGATTAAAAGTTACTAAGGAATGTATCATCTATCTTTCAGTTATAACTTTTTTTCTAATTGCTAATTATCATTTAATGTGTATTGATAACATAAAAATTTAGTTTAAAATTTTGGTTTAAGCTCTGCAATATTTCTGAAAAGTAAGTTTTTAAAATTTTGTGGGCCTATATTGTGTTCTTGTTAGTTAATTTTAAGCTTATATTGAATTTTTAGTTGAATGTTTATTAGGGTATGAGGAATAGAATATAAAATAATAAAAATAGTTCTGGTTCTCCTAAAAAAAAGCAAACAAAAAAAGATTAACCTCCAAGATCAACTTCTCTAATCAGGATATTAATTCTTGATCAAGTTAGGTAAAAATAGACTAAATTTATATGATAAAACAGTAGTTATGTGTCCACTTACCTTACATCATACAACCCATCCAAGTAACACAAACAAGATATGCTGGGCATTACTGGAGAAGTTAGAACAAAATCATAAGTAACATTCTTCTATTGACTCCTACACCAGTGTTGGCTGACCAGCAAAACTTATATCCATCAACTCTGTATGGACACTGGATGCCATTTAGAAAAATTACCAAGAGTGATGGCTGATAGGGATGGATGGTGAGAGAGAGTCAAGGGAATCCATGTAGTCATCATACCTTGTATAAGTCTGTTAACAAAGTAACCACTATAGATTTTGATTGATTCAGAGATAAATTTTCCATTCTTTTAAATAGTATTCATAATTGAGGGTTCTGATTTTCTTTTTTTTTCTATTTAGAAAGTTTTTTATTTGAAATATTTATCTTCGTTTGCTTATGTGGTAAACTGATATAACATTTGGAGAAGTTTTAAATTATTCTTTTTTTCTCTACATTTATTTCATAACATTATTTAGATTATTTTATTTTCTATATATCATATTTTTAATTATTCATGATTCAAAATTAATTTATGTTCTTCCAAAATTTTTCTTTAGAGTGAATTAATCTTGAAGCATATTATTCTTTATATAAAATTGGTTGGTAATAAAATTTAAATTTTATAAAAGAGAAATTCTTAAAGTTCTTTTCATCAAAATTTAGATATTTAATTTATTGACTATCATAGTATCTGTAAAAGATGTCAGGATTATTTTTGTCTGTTTCATTTGTATTTTTCTGTTGAATATTCCAAGAAATCTGAATTACATTTTTTCTCACCAATGGAAGCCTTTCATTTCATATGCATAAAAAATGATATTTTCAAAGAGTTTAACACAAAAATAATAATTCTAAAAATATGTGGCTTAATCAACAAATTAGCTGTCTTATGAAAATGTAAGACAAAATTAAAGAAAAAAATTAGTAACATTTTTAAAAATTTTAATACTGTGAATTGTAAGAAAAAAAGAAAAAAAAATTTTGTTAAAAAATTATCTAATACTTAAGAAATTAAATCTAAAAATTAAATGGTATTGCATTCTAAATTTGTATTTTTTTTCAGTGAAACTAAAATCTTAATTATAATGAAGTTAAGATTTAATTTTCATTTTTTTAATGGATTAATTGCATCAATATTAATCACAAAAAGACCATCTTTTTATTTTCTATTCTTTTAAAAATTTTTTTGTAATAGTCATTTATATAAATGACTATTACAAAAATTATCTAAAAAATATAAGAAATAGAAGATAAAAGAAACGAAAAAACTTACTATCTGGAAGTTAAATTCAATCATCAGGACAGTAATGTAATGGATATGTTACTTGGTCGTTTATCTCCAAGTTGGATGTTTAAATCATAGTATGGTGATTCTAATTTTATATATTTGTTTGCTTTAGTATGACAGAAAAAGGACAAACAACAAAAAGTGAGAAAAGTTTTGAGGCATGGACAGTGGAAATGAGAACAATCTACTTCTATAGATTGAATAAACAGTTTGGTTTGAAATTTCCAGAAGGTTACTAAATATAATAGCCACCTGAAAAAGACTACAACAGTCAAAATGTTGGGACTATAACAACCAAGGTTGGGATGCTAGTCCAAATACATCAGTATATAATAATTCTTCATCTCAGAAATTCAAACAAAAATTATAGAATAATGCTGTTCAGAAATTAAATTCTATATTTGAAAATCTAATTTCTGACCAGTATTGTTAGATTATGTGATCATATATCAGAAAAGAAATGGTTGTTCATTTGGTTTCAAAATTTTCCCTGTTTTAAAAATCAATCTGATCTTAAAAAAACCCATGTTATTGGAAAAAGAAATATGTATAATTTGAGTTTGGTTGATCAAAACTGTACAAAGTTCTTAATTGCAAAATACTGCAAATTTGATGGTTTTAGCAAAGTTAAAAAAAAAAAATGATTGTTTATATTTTAGACAATTAGCTGTGAATTGAAAAATTACTTTTTGGCCCTAATATTTGGTTTACTCCAGCCCATAGGTTTAATGAGTAGAATGTTTGCTAATGGTCCAGAAGACCAGGGTTCAATCCCAGGTCAAGTCATACCAAAGACTCAAAAAATGGTACTTGATGCCGCCTTGCTTAGCACTCAGCATTATAAGGTAACGATCAAGAGTAAAGTGGAGCAATCCAGGGAATGGAGTAGCGTCCTCCTCTTCACCTCAGTATAGTAGCTATTGAAAAGGGAGCCTTCAGGTCACCCTCAACTAAAGTCACCAACTCTACTTTATCTTTGGCTGAATAGATTTGAGGCAACAAGTTTTAAAAAATTACATTTGTCTCATAACAGTTGTTACATTTAGTATATTGAATTTATACGTAAATGTAGCAGTTACTATAGGACATAAGTAGTTAGCATGGATACAGAAATCATTAAAAGAAAATGAAAATCTCACAATATTTGGAATTGGAAAGTTTTTGTTCCTTCTTAAAAAAATTATATAAAAAATCTACAAAAACATAAAGCAAAAAACAAGAGATTAGGAAATATTTATCAATTTTTTTGCTACTTGGGATATTTTACAATTTTTTATTTTTTGTGGGAGTGCTTTTTTATTTTCAATTAAAAATAATACTTGAAGTTTCTAATTGTTTTTTTAAAAAGTTTTTAGACCTTAAAAACAATTAATCTTAAAAAATCTACTAATTTTTATTAAAACTATTTTTACAAATTCATCCGAAAAAATTAGTATTTTCTAGTAAAAAGTATTCAGTCATTTTTTCTTTTTACTATAAATTGATGGTTCTTTTTTAGTCCACAGTTAATCTGCCTAGATGTTAACATAGATAAGCTAAATTTTTGAAACCTGTCCTAGGCAGATATTGAATTTGGTTCAACAATTCCATTCACTGTGCTATTAATTGTTAGGCTACTCACATGATTAATACTAATATGAAAATGAAATAAAAAAAGATACAATTTATTATTGGATCATTTTTATTCATAAAATACCAACTTTAAATCAAAAAGACCATGTGGTTATTTTTTAAGCAAAACTTAGTTGTGGCACCAGGCTAAAAGTATGGGGGCTCCCAGTGAGAATCAAATTCACTAGTAATGGTCTGCTAGTAATATAAAGATATATTGCAAATACAGTTGATGTATAAATAAAGTTGGCGACCTTAGTTGAGGGTGACCCAAAGGCTCCCTTTCCAATAGCTACAACACTAAGATGTACGGGGGGGCACTACTCCATTCTCTGGATTGCTCCACTTTAACCTTGATCCTCACCTTATAGTGCTGAGTGCTAAGCAAGGTGGCATCAAGTACTATTTTTTGAGTCTTTGGTATGACTCGACCTGGGATTGAACCTGTGGAGAATATTTGGTGTTTGGTTGATATATATGTGATATTTTGGTCCCACAATTTATGTTGGCTCATTATTGAAAAGCAAATGAAGTAAAACAATGTGGACAAAAAAAGATTCAAAACAAAGCAGTACAAACAAAGTTAAATTTATATATCAACAAATATATAAAAAGGAAACATTACAAAAATTACGAATATTCTAATATAGTCTGTTAAATATTCCTCTGTGTGTGTGTGTGTGTGTCTATGTAACTAACACGGATATTATGGAAAAAGACAAAATATTAAAAGTGTCCTGTAGACTATAAAATGTATGTTGACTAAGTATTTCATGTGCGGTATCAATATACAGAAATATAGCAATGTATTCTAGGAGGAACATGTCTTCTCCCATGTTGGTTGTTTGTCTCTTTCGGGGTTTGACCACATTTCTGAGGCTGTGTTCGAGGCTGGAACAAGTCTAACTGAAAGGCAGAATAGGAAAGAAAAAGGTCGCAGAATGTATACGCACTCATGTTACATGTATTGAGTTGTGTCTTACTAACTGGCAAGGTCAAGCTATTTCTGGAAGTCAAAATGAAGAGAGAGAGAGTGCTGTCTCTGTAAGTCAAAATGTGAGAGAGTAAGTTTTTGGAAGATAAGAGTATATATAGGCAATCCTTGTCATGTGGTCGGCTCCAAATGCACAGGATAAAATCAAAGGTGCAGACATAGTTGTGAGCACAAATCACATGACTTTCCTGACTGATTAGTTCACCGATGTCCATCATCTTTGTTTTGGGAACAAGTATAGGAGTGTAAATCCTATAAACCCCAATCTCTCGGACCAGTGGCGAACACTCTACTCATTAGGCCAATGGCCTGGTTGATGTATAATGGAGCTTAATGGTTAGTAAGTTTGTCTTGCTGACCAATTTGTGAGTTTATTTTTCCTTTACTGTCTCATTACTATAGACTTGTGTCAGACTAAGGAAAATGGAATGAATATATTGGTTTTGCTTGGGGGAAAGTGGTATCAGTTGTCATATTTCAACCCATGTAAAAGTCAGACATTCAAATACTGATTTTCAAAGCAAGCAGAATGGTCTTCCTCACTTGCAAGATTAATGAAACACAATCTCCTTTGTATAAATCTAAGCCAAGTTTGATAACGGTCACTCTAAATATAACAAAGTTGTTTTGGCATAATTGAATATAAAGTTATAGCTGTCTATGGTTGATGAGAGGTTAAAATTTGTCAGAGTGACACTAACAGAAAAATATGATAAATACCTTTTACTCATTTCATTTTTTTTCTAAACAATGTATATTTTGTAATCTTTGTTGTTAACTAAAAATTTACAGTGAACAGTTACAAACAATTATTGTTACTATAAAAGATAAATCCACATAAAACTTTTTGGTTTGGTTTAATGACATATCAACCATTATATGTAATTCAATGCCATATCCATTTTCATACATTTAAACAGTTCTATTTCAAACAATTCAGTTTAGCATAAATACACAGTTTAAATATCAAAAACAGTTCTATTTCAAGCTATTCAGTTTAGTCAACAGTTAAATCGTTCCAAGTATTGCTATGTATCACTAACAATTCAATTAAATTCAGTCATTTATTTACACATACTTAAATGTAAAAACAGTTCTATTTCAAACAATTCAGTTTAGCATAAGCACAGTTTATTTCTATTTGATCCAGATAGGACCAGGTGCTACCACTCCGAGCCAGGGTGGACGTGGGAGCACTGGCAATAAAGGGGTACTCTGCATTCCCAAAAACTTCAACATTACTGGAGCCTCACCATCAGATTGTTTAGTGTCATATCCAGGATACTCATTAGGGGAGTTTTACCTCTTTGCAGAGATGCAGTTGGTGTATTCTGCAGCCGCATAAAAGGATTTATCACACACACACACACACACACATACATACACATATATATATATATACACACACATACATACATATACACAATGGGATGGGTAAATTTTCACCATTTTAAATTATCAATTTTGTGCATGCACTTTCTTTGGTTCAGGTCTTGTCTAATGTGCAGAAAACAAGAGTCAGTTTGGCATGACTGAATTCACTCCAGAAATTTGGAAATGGCATGTTGTACTGCTGGATATTCATGCCAGAAGCTCCAACATGAAGATTTCAATGTTTGGGTGTTAATCTGAGGACAATATTGAGGATTAAAATAGTGTTGAATAAATCCAATGGTGATTACAAAAGTATGGCAACTTTGAAGCCTCTCTCTGATTGTTCTGATCAGAAAAGAACTTGCAAATTTCTTGGTGAGATTAGGCCATGATTGACGATGGTCCCAGCAAGTCAATTTGGTCCATAGCAGGCAGATATTACATGAAGACATTCAGTATTTCTTATACAAGATAGAAAAGGGCCAATTTTTATCACAGACCATGAAGGACAAGAGAAAAGACCATGCTGCAAAACTTATCAACAAGCATTCCTTCCAACCAAAAATGCTTCTCAGAAGAGAAAAATTTATGCCAGGATCAAATAATTTCACAGAACAACTGTTAGCATACTCTGTCCCCACAAAATATACCAATAGTGATGAAAATCAAACACCCAGCCCACATCATGGTGTTTGGGGTGGTCACTAATAGTGACATTATGTCTCTATTCATCTTCGCAAATGGCCTCAGACTCAACATAGAGACCTACATCAAGTGGCTGGAGGAGGTAATGCTGCCCTGGATTGAGAAGGTGGCTGCAGGAAGACCCTATGTCTAGCAACAGGAGTGTGATATGCCATACAAGAAGAACAGTGTTGGCTGTGAGAAAATTTCTGTGACCATATCAACCCTAATATCTAGCTGCCATACTCCCCAGATTGCAGTCCCCTTGATTATTATGTGTGGGTGTGGTTGAGTGAGAGACCAACAAAACTGTGCAACTTCAAAGATGGCACAAGGGTAATGGCAGCATTTACCAATTTAAATAAGGAGACTGTCAGAAAGGCTTGCAGGAGATTCCATAGTCATCTGGACCCCATGGTTGAAGTTAATGGCAATTTCTTTGAATAAATTTCATCCATATAATTTCAAGTTATTTTCATGCAATTTTGGTAAATATGTCTGAAAAAGTAAAAAGTCAGTGTTATTTTCCTGTGAGTTTAATTTAAATGACAATTTACCATTGTACCATATATATATATATATATATATATATATATATATATAATTTCATAAAATTATTCTGTTCTTGTGAAAATTTTCAATGAGTTGAGTAGAAAAATATCTTTTTTATCATTCAGGGTTTTTAGACTATTGTTTTCATCTTTATTGTTATATTCACGTTTCAGACAATATATCCTCTGGCCTTCTTCAGATGAAGACCAGAAGAAGGCTGAAGGACATATGGCCGAAATGCTGTGAATATAACAATAAAAATGAATGATAAAAATTATCAAGCTTCATCTCAGAAATTCAAACAATTAATATCCTTTTTTTTTATTTGCGAAAGTGACATATAAGAGTTTTACTGATTTAAACGTTTTTGTTTTTTGTCTGGTTCGTTTGTCATAACTAATCAAATATATTATTTAATTATTTTACTTCTGCACCTTGAAGAACTACCAATAAACCTTATGAATAATATCTAATTAAATGTCAATAATTATTTTAGAAATTAAAGTCTTTTAAGATTTAAAAACTGCATTATTAGTTACATCTTGTAGCAACATAGCTTCTTACTGATTGTTGGTTAGGTGTCTTTGTTTAATGACATATCAACCTTGATGGGTTAATACCAAAGTTATCCTTGTGCAATAGTAGTAAATCTAACCAATTGCTGGGGCATAAGAGGGTCTATATCTTTCCCTAGGGTATTAGCCCAAAAGTGGATGTAATAGCATTACTAGAGTTCAGACTTGCTTATTATGATGTCACAGTTCAGTATGTTACCCACAACATTATGAGAATTCCCCCCTCACTGATCATTATTTTTAGAAACCTACATTCCATGAAGAACATTTTTTTCTCAAAAACTTTCTCCTGTGTCCAATAAGCATGCATACCAAATTTAATAGCTCTCCATCAAACTGTTTTGCTGTCGATAAGAGATAGATACACTCTTTCTAATTATTAATAGAGATTTCTAAAATATTTGCATTGGATTTCTTTTTTACTTAATGGAAGATGATAAGAATCTTAATGTATGACCCACTGGTTCAAAGTCCTGTTTTATCAGCAGTTATCTGTCTTAAAAATTATGTGCACATTTAAAAAGAAAAATTACTGTACTACTTGACAATCTATATTTTTGATGAACAGGACCCTGCTAGCTGAGTGAAACAATGTATTTTCTATCAATAATCTGTGATTCAGCCCAAGAAAATTTAGGATTTTAAATGTAGATCTACAAGGTTAGTATGTTATTGGGATTGTAATTAGTGTTGAAACTGAATTAAATAAAAACAACTAAGAATATTATCTGCTTGTGGTGTTTATTTCAGAAAATTCCCTTTTTTATACTTTGCTCCAAATTAAAGTAATATCACAAACCTATATGAGGTAGTGGTACAGTAAAGCCTATATAAATAAATAAAAAGATTCTTCATTTTTTGACATTGAGAGAGAGAGAGAGAGAGGGCGCAAAATTACATTTTATTCCTTTTCTCATCATATATTTCATTTTTCTGTACACTTGTGAAAATGACCGTGAAAAGAAAAAGAATTTTAAACAATCACCATAAATCTATCACTTTTCAAGTTTGTTATAATTTCTTTCCTAAAACTATTTTCTATTGACACTGACTTTACGACTGATTAGTTTTGAAAAACTATTTCTCATTTCTTTCAGATTTGGTAAACTTTATGATACCTTTGTTTTAAATCATTTAATGTCTCTTTTTCGGTATGAACAATTTTTCTTAAAATTACACTTGGTTTTAAATGGCTATAATTCCCGTTCAGTTATAAGAACTAAAATACATGGTTCACTTGGGGAACAAATTAAATTATACGGGTATGGTTCAATTCATTCAAGAATGATAACTTGATTTGAACTTTCAAATTTTGGTACCACGTTGTTTTTTTCAAAAATGTCATCCACTTATTGTTTTTCTTATTTGTTACATATTAGATTTTGTATCTCCAGTTGTCTTGAGTCAGTTCTATGATATAGTTTTATTTATGAAAAAACATCGATTTAAATTTTAAGGTTTTTGAATGCATAAATTTAGTAGTTACTAAAGGGAAGCAACTCATTGTCTTGGTTTCTAGACAGTCGATATGGTTAATGAACTTTAGTCCTTAAGCTGCCTTCTTTTGCTGGTGTTATTGCCTGAATCAATTTCATGTCATGTTTTGTGACTCCTCTTTTTTGAAGTAAATGTCTTCATTGATACAATCTTTTTAACTAAAACATCTCAAAGATTTAGTGACCAAACAAACCCATCTCAAATTGAACATAATAGTATCCACAATTTTCTCTTATTTGGTCTTCTTCTAAACTAAGCTAAGTTTATATAAATAATTCCTATCCACTTCAAATGTGACGAAAGTCCAAAAATAAAATATTGGATCTGTCCCTTAGCTCTTTTCCATAGCACTAAGAAAAAGGCGGGTGGGGTCAGAGGATCTAGGTACTGTTTGCCACATAAAATGCAGTATTTTGCATCTATGAGGATGCAAAAATCCCCACCCCGCGATTTTCTATGAAGAATCGTTGTTGAAAGTCTTAGGAATTTGAATGTTAATTTTCCTAGAGTTGGCAGTATGAGACTGTGGTAACTTTTGACGTTAAGAAACTCTTGTAAGAAAGATTAGAAAAAAAAGGGAAAATTTATTAAATTGTTAATAAAGTATAAATCTGATTTAATTTATAAAGTATTGATTATTGGTACTTTTAGAAAGAGATGGTCCCCAGAGAAATATGGTAACGAATTTGGTCTTTTTTTTTTCTTTTTTTTTTAACCAGAAACTTAAAAAAAGCCGTATTATTTTAGAATTGAAAATAAAATGATATTCATATTGATTCATGTGATGACAACAATACAGTCGTCAAACGCACAGACACTTTCAAAAATTTATTATACTCCACAGTCCACATTATTTTTGTTATTTAAAAAAAAATATTTCTAGTTAAAAAGGCTTCAAATCTTTTATTCAAAGAGCTTCAGGATTCCTTTAAAAAATCAAAAACGTTTCTGAGGTTAATGCAAAACTGTTGTTCAGTAATGTAAAGAAAACATTATTGACGTCAGCACATACTTCACCACATATTTCTTTAGGATCATCTCTACTCTCTCTAATACGTTGAAGAAATGGAGCAGAATAATCGATTATTTAAATTTTGATTATTAATGAACTGAATCAAATATGGAAATAAATCGAGTTTTAAATATCAAATATTCACAAACAACTTAATTTTTTAAAAATATAATTAACGTAGTTTACAACTTGTTGGTTTCTTATTCTGAAAAGTTGAATGAGGTCAGTACTATAACTTATTCATTGTGACGTGTTTTCAAACACGGGGGTGTGGCATTTGCTTTGAATTATTTTTTTCTACAGACCGCATTCTTGTTCATTATTCAGTAATTCGTACTGACTACTTTGAAAACTATGCAGGTAGATTAAAGAAGCGAAATTCATTAACTTCAAAGTTCCTAAATTTTTATATTTCACCTGAAAGTTTTTTCCCCGAAAAAGAAAGTGAGAGTGATTAAACTGTTCATTAAGGAACTATAAAAGCTGAACATGAAAGTGAAAACGATAAAAAAAGTCAGTATAGGAAGATACAATTGAAT
The DNA here is from genome assembly GCA_963585895.1 of Sepioteuthis lessoniana. Taxonomy (NCBI): domain Eukaryota; kingdom Metazoa; phylum Mollusca; class Cephalopoda; order Myopsida; family Loliginidae; genus Sepioteuthis; species Sepioteuthis lessoniana. The sequence goes on from OY757905.1 coordinate 85,728,932, forward strand.
AAAGCTAAAAGTGAAAATAAAAACAATCTTTAGAGTTAGGGATTGCATTTTTCAGTAAATAAATGTATATTTTGCATTTCAAACAAAGTGTTTAGTGTTACTACTGCTTTACTTACTGAATGATAACCGAAAAAGATTGTTTTATGCTGCTCCACAACTCAACAAGAAAAATATGCACACATAATTATGAATCATCGTTCAAAGTCAATGGCTGGTTGCTTCAAATGGGAAAACATTAATAAACAGGAATTTTTTTTTTTATCTCGTTCAAACGAAGAATAACTTCGTTTATCAATTAATTTACAAAGCGTTCTGTATGTTATAAGACAGAGAAAATATATGATAATAAACATATTTTACTTTTCTTTATGAGAAGTAAGCACGAAGCAGTAAAATAAATTTAAATCTAAAATCACTAAATCAGAAATCTACTTTCCAGGAACAAAAACTGATTTCGATTAATAATTTCGATCTTCAAATAAAATAAGAATTGTATTTCTCGAGTTTTTATGATCTATTGTATATGCAAGATGAGATTGTTCAAATCGTTTTAGCAAAACAGTTTTAGTTAAAAAAGAAAAAGGAAGAAAAGGTAATCAAATTTTTTCCTTTGGGATGGGTTTAATGATGATATCATCAACTACAGCTAAACTCGCAAGTTACATGACATTACTCAAATAAAAAAAAGAGAACAGAGGTGAATAAATTATACTCATGTAATGTGAACAAAAAGTTAATTCTGTTGAGGAATGTTTCTATTAGAGGTGGATACAATAGTAAATAATAAACTATGATGCATTCTGAATGTTTTACGACAGCCAAAAGTTGGTGCATCTCTTACGCTGCGCATTTATACTATGAGGAGGAGGAGGAGCAGCAGCAGGAGTCGCCACCGCCTCCCACCAGTTGTCCGTCATGGCCGTGTTATTGAAACAGGAAGAAGAAGCGGTAGGTGAATGTTTTCTCTTTTCACCCAGCATCACTTACACTCCTTTATTTTTATTTTATTTAAACTTCATTTTAATTGCAAGTCATTTTGTCACTCCTACTTGAATTAAACGAGGAAAACCCCCTACCTTTTAACCATTAAAAAAAAACTTTCTTTTTTAAATTTTTTTACCCATCTTCTTGGTCACACAACACTTACACCCTGTGAGTGCACATTTCATGAGTATTTGCGGTTTTTTTTATTCGTTAGACTTGGTGTTGTGTTTTATTTCATTTACTCCGTGTTTTATTGGTCTAATACCATAACTGCATTTTCTTCATCTTTAAATTAGGCATCACAGTATTAAGTAAAATCCTGTATTTTAGAAATCCTCTCACAACGCGTAGCTAGCAAACATTGCAACGAAATGAATATTGCACCTCGATCTCTTTTAAGTGTTACAGTCACACTCATCTTTATATCTATGCAATATGCATGCATCTTATGATGTTTTATGAATAATAGATATTAATTTATGAATAATAACTGTTAAATGGAATTGTTTCTTTACCATGGATGTAGGTGTACTTTAGTTTTTAAATTTTTGATATTTTGAATGTAGAGGAAAAGTTCAGAAATGCAATCGTGGGATGTTTTTTCCTTGCTGTTTGAATCTGTGCATTTAAAAGCTGACTATGAGTAACATTAATTATCTTTTTACGGATTTTATCTTGTTAGTAAATGCTCTATATTTTATAAAATTCTTGGAACTGTCGTTACCGGAAGCAGCATTTCATGTCACCAAGTCCTCTAAGGATTCTTAAGAGTCTAACCTGCAATACGTTTTTTCTCTTTGCATTACGTATTTATCCTGAATATTTAGCATTTTTTTCATTTATTTCTTGTTTAATATTTTCACAAATTTCGTTCTGTTTGTTAATATAATTAGTCATGAAGCATAAGTTTAATTACAACTTGGATACTAGCCCCTCGTAACTTGAGATATGTGATAATATTAGGCTTTTTTCCTGTGCATAGTACATTTAAAAAAATTGTCACTTTTCGTCCAAAAAATGTAAAGCTGTTATTTTCAAAGCCAGAATTATTTATTTATTTTATATTATGCATCGTATATGATAAAAAAATGTTTTATTTTTTAAACTCAAAATTTAAATGAAGTGTATTGTATCGATAGTTTACATTTAGCTAATTTTATTGAAAAATCTAATTATCATGTTATAAGTAGTGATCGTTATATTCCCTTTTATATTTTAGATAAATGGATTTTTACAGTAAATCTATTGCTCCTCTTCCATAAGAATTTATTTATTTATTCTATAAGGAAGATTACATTTATCTTTAATCTTTAAATTGCAGGATTAAAACAATGGTTCGTCTAAGTTACTACCGAAAGGACAACTAATCGATTTTAATTTCATAAAAAAATATTGTTGAAAATTATTAGTGAAACGCTATTTCATATGCCTACGGAAACAAAAAATTGGAGCAATGTAATCTATTGCAACAAAAATGTTTCTTCTGAACGTCTTCAGTTTGTATGCAGTGTTGTAAATGTAAGTAAACCACCAGAAACCTGTTTCCTTCAATTAAAATGAAAGGTTTAAACTTCACATTCTCATTGATATATATATATATATATATATATATATATACATGTAAAATTTGATTGTAGAATCAAATCCAAGCAAGACCTCCTACCTTTGGAATTTTGTATTTGAGGTTTGACACATGAACTCACACAAAAGTACACCAAAAAAGGTGGTATTTATTCATCTTCTTACGGGCGTGGGAGATCTTACGTGTACATTAAATCGTGAACAAAAATGACCAAGCTCAGTTGATATTTTTCTTTAAAAATGCCTCAGACATCAAAAATTAATACTAACCCTCTTAATGCAATGTGGGAGTGTTGCTGGGCGGGAGGGGTGAACCGTTTTCTGGAGTTGGACTTTGAAATATTGATCTTTTTGGCCACAAATGACCAAGAACTGAGATCTAAGTTATAAAATCTCAGTAAACTTTCTTTAAATGCTAGTGATTGAAGAATCAATTAAAAAAAAGATACTACAAATCTATTCTATTTACAGTTTAAGACCAATCTCCTTATTTTAATCAAACTTTTTTATGAAATTTAAATAATTTAGACTCCCTTTTTTTTACACACGAATATTTTAAGAAAAGCTAATGTATGATTACATGTTTTTATAGCACTAAAAAGTGACTTACTATGCAAAACTATAGTGGGTACAAGGAGATATTTCTGTGACAGAGGCTTTAACTTAGCTTTTAAGTCATAACCTTATTGCAGAGGGCAGATTTTATAGTTGCACATGCAGCATAAATATTACTATTTATTCTGCTTCCCTGAAAGCAAAATGTGACACATGGTCAAGTTTTTGAAGACCTATCAACTATGTTCAAAGTGTCAGGGTATACCTATTGACCTTGTCCCTTTTTGTGCCATGAGAAGGTGCTATCTGCATGATGGGTCATCAGAAACAAGTTAATATTATTTTTTTTTATTATGAATAGCCATATATATGAATATGATAGCAGTAGATATAAAAATTTCAGCATTGTAATTTTATCATTATAGCTTACTATAAAACTAAGAGAGATCTAGGTTTTATCATAAATAATTCAATTGAAAGTATTGTTACACTTGTTTGTCTTTAGGATTTAAGGCAATCTAGTATAATCTAAATAAGAATGTATTTTTATTATATTGTTTAGATATAGAGGTTTGTTTTAGCCATTTACTGTTAAAAAGATGTATATTAAAACATTGGAATGAAATTTGAGATTTAATTTTTTATCTGTAACAACAAAAAGGTAGTTGCATATTTTAAGTTATTCAAAAGGGAGTTACATTGTCTAAGTTAAAAGAGCAGTAAGTATAATCTGAAGACAAGCTATTTTAGACCTTGTTTTTCCAATGGAGCTATCACTGGGAAATAAGAAAAGTTTGTCTTTAGGTTACTTTCACTACACTCTTAATTTGGGCCAACATGTTTTCTAATAACATTTTTAGATTAAAAAAGATTGGAGATGAATTTGAGTGTTCAAATATGATTTACCTCCAGATTTTTAAATCTACCTCTCCTTAGGTATGCATTTATTAAAAAAAATATTTTTCAATGTTTTAAAGAAATATAGTTTTTGTTTACACAAAACATCAAGTGTTAGACATTCTGCATGTTTGTAGAAAAACATTTTTCTCCTAGCAAAAGTGGCAAATTTAAAAAAGCAGACCAGTATAACATTTTTATTAACTTGATATTTTTTTGATATAATGCAAAACTTATGAAACTGAATTGTATAAAAATACAAAATCGACCAAAAAAAAGTATGTGCTTGAAATTTAGAAAAGATTTTGTATATAAAATTAGCTGCAAACCGGACAAGTGTATATTAAAAAAAAATTGGTTTCAAGTGTGTGTGTGTGTGTGTGTGTGTATATATATATATTTATAAACTGCCACATAAATAACAGTTTTGCTTCCAATAAAGTCTTCATCAAATGATGACCCTGTGTTCAGGTATGGTTTCAGGGCCAAAGCATCATTACTACTAACCCAGGGTGCTCCTGCAGTATCTCACAATACTACCAGACTTTATTGGATGGTGTTTGATCTGTATGAATGCCATATCCGTTCAGATGCAGTTACAGTCTTGTTTTGGATCATTTTTATATATTTCCTCTTCTCTGCTGGTGAAAGTCCAAAGTTTGGTTAGAAATGTAGAGATTGAGTTCGAAATAAAACCTCAACATCCAATCTCAAGAGAAAATATGCCTGTTAACCAGCCATTCTTAACACACTGCTCCCACAGGTCTTCGTAGTTTTCCAATTTATGCTGATGTGCCCAGTTGATGTTGACCTCAAAAGTGATTATTAATTCAGCAATATTAACTGACCAAATGATGAGATCTGGATGCCGGTGAGTTGATGTTATTTCTGTTGGAAAAACGAGTTACCTATCTACGTCAGAAATAACGTGCCAGTCCATGCAACTATCAAGTAATGTTGGTTTGTGCCTATTTCTATGTGGAGTTTTCAAAATGTTTCCTTCTTTAATAGACTTGTATAGTTGTTTTATACATGAAATTTTATTGGCCATTTCACAACTCATTTTTGCAATCTCAGCAATATTTCCTAAGATTTTATTGTGTCTCCATGTGTAACTTCTTAGTAAATACTGACATCCAGTTAGAATGTGTTTGAGATTAGCAATTTTCCCACGTTTTGCAAAGATTGGATGAGCTTAACCCTCAGATTTTTAAATTGACTGGTGTAGGTAATATGTCATAAACTGCCTTAATCAGGAAACTTAATTGTTTAGGCTTCATTCGTTTGATGTCGCTCCATGAGATGATCCTGTCTTGGTGTTTTCCCACCTAGTCCATGCACCGTGGGTTGCACCACAGCTATGGTGAGATGTTTGCTTTCCTCAAAATGATGGATCTCTTCCGAAACCATTCTTTGTTTATTCTTTGTGGTCTCTTTTGACCACCACCGTTGTGGGTGAAGACCAAGTCCAGCTCTCCCAGTTGCCACAGAGCCGATTACTTCTTTCATTTTGAGGGAAGATTCTGCTGTTTCCACTGCATCCCATTTCCAACCTGTTCTTATGGCAGGTTGTACACTTTTCACAAGTGGGTCCACGGAGTCGTGCAGCATTTGGAAAAGTCATGCTTTACCTAATTTAAATTCCTCAACAAGTGACTTTGTGGGTAGTTTCAGTTTCGTTGATGAACTGTATTATGCCACATTTGTTGAGGATTTATGAACTCCCAACCATTTCTTTAGGCACTTATTGATTAAGTGCTCCATTTTTTCAATTCTTAAAAGTGATACCTCATATATTTGCATAGGCCATGCAAAATAAACTCACCACAGTTTATTTTTTACAATGAGGTCACATTTATCAATGGAGAATAATCCATATTTTAATTTAAAAGATCTTGCCACCAATGATGATCAGTAAGTGGAAGGGAATAGCAGTGACCGAGGTGTTTTACGCCTTTTTTGCGTATTGTGGGGATTACGTTATCATCTATAGCAATTTTAATTTCTTGGCATCTTCCTTTGATTATGCAGCTTTTAGAAGGCTTTATCTTCATTACTGCTCACTTGAAAAGCTCTTGTAGGTGTTCCAGCATTTTTCCCATGTGTAATTTCGACTCTGAAATCACAGTCATGTTATCCATAAAAGCCTTCATAGATGGGACAGTTTTCTTACTAGTGGTATCTTCAGTACTGTGTAGTAACATCTCCATTACGAAAATGAAAATTAATGGAGAGATAACACATCCCATCATTATACCAATGTTTAATTTCTGCGAATTTGTGGAATATTTAGCATTAGAAAATTTCATGTATGCACATTTATCCTGATATAAGCTTTCTAATGTCTTCTGAAATCCAAAAGAAATCCATTGCTTTCTTGATAAGTGGGTGCCTTACTGAGCCAGATACATTTTCAAGGTCTAACCAAATGACATGAACTTTTATTTGGTCCCTCAACATGGATGCATGTTCGATGCAACCTGGAAAACCAGGAATTCTTGTTTTCTGAATTGAGATATTAATAAATCTATAGTTCAATACGAACCTCACCATTCTCTTTTATAGATATACACACACACACACACTTCAAACCAATATTTTTTTTAAATATAACGCATAATCTTATCAACACATCTGATTCATTTCAATATAGTAAATTGAAAAAAATACTAATAAAAACTGTCTATTGTGACGGCAAATTGTCTAAAATCCCAAAACGGGACTTTATTTTCGCACGTGTGAAGACGGGGCAGGTTGGCACTTGATCCCCTACAGAATAAGTCCTGTTCAGAGTTCTTCTCTCAGGCAGATAAGAACTGGCATATTACGTGAGGGAATAATTTAGGGCCAGACTGACCACCGCTGGCAAAGGGGTTCCAAATTTCACACTATCACACACCCACCAGGCAGCTAAACTTCTTTCCCTTAGATAACAGAAGAATACGGGCCTATAGGTCTTAGTCGTAATAATATTAATATTGTAGTAGTCGGCAACTCCGGTTTCCCGTGTGATACTTTAGGAATTAATAGGACAATTCTAAGCAAGATAATATAAGGCGAATAGAAGCTGAAAAGAAAGCATGAAGTAACAACATAGACCACATGGTAAAATGAAAATACATAAAATCCTTTACTACTTATATATACACGTTCAGAGTGTCAAAAACATATAATTGGACAGTCCACGAATATAAACGTCTTTTCTGACTTTTGTCCTTCTTCAAATTGAGAGAGAGAGAGTGGTAAACGAAATTTGGGTGTAAAGGAAAAATGTCCCCAAAGTTACTTATCTTATTTTCGACGGGGTTCCACTGGAGAATTTTCTTCTTTCACGGGCTACTAGACTTTGTTCTGTTTTTAATACTGGCTTGAAGGATTTGGAGTCCTTCGTGTCTCAGTTAGTCTTTTGTCTTCAGCCCGGAGTAAAGTGGCTATGGTTCGTCTGCCCGCTATGAACCCTGCTCAAAAACTAAATTTCTTCCTATTTACTTCCGCTGAGGGGAAGGGAGCCCCACTTCCGTTTTGGGGTCTCAGCCAATCATTTGGCTTCTCTCTCTTTCCCCTTCCGATGTCCGGCGACCTGAGGTCACTAAGTGCGAACACCTGGTCTCCCCTGCGTGACCCACATTCCTTCCTAACGGTCACTTGTTTGACGGCTTGATACTGTCAATTCAAATACGGGAGGATAGTATTAGTCTTACCTCTTCGTCTCCGTGAGCTATCACGTGACACTATATATTCTAGTTTGGTATTAATTCCCTGTAAAGAATTCTTTATTTCAAGAATTGTTAAATTTATTGAATACTTCTTCACATTGATCCTGATCAGATCTTTTTTTAAGGAAGTATTCTAGATGTTTGAAGAAAAAATGTTTTTTTCCTTAAGAGTGAACTGGCAGAGTACAATACAATCTTTAGTTTGATTAATTCAACTTCAGTAATATTTTAGTAAGATGCGAGTATTATCATGCAGTAAAATAACATCTTTTCAGTTCATCAAACTGGGTACTCAGTTTTGATTCTTGATTTATTCACAGCAAGCATACCATATATAAGAAATGTAACTGACTAGATTCAAAGGATTTGTGGATATTACAACATCAGGGGATTTTCTGTAGCACAATTATTCTTTGTAATCTTCTTACTAGAGTTGGATTCTTACAAGAGAAGAAGGATTTGATTATTTATGAAATTCTATGCAAAGTCAGAAAACAATATAAAGGAGAAATCAGCTATTTGAAGCATTATGGTAACAATATAAGTAACACAGAAGATGAGGTTCAGTTGTCTGTTAAACTCTTAGAGTGATAGTTGGAAGTTTGCCATGAATTTTCTGATTCCAGTTTTTAATCATTTTCTATCACAACATCCAAATTTAAATTCTTTGATATCTTCCTTTGATTTATAAAATTGATATCTCTATTTTCAAACGTTTGAAATAAAAATCTTACTGTTTGCTAACCACATTATTTCAAGATGTAGAATCCCTATTTTTTTCATTTTCAACATTATAGCTCAGCTTGGACTGCTAAATATACTCAACTCTCATTGTAATAACATTAATATAATATTTAATGATATATACATTCTTATGCAATATTTATTTTTATATTCTATTGTTAAAAATTAGTTTGCAGCAATAGAACATGAGAACTTTAAACATGAAAAATAAAATTGGCAGTAGAAAAAATGTTTTGGCCAATATTAAGAAATTTGATAAAACCATTATATAAAACGAATACAGCTCCAAAACTTCATATATTAGCAGAAAGTTTAAGAATAATCTAGTAATTTATCTATCATACCAACAGATCACTCACTACTTATATCTGATAACAAAACTATCATTTTTTTTAAAAAATGTCTTGCGATGTACAAGATATAGATTTTGATATCCATCTGGATACTGATAACTGTTGGATGATATTTATAATAACTCTAACAACTTTTTATGTAAAAATCTTGAATGAATGGTCTATACAGGCTATACAAGAACTTTCAAATTACAAAAAAAAGTGCAATGTTCTGTAAAATATATTCATCAATTAATATTGTGCAAAAAATTCGATTTCTAGGAAAGCATAGATTCAGTCAATTATCATTGTGCTTAATTTAACAAAACAAAGATATTGCTGTCTTGTGTAGGCCTGATCTATACCAAGTGATAATAGATTCTTTAAAATATACATCAAAGATATCTTTGTAACAATGCATCTAATAGCTACTAAGAGAAGAGGTATTTAGAGGTTACAATGAAAGGTGATGCTATTAGTAAAAGAGAAAGTGATAAATTTATTTTTATGATAAAGGTGTGAAGATGAAGGGAATGAAAAATCAGGTCAATTTATTTACATGTGCCCACTTGATGTGAACAACCTGTTTTTTGTCCTGGGTAATGTCAGGTAACTTTCAGTAGTTGCAACTATCAAATTGGAGCATGTTAAAAAGCAAAAAAGAAAAACTAAAAAAAAACAAACAACCAAAATCAGCATTTTTATTTTCTATGATTTTTTTCTAGTTCACTCATTTCAATCATTTGTTGAAGTTGGAAATAGTATGGTATTTTTTTTATCATATGTATAATAAACTTCTTTTTTTAATAAAGATTATCACATTATTTAGTTCTTATATTAGATTATCAACAGTCAATAGTCCCTTCTATTTAAAAGATCATTAAAATGTTTAAATTATTCTTGGCAACCCAGACTAAGTTTGTCTTGTTATTTATCATGTTTTTATCAAATTCCCTTGTATAGCTCTTAATTTGGTCTTTCATTTCCAAATGAAAATGTATCAGTACGAAACAGATTGATATAAATATACTACCACACTGCTTCTGAAAAGCCTAACTAGGGAATTGAACTTCCAAGCAGTCAATAGTTTCTTTTACTGCTTATGAATGTTTATATTTACACAAGGTCTATTCTTTAAGCAGAGTTTAACAGGTTTGAATTCAGAATTTTCCTTCTAGATCGGTTTTCATACCAAAGTTATAAAGCCCTGTCTGTCCTATTATTCACTCATAGCTGTAAGGAGAATAGTTGGATGCATACATTTCACCAAGGGTATTAGCGCTAAGTGAAATACAAACAGCCTTGTCCAGGATTTTGGTATCTAGTTATTGTGTCCCTTTTCTACAATGATAACCATTACAGCACAAACACCTCCACAGGTTATGAATGTTGTTGACATCAATGCTGAGGCTAACAACAGCTTGGGAATCTCTGAGAGAACGTGTTAGAACAGAGGAACCAGCCACTAAACTTTGTGGTGATTTTTACCCTCCTCTTATATGTGAGACCTGTATAATCAAACAGCTCAACCACTTCCACGGTCTCCTTAATATCAGATGTTTAAAAAAAATTATTGATACTAAAGTCTTGAAGCAGGCTGGCCTCCAAATTTACACTCTTCTGCAAAAAGTAGGGAGCATATGACTGACAATTAGAGGTTATATAGCAGACTCAATTTTGGTAAAAGGACAGATTGTAAGCAGAAAAAATGCTTCTTAGACTACATGAAGACTTCCCTCAATGACAAGCATCAATTACTGTGACAGTATCAGTTGCCCTGTGTTGTGGAGCAAGATTACAAAGGCGGCCACTGCAGCAGAAGTCAGGAAAACTGTTGAAGCTGAGAAGCATACAAGGTCTGAGCTGCCATCACTCAATCTATAGCATCTGCAAATTGTGTCCTATATTTGGGAAAGACTCCAAAGTTTGGATGAACTTCATCAGCCACCTTTGTACTTGCCACAGTGCAGCAATATCCAAAAGTAAAACCATGGTCATTTTTGACTATCAAGGATAAGCAAAATCATCATCATCATCATAAGAAAAATGATAGTGATATTTTTGCCACAGTTTTTATTGTAGGGGAAGATTAAAGATAGCAGAATTCCTTTATATGTTAATATTAAAGATTAACTTTTAAGGTATTTATGTGTTAATATTAAATATTAACTTTTAAGGTATTTTCAAAAATTATTTCTTGATTTATTTTATTCCTTATTTTTATCTTCTGTTATTTTCAACTTTCTTCGAATCTTAACTGGATTGTTACTAGAGAAATTGTTAACATTCTAGCCTGTTAAAAGTAATAAAGTTATTTCAATTTTAGGATTTAACTTAGTTTTCTTTAGGTGTTGTGCCTTTCTTCAATAAATTCTTTCTTATACCCCATAACAAAACTTCTCTACTTTTTGAGATTTTGCTTTCAGTTGATAATTCAAGTATTTATAGTTGATACTTAGTCAAGGTTGTGAAGGATTTTCTGCAAGATCTGCCTCTTTCCTTATGGCTCATATTTTTCTGAAATTCTGATAATATATGGAAGAGAAAATATATCAGGACTTTGTATGTTTTCATTAAGACTCACTTTCTTTGAGAAGCTGATTCATTGTTCACTAGTACCTATTTATAAACTGTATAGATTGGTCAATTCTGTATAAGCTGGTACTATTTTTTTCAATGAATTGAAGGTCTTTTTGAGCCTGAGTAATTACTATATCTGAGAAGCTATGAATAAATTTAGAGTGATAATCTACCGTATTCATAAAATCTTTTACTTACTTAACATGAAATGAAGGCAAATCAAACAACTCTTAACTGTGTTTGTATTAGACAAATTCATTATGAATCTGCTTGTTTCTTACATACATACTGATGTTTTAACATTTTAGTTCACATCTTTAGTATTAAAATATTTGCTTTTCTAGAAGATGTGTGTATCAGTCAAGTAATTAATGACAGATAATAAATTAACACATTAAACATCATTCAGCTGGAGAAACTTGGCCATTAAAATCTGTAGAATCTCCAGATTCTAATAGCTAAGTTTCTTCAGCTGTTTAGAGGTATTTTCTGTGCAAGACTGGTATAATTTGTTCAAGAAAGCATGATAGTTTACGATGGAGTTATTTGTACGAAAGTAATTGAACAAACATGAAGTTGACAGTAGGTCAGAGCTATGAAAAAGTAAAAAGAAATTTATAGTTTTCTGATTGATAAATATGGCAACTTAGCAACATCTTCAGTAACTTAGAATGTTTTAGAGTGATCTCCCTTACACCAAATCATTTTCTGTTTGTCCATTGATTTTATTAAACCTTGTTAATGTTTTGCACTATTTATACACACAAAACTTCTTCATTGGCATAATATAGGAAATTCCGATTCTGTTATTACTTTTGTCTAATTTCTCAGGTTTTTAAATTTTCAACGACTCATGATTTTTTTTTTTTTTTTTTTTAGAAAAAATATATTAAGTTTGATATTAATATCTATTATTTGAAATGAACTAATTCTAAATAATGGGTGACTATAATTTCAACCGGTTTCATTGGCCCAGCGGTTAGAGTGTTCGCCAATGGCCCGGGAGACCTGGGTTCAATCCCAGGTCGAGTCATACCAAAGACTTTAAAAATGGAACTTGATACCACCTTGCTTAACACTCAGCATTATAAGGTACGGTTCAAGGGTAAAGTGGAGCAATCCAGGGAATGGAGTAGCGCCCTCCCCTACACCTTGGTGTAGTAGCTATCGAAAAGGGAGCCTTCGGGTCACCCTCGACTATGGTCGCTAACTTTACTTTACTTTTTACTTATAATTTCAAAGATAATTTCAATGAGTAAAAAGTTTTTATAAAGCTTATTAAATATACTGAATTTAAAGTATTTTAATAATGTCAATAGTCGTATTTGATTTCTAGATTAATACCTAATTTCCTGGATATTTTGCAGATTTGTTAGTGATAAGAACTGAAAATAAAACTAGGCTACAAATTTCAACTTTTTTTCTGTTACAAGCTCAAAAACTAGTATTTCCTACTCATGTGGAGAATTTATATCTGGTAACCAAGTTTTCCTATCTTGTCTACATTTCGTTTTTGCCATATTGGCAGTGCTTAGAAAACTTTCTGCAAAAAAGGGGTGAACTGGGTATGACACTAAACTGCTTCTGGTGGTGAGGCTCCAGTTTTGGAACTTTGGAGAGTATGGAGTCACTGTCATTGCCATTACTCCCAAGTCCTGGAGTGGGAGTACCTGTTAGAGTTCCATCAATGGGTCAAATAGATCTGTAAGTATTAGATAGGAATAATTAAAACTATATAATTGTGTGCAAATATTTCTATTAGATTGGTGTGTTTGATACCATATAATTGTGTGCAAACGATTATTATAGACAAATAGTGCAATTGGAAAAATGATTATGTATTATGAATATTAGAAAATATAGTTATGATTATTATCAAACATTTACAAATCAATCAAATTTCAGCATTAAATAACCCATGAGAGGTTAATATACTGTTAAATAAACCAAACAAGATCATATTTTGATTAATTCTAAATTGCATACCAAGTCATTTAAATCTGCTAGATCTTTCTCTCTTTCCATATTAGTATTTGAATCTTCAAAAGTACTATTTTCTGTAATTATTATTTGAGAAAGTAGTGGTGGGTTTGCTTCATCATATGGTACTGGTTTTAAGGTTGATTGATTGTTTAAGTAGTTGATGTTTTTATTTATTTTTCATAATGATTTGTAGGGTCACATTATATCATGGGGATTGTGAATAGCTTATAATTTCTTTTCTACCAAATTGTTAACATTGTATTGTACTGTGCACTCTTGGTATCTTATCATCTTACAACCAAAATAGTACTTGTAGGCAAATTTCATCCTTGAGGGTGTTTCTTTGCCATTGCATGGGTGTATATTTTCCATAGGCATAGAAGAATTTGTTTTGATGATAATCAACAGAAGTTCATCTATTTGATACCATTCTGAAAGATATAAGATCTGAAAAGCAAAAAAAGGGATGAGAATATGCTAGTAGCTCTATCAAGTGCTGTAAATCCTGTTGTGTCAAAAAAAAAGACTATATATTGATTGTAATGTTTGTACAAAATAATTGGAATTATACAAAATTTGGATATAATTGAAAAATTCTAAGCACAGATTTGAAAACAGTATATCAAAATTACCTGAAATGGCTGTTTGTTTTCCTGTAACGAAATCTTTGTTGCCTAGTGTGGCTACCTAAAAGGGTATAAAATTACAATTATCTATTTCTTCTGGATTATTATTCAAAATAGCTTAAGTCAGTCAAAGCATATTTTAACAGTCATGCTGACAATCTGTATATATCATTTTATCAAATTTCAGTAATTAGTTGAATTTCTGTAGATTTTTAAAATGCATATATATTAGATATTAAAATTTTATTTCTAGAAATGTTAGTAGAGCAACGCTAAATCTACTCAGAGTTGACTTCAATTTATATAGCCTTGATAAACATGTCCCCCCACCCACTAATAACTCTGAAAACTGATGTTTAATCAACAACTGGAGAAAAAGTAAAACTGATACAAAAGAAAGACAAACATAAAATAATGCTGTAATCATTCTACAAAAAAGAAACAAAGAATTGCTCTCAGTTTGTTGAACTATATTGTAATTGAGCAAAAAATAATGCCTATGATGTTATTATTTCAAGTCTCTGAACAATTTTATGTTAATTTTTATAGCAAAGAAATAAAATAGGAAAATAACTCTTTGTAATATTCTTATAGCATTAAAAAAAATTAATTCACTAATTATTGAATTTATTGAATATTTTTTACTTTAGCAAGAATCTTAAAGCTTAAAAAATGCTGTTAGCAATGGTAGCATCGCACTGATGTTTGCCAAAAGCAATATGTATCATAAGACTGGCTATTTTTTTCTTATAAATTATTGACTAATTTGTTTTGAAAATGTCTTAGTACAGAAAAAAGGAAGTTTTTACTGCAGTCCTAAACATTTTATAATAAAATTGAATTTTTAGGCAAACTTCTAATCATTATACCATGTACACATAATTGGAAAGATTGTGCTGTTATGGAATAAAATTCCTTGTTTTATTTAATCTTGTAGATGATGATAATTTTTATTAAGAATTTTTAAAAAACATATTTTTAGTTTTCCGTATATTTTAAAACCAATAAATATATTTCATTTTTGAATAAAATAGTATATTAAAAAACACATTTTTTCAGTTTTTGTAATCTGATATTATTTCATTCATATAATGTTTTAAATTTGTTGTCTAACAGAAATCTAATTTTGTTTGTTAATTTCTTTTTATTCTTTATTTATTTAATTCTTTGTAGGCAAACTTAGTAAAAGAATTGATTAAATATTCTTCTGATTTAAATAATTTTTCAGTAAACATCTTGTGTAGATTATTGTTATAAAATAATTTTTAAGGAAAAAAATTCTGATAAATTTTACTATTCATAGAATTATAACATGTAGCTCTTTTTAACCAAATATTATATTTATTATTTAAGCTAATCTTCATGTTTTTAAGTAATATAAAATTATGTGTTATTATGCCTGAGTTTTTGTACAAAAATATCATGAGCTTATTTATTATAGATTTGATTTTTTCTTTGTCACATTTTAAGCCTCCCATTTGTTTTTGTATTTAGTTGTTCAAAAACAATCAAATTAGGAAGCAAATATTTAATTCCATTATTGCTTTATGATATTTGAATTTTTCTTTCTTTTAGCTGACCAGCTAGTTTCAGGTGAGCTTGTCTTGTGGATTTACTGACTTACTGCTTCTAACAGCCTATGGAATTCTTTGTTTTGTTTTCTTGTTTCTTTTTTTTGCCCCACCCTCATTGCTGCATTCCCCCTCCTATTATTCATCTGCAAAGCACACACAAATGTTCCTTAAAATAATGGTTTTCTTATAGAGAGTGCTTTTCTTTTTTAATTGCTTTTTGGAAAAGTGATAGTGTTTTAATTGCTGTTAATTCTCAAGGCATGAATTTACTTGAAACCTTATCCACAAAATAATTATAAAACATAAAGAACAAAGGTAACTCTAAAAAATATGCTTGTTATTAATGTTCTGGGAAAGAACAGAAAAAACAACAATCAGCTGTAATTCTTGTTAAATACCCAATAGCTTATAAGCAGGTTTTTTGGAGTTAGCTTCATTCTTTAAGTTTTGTTTTAATTTCAGCCATTATATTTATATATATATATATATATATATATATATATATATATATATATATATATATATATATATATATATATATATATATAACCTTATGGCTATCATTTGAGGGCTTTTCTTAAATTTTAAAGAAACACTATTTTCTGCATATTGTCACTAAAAAGAGCTATTTTTTCTCAGAACATCAATTGACATTTGCACTTGTATAATTATAATCCTATAGTGCTTAAGAATTTTAACTTAATTGTAATTAATAAACCTTGATACTTCATATATTCCATTTGTAGAAAATTTCAGAATGGCATTAATATAAAACTCTTTATGATTAAGAAATTAGTTCACATTGTTTATCTTTGTATTTGATATGAGCCTTGATGAATAAATTTGTTATATTACTGAGCATTTATACAAAAATGATAATTTATTAGTTTTAATCATACCATATCAATTACTTTCAAATGTTAGAATTATTAAAATAAAAAGTTCTTTATAATAAAGTAGCAATGCTCATAGCACCTTAAAACGCTGTAGATATTTGAAGTTTTGATGTGTTCCATCTGAAAAATGCTTATAAAATCACCAAAAACCCATAAAATCCTGTTAAACCATACATTAAATGAAAGGAAATTGATTTACCTTAAAAGTATCTCATGCCTCTACCTGCTTTAATGTAAAATTTTCATTGGGACTATAGAAATATTTCTGACATAAATGTAAAGTCAAATTCTTTTACTTAAATAGAAGAAATACTGCTTTTATAATTTTTAGGGAATAAGTAAATAAATCTTTGATATTATAAACAAACAAAAATGACAAATTTTAAATTAAAATCAAAGAAATTTTTGTTTTGTTTTAATAAGGGTGACTTAACTGTGCATCAAATTTCCTTTAATTCAGATTTCACTGAGATCTGATTTATTTTTTAAAAAATTCCATTTAAATTTTTTTCCTGACTTTTCAAAAAACTGCTAGTTCATAAGGTTAAAATGTAAATAAATATACACTTTAAAGTTATGTAAAATTAAGTATCATTCTTTTTTCCTTTTCAAGTGCATAGAGACTGTTTATATCAAAGATTTATTTGGTTATTCCCTTAAAATTATAAAAAGCAATATTTCTTTCACAAAGCAAAAATTTGACCTTGTATCTATAAATAAAAAATATCTTTCTTGTTCCAATGAAATTTTTTTACATAAAATCTCTATAGATGCATGCTTTTATAACAAACTATTGGATATAAATTTATAAAAAATACATAAAAAATTGATAAAAGTCTATTTCATTAATTTGTGATTGAGTGGAATTTTTATAATGAAAAGTTTTTATAAGCATTTTTCAGATGGATTCCACTGAAAATGCAAATGTCTACAGCATTTTAGGGTGTTGTGAGCATTGCTACTATAAGAATCTCAAGTGATGAGTTTAGCCTTTTTTTTAATGATCTTATGATATTCTCCTGCAAATTTTACATATACATGGCAAATTTTATTGCTTTATCTTGAATAGTTTTTGCTGTTAATGGGATTTGTTCAGGAAAACACAATACATTGTCCAAAAATTTTCAGGAAAATAGAGGCTTTTTTTGTCCACTGTTTTTCCAACTTAAATGTTCATGAAATATGCATGTTCAATTGTATAATATTAAGAATATATTTTTGAAATACTTGTTTCAACAATTTATCTGAAAATATAATTGATAACTTTTTCAACAAAAGAATTCATTAACTAAATAACTTTGACACCATGAAAGAAAAAATATTCAAGTAAATTATTCAATGCAGTCATTTAGCAGAGGATTAGTAAATTTAAAGAGATACATCATGGTACCCCCCCAATAAGTACTATTCAAGTTTAACAAATTGTGCCTCTATCCAAAGCAAAAAAATCAAACTGGCAAATTAAAGATCATGCATAGCATTATTTATTAATAATCTGTAAATATAACTCTTAAAAGATCTTTATTTTGACTGATGTATGACATTAAATCTGGAGTTGATATAAAATGAAGCAACAGTTTAAAAAATATTTACAATTCTAAATTTAATTTCATCCAAAATTTAGTTGGATAATTTTTGGGATCTGAAAGTTTTGTGTTACTTTCTATTCATGTTACTTAAGAAAAATATACAAATGCAAGTTAAAATGGAATATTTTATCTTGCATTTGTTTATTTTCTATCCTTTTAAACAAAAAGATTTTAAAGTTAATTTTAACTGATTAAAATGGTAATAGTCACTGTTTAGTAAATTTTAATCATGCTAAGAATCTTATTTCAAGTGAATGAAGTGGAGAGTTAAATTATTTTAAAGTAATTTTTCTGATTGAAGCTGATTAATAATCCTTTTTTCTTATTACAAGTTACTTATAATTTTTTGTTTGAATTGTTTATGAATTTCACTACTTTTTGTATTTAAAATGACATCTAAAATATGATCTAGTGCAAAATTGCCTGTTGCTATGCTTACTACATTTGAAAAAAAAAATGTATATATTAATATATTTCTATGGATATCTATGATTTAACTATCATGTTGAAATAACTATTTCTTTTCTTGCATAGCTTAAATTTCTTTGGTTATTACATTGGGTTTTTTTACTTTATACATATTCTTTTACTATTGTAAACTGTTTTGTTTATATAAAATCTCTGAAAACAAACAGATTTGCATGTGGGTACTGTTTTGTTTCAATATACAAAGTTGGCAAATAATGGGTTATTCATTCCATGTCAAATTTAAAAAAAAAAATGAAAAAATTTTAGGCAAAAATACCATGACCATCATGGATTTTGTTCAAAATTTGGAACGATTATAGAGCTTTATGAGAAAAGTTGAATGGCACCAATCTCATATTTTTACCCTAAAGCATTCCAGGGATGTCAAACTTCAAATTTGTTAAAAAATGTGAGAGTTAATGACAAAGTTTAAAAATCAATGTCTTGTTTTTTGATTAAAAAAAATACTCAAGTAGATCTAAAACTTATTGTATGTATTTTTTTATCTTCAGAGGTCAAATAAAATAAATTGAACTTTAATTTGACTTTTCATAGGACATTTAACTTATCAACCAATTTTTTTGAGAAATTACAGATGGTAACTTGAACTGTAAGGACTTTAATGAAATAAAATGTAATATGTTAATATTTTGTTAATTAAAAGGAAAATAACTTTTTATATTTTTTTATATGGTTATCTCCCATTTATTCTCATGATGAAATTGTGTTTTTATCATACCAAAGACCAGACCAGTTCTCAAATTTAGAAATAAATGTTCTGTTAAAGGTCAAATTTTTAATTGACCTCTGAGGTAAAAATACAATAAGTTTTAGATTTACATCAGCACTTTAAAATAGTATATAATTCTAGGTGTAAAAACAACAGCAGAGATGTGTTTTTTTTGTCACTAGCTTAAAATTTTCCCTTTTATTTGCCAAGTTCAGAGGGCCATACTTTCAGAAGCTTTTGAAATAGAAATATCAGACAAGTCTCATTCGTTTCATAAAATTCTATAACTGTCAATTCTTAACAAAATCTGTAACCTGAAATTAGCCAAATAAGCTTAAATTTTGTTTTCCTTCTGATTGAATGCTGTGATAATTACCTGCCCTTGGAATTAAGACTAATTTTGATACCAGCTAAAGTTATCTATCATATGAAACTTGATGAGTGTTGATCTGTTGTAACCGAAAATTTAAATGATATTTTTGTAAATAATGTTTGACATTAATGTTTAATCAAAAAATGGATTAAAATTCTAAGGTTTCAAAAATTTAGACAATTTAATATTTTTTGGAAAGGAGTTAAGTCCTGGAAATATCTTTTATCTTAAAATTCTAAAATCTATAGTCAAGAAATGGGAGAATACGAAAATAAAAACACAACATCTGAAGTCATCAAAAATGTTTATTTTTATGCTTTTAATTCACATTTTTGATTGCTATGATCTGCTTATCTTCTGGAAAAATGCTTTAGTACTACAGGAATGAGCCTATCTGCATGTGAAAATGAGATTGTAAAATGTACTGATCCAGATATAAACTCAAATATACAAGAAATTTTTGTATATATTTTGTGTGTATTTATGATATTTCAGTTTAAAAAAAGTTTGCTCTTCATAAATGTGATATTATTAGATAATAATCTACTTATAAAGTTATATATGAAATTTAGTCTTACTACACAGTTGTCTGGAATTTCTCATTACTGTAGTAAGACCAGGTTTGTAATATATTGCAAAAAGCTTCGGCACAACTTTAAAATTGACATAATTTGGACGAGATTAATAGTTATATAACAAATATAAAAACATCTTATTTCAATAATTTTTTGGTTTTTGCATTTATTGAATTATTAATCTTTGATCCAAATTTTGTCAATTTGAAGATGTATAGATATGTTAAAATAAATATGATTTTATGAATTTATTATTTTTTAAATTTTATATAATTTTTTATTTTTATTTTTACTTAGTTTTTATTTCTATATTTTTACTTTTATGATTTTTTAAATTATAATTTTATCAGTGTCCACTTAAGAGGTTGATGAGCCATGCTCTAAACCTTGGCAGAAGTGTTTAGGATTGATAGTTTGATTCTCAGTAGAAGTGCACACATACTACACTGATCCTAGGCAGAAGTGCTGGAGATTGATACTTTGATTCTATTTATTTTGTTAGTAGTTACAAAATTATAGTAATTTAGATTTGAAAAAAAGTCACCCTTTAATCCTCCTTTTGCATGTATCCATGACACATTCTATTTTAGCTTTAATTGTATAAGTAGAATAATAGAATACGTAACAAAATTATATTCACTCCTATCCCAGTTTGGCTGTCTAGAAATGTACTTTATTTTCTATCCTTTATTACACTGGTTTTATTCACAAAATCATAAACAACAAATCTGTGATGTTAATTATTGGCTCCTTTTTTAATCCTTTAGTTAACCACTTTTATACTGTTTGGAAATACTGATTTGATGGAAAGAAAAATGAAATAGATTTTCAACATCATATACATATGCCAGTAAACTTCTGGTTAATAATTGAGAGAAATTGTACTAAAAAGAAAGCTACTTTAAATAAATGGAATATGGAATATAAACACTACAAATGTTTCCTTAAATATCTTTTAATATCTAAAAGCCTTTCTAATTCAATTTAATTGAATGCCAATAATAGTAACAGTGACAGTAACATTTCACTTGGTAGCTATAACAAGCACCTAAACATTGTTCACCTGGCAACAACTACACACTTGAATCTCTTCACCTGAAAGAACATATACACTGGAACCTTTTCCTATTGCTGAAAGAATTTAATAAAAATTTAGATATTTTTGCTAACAAAATTTAAAAAAAAAGCAATAGGAGGAAAACGCAAAAACTCAAAATATGTCATGTCATTAGCACCCTATAAATCAGTTAAAAAAATAATTGCATTTGACTTAACTGTGATGAATTGTCAGTACTCACATTCTTGAATAATGACTTTAATACTTTAATAAAAACTGTCTTCTGGTTATGACATTACATTTGGTGGTGAGGCTCCAGTTCTGAAGCTCTAGAGAGTCTAGATTACTCCTTCATTACCATTACTCCCAAGTCTACTCTGACACAGAGTGGTAGTGCCTCTTAATGATCTATGAGTCAATTACATTTTTGTATTTGATAAGAATGCTTGAAAACCATATAACTTTGCGAACAAATTATAGTAGACAAATAAAAAGGTGAGATATAAAAAAATGGTTACAGTGGAACATTGAAAATATAATAATTATAATCAAACACTTATATAAGGGGTTCATGTGTTAATTAAACCAAACCAGATTGAAAAAAACTTTTCCCTGTTCCTTTTTCACATGAGTGATAACAAGGAAACTGTCTAAAAACAGCAGAATTAGTATTATAACCAAACACAAAACCTCTAAAAGTTATAAGGCTCTCTCCAAAGACTTTCATATTTCTGTCTCAATATTATCTAATGTCATAAAGCAGTTTGCTAAACTTTACAAACTTTTCTGGATGTGGAGGAAAATTGATGAAAGAAGTCTTCAATTGTTGATGTAAATTGTTAAAAAAGAACACCATTTAAAGCATCCAAGCAGATAAAGGAACAATCTGGAATCATAGTTTCAGTGTATACCATAAGCTGCATACTAAATTAAAAAAGGTTTTATGGACAAAGACCAAAGATGATCCCACTACTAAAAAAAACCCATAAAAATAAATAACTAATCTTTGTCAAAAAGTACCTAGAGAAAACCATAATCCTTCTAGGTAAAAGTTCTGCTGTGACTATACAAAATCAAGTGATTTATTTATAGATGACAAAATTAAACTTATAAGGAAAAGATAACTATATTTGAATGTGCGTGTAGGATGTGGGGATGCTTTGCTGCTTGATATCTTTACTGTATTGAAGGAATCATAAAATCAAAGGATTTTAGAGTGAAATATGCTGCCCAGTGAAAGAAAACTAGGTTTGGATAAAAGATGGATTCTTCAGTTTGATGAATACACAAAACACAAAAACAGTTAAACTGTTTTGAATTGGTTGGCAAGGAGTCTTAATATTTGAAGATAGCTGAAATTAACCATTATATTTTTAGGTTTCTTTTGTTTAATGGCATATAAGCCCACGTGGGTTATTTAATGCAAAAGCCATCTTTGTAGAAAAACAGCACTGATACCATTTAACCCATATCTAGGGGGTTAGGAAGTTCATACCTTTGCCAAGGGTATTAGGCTGAAAGTGAACATAATAGTGTGACTGGAATTCAAACTAATTTACTTTCAGGCTGCAGTTTGGCTCTTTAGCCACATGGACTCTCTCTTGGCCATTGGGGAAAAGAATCTTGCAAGCATTCAAGATCTTGAATAAATTTCAAAAGAGTGAAAGTAACTTCCAATTGACAAGTACAAAAACTTTTTAGTGTGTTAGAAGAAATGTTTGGACAAAGGTCAGATTTTTCAATTTCTTTAAAATTACTTCATATAAATTTAAAAAATAATGTTTTTTTTGTTAAATCTGAACTTCCTATTAAAATATTCAGATTATATAAATTTTGTACATTTCTGTTTATTTCTAAAGATATTGTATAATTGACACTCATCCCAGTCAACTGGGGCTGTAGAATACACTGACTCCATCTCTGCAGAGGAGTAAAACCCTCCCAATGAGTGTACTGATTATGACACTAAACCATCTGATGGTGAGGCTTTAGCCCTGGAACTTTGGGAATGAGGATTACCCATTCATTGCCTTTGCTCCCAGGTCCACTTTGACCCTGAGTGGGTCCTATCTATGGGTCAAATAGAACTATTTGACTATTTAAACTGTGTGCAGACAAATAACTTATGTTAAATCAAATTGTTAGAAATAGAGCTCTTTGACCATTTAACTATGAATAAACAAATGACTGATGCTGACTATTAGTGATACAAAGCAATACTTGAAAACATTTAACTGTGTACAAATAAAAATATTAGTGTGGAATACTTGAAACTGTTTACCTGTGTGCAAAATAGAATTTTTGGTATTGAATAGCAATACTTAGAACCATGTAATTGTGTGCAAATTAATGAATAGTGTTGAATAGAATAATTAGTATTAAATAGCAATACTTGAAACCACTTTACTGTGTGCAAAAAATTATTAATATCAGATAAAAATATGTTAGATTGCAATGATTGAAATCATTTAACTTTGTAGAAACAAAAGTATATTTGTGTGCAAATAAATTGCTTCTAGCACATTTAAAAATAAAATTACCTACAAACTATTCTTTCACAAATGATATATGTATAACCATTTAACTGTTTGCAAGCAAATAACTGATGTTAAATCAAATTGTTAGTGTTACATAGCAATACTTGAAAGCATTTAATGTTAAAACAAGTGGTTGATGGTAAATAGAATTGTTTCTGTTAGAAATACTTGAAACCATTTAACATTTAAGAATGTTATCGACAAAATGGGTTTACAAATCAGATATATATGTATAAAAAGGATTTGGCATAAAATAACCTACAAGTGTTGATATGCCATAAAATCCTAACAAACAAACCAAACTATTCACTTACAAATCATATTTTTATCCAATTAACTGTGTGTGACCAAATGACTGATCTTAGATTAAATTTTTAGTGTTAGATAGCAATACTTGAAACCATTTGTGTGCAAACAAATGAGCTCTGGCTTGTTTAAAAAGGTTATGTACAAACTCTACATTTACTAATATATATTTGTATAAACACGATTTGGCATTTAATAACCTACAAGGGTTGATATGCCATAAAACCCAACCAACCAACAATTGACACAAACACTCAAGGGTACCAATAGTGGTAACTAGAACTGTATGTTCATTTTGCAATTAAATAATATTTAGTTTAAGAATAGCTTCACTTACTTATCCATCATCAAATGTGTGACCACAGACTTTTTCTTTTTTCACTATTTTTATATCTACTATTTCTAACTTATGATTTTTTTTCTTTTTTGTAAACTTTTCTTTGTTTTCTATTCCTTCGTCATGTGATACGTGTGCAACTGCATGAAACATGTATATATTTATATTTAGTAATTTTTGGCTGATGGTCTGTAACATATATTTTCATTTCTTTCTATCTGTTTCTTTTGCTCTCTGTATATATGGAGGTGTAGGTTACATAAATTCAGTTTTCTTCGCAGTAAATACTTGGGCTGATTGGGCTCTTTAGCCATGGTGGTGGACAACTAGTTTAGGAGAAGGAAAATTTTGAATTTTAACCATGGAGAAGACAATGGGAACTCTATATAGCATCTCAGTCAAGAATAGTTATGATAATTTATAGTTCACTGATAAAAGAAGCTATGAAGAGCCATGATCACTAAAAATAAGACATGGCATTTTCATTTTATGAATAGACATATTTCTCAACTACCTTCTATGCAAACACCCAGAGAGTATGATGGTATTTATACATCACAATACATTAGTAAGTTTCTTTTACTTCTGCACTTATTCAGTCTTTTTTACCTCTTATATATAATGTGAGTAAATAATTATGCCTGTTATGACACACATGCACATATAAATACTTGTATTTTTTATCAGTTCTCCTTCTATCTTCTCTTTTTCTTTCATTCTTTGTCAAATGTACTCCTATGCTTCTTTTCAAATTTCTATTCCCAAAAGTACATCACTATCTACTTTTATATATATATTTATATATATATATATATATATATATATATATAAATGAATAAAATATGAAAATACATCAATAAGTTCATAGCCTGATAACAAAGCATTTATTTTATAAAACAAATACTTCCATATTAATGCACTTAATCCAAAGTTTCTCCATGAATTCCATAGATGAGGAATACAGTGAAAATTTCATCTAACAAGTCTTTGTCAAGTCACAAACTTATTGATCCACTTTTGTTTATAAATTACAACTAGATTCAATCTGAGGGTTCAAAAAATAATTGCTCTTAATTAAAAATCCATCTTACCCAAACCCATTTCTATAACTTGCTTTGTAAAAAGAAAATTCTTTTTTTCTATGATTTAATACACATAGTCACTCCCTGATCCCAGTAAAGACTTATTTATAGAAAAGGATAGACTCACTCTTTGATTTAAAGTAAAATATAATTTTTAATGGGACTAATGAAGATTTCAAAATTTGAATGATAAATGGCAACTGATCACAGAATAAACTACTTTAATCCTGTGTCATATTTAGAGTGATTTGAAAATTTATTTGCATTTTCACAGTTGATATTAAAGAATCAAGGAGGTGCTCCTGGTGTAATGGTTACCGCCATAGGAAATGGACATGGCAACCCAAGTTCAAATCCTGGACAAGTTTGTTTGCATTTCACATAGTGCTAATACCCTTGGGAAAGGTATGAATTCAATTATTTTCCCTCCAGCTATGGGTAAATAGTATGGTAGACTGGGATCTTTAACTTTGGTATGGCAACTGGTCTAAGAGAAAGAAAACTGAATTCAAACCTGTTAAACTCTGCTTAAAAATTGACCTTGTGTTGCATCTGTGTTGGGTAAATATATATTAAAGAATCAAGTGAAAAATTTCAAGAATATTTCAAGAAAAGTCACCAGTTTTACTATTAAAGTTTGAAGGAATTCTTTTTTAAGTAAGTTGTTGAAATGTGACTAACAAATAAAGTGATATTCAAAAGAAGAAAAGGGCAAATTTTTATTAATTTACTTAAATATATAAGATACAATGTGACTTAATATATAGTCCTTGCAATCTAGTCTCACTACAGAGTAATGAGAAATTCTGTTTTTATGCTAACATTTAACATTACTTGAAAGTTACAAGGTAGATTACATTATTTAGTCTCTTGTTTACGCTTTCACTTTTCTTTTTCCTCTGTTGATATAAAATTCTATATGATAAAAAGGTCTTCTCCCTTTTCTTTGTATTCTTTCTTTTTCAATTTCTTTTTCTGTCCAACTTACTTGCTTATTCCCCGCTACTTTTTTCTTGAGTGATTTAAAATATTTGAGTCAATTGATACTCTTCTGTTCTCAACTTACCATTATCTCAAACCCACAAAGAAGCATCCTATCATTTATAACAGGAACTAAGCTAGTAATTTTATAATAGCAATAACCATAAATCATTATGTACCTTGTATTGTCAGCATCTAAATTTCCTTTTTATAACCTGTTATACAGGTAATATATTTGGGTGTTTAATTCTTAGTCTAAACATTCTTATTAGAAATAGTTTTTAAATATTTGTCTTTTATGTGATCACTTTGTCAGTGGGGCTTAGAATATGCCAATTACATCTCCAGTTCTAGAGCTCTGGGGAGTGTGAAGTACCCCTTCATTGCCATTACTCCCAGGTCCGCTCAGGGTAGTAGTACTTTCTAGGGTCCCATCTAACAATCAAATAGATCTGTTTGAAAAATATTAGTATTAGATAAAAATAGTTGATAACATATAATTGTGTGCAAGACCCCCTCCACAAGTGTCCTGGACACTAAACCATCTGATGGTAAGGTTCCAATCCTAGAGCTTTAAGGAATGTGGAGTACACCTTCATTGCCATTATTCCTATTTCTATTCTGATTTAGAATGGTAGTACCTTTTAGGGTTCCATCTATGAATCAAATAGAACTTTAACCATTTTTGTGCAAACAAATGCTTGATGTTGAATTGAATTGTTAGTATTACATAGCAATACTTGAAACCATTTAACTGTATGCAAACAAATGATTAATACTTTATAGAATTATAAATATTAGATAGCAATACTTGAAATCAATTAACTGTGTGCAAAAAAGGAGCTCTGGCTTGTTTAAAATGTTACCTACAAACTATTCATTTACAAATCATATATTTGATATATATTTATAAACAGGATTTGGCATTAAATAACCTACAAGAGTTGATATCCCATAAAACTTTAACCAACCGATTGTACATATAAATACAAACATAATGATTCTTTAAATGATATTGTGTATGTGTGTATGATTTATATATGGATATTTAAAAATGCATATATGAATATATATAAACATATATATAATATTGATGTTTTTAAATATCTACACATGTGAATTCCTAACTACTCATGCACAATTCACTAATATTAGCCTTCTTTTTTCTACATTCATCCTAAGGTCACTTTGGTCAGTTCACACTGCTTCAATTATCTCAGGAAACTTGAGTTTGTTCTTGCTTTCAGTTCTGTCTGAGTGGCACCCTATTTTCTTGCAGTCATCATCTCTGCACACAGTTCCTAAACCACTTGACCTTTTGAGTTCTTTAATATCAAATACAATCTCACTTTTGAAGACTTAAACTCTACAATGAAAAGACTGATTGGCATGAAGTTACCATATTGTCCCACTAAACATTGTTCAAGCGACCTCAAGGCATTTTTTCTACTCCTTGTACTAAATGGCCATAAATAACATACATAGTATACCTGCATTAGCCAGATCTCTGCAGAGGCCATATAAAAGTTTTAGTAGGCCCTGTAGGAATAACCATTTTATTTTTTCCAGACTTGTCTCATGTTCCCATGTGATAAGTGTTCATCTGGTAAAAAATACCATCTACCCAAACTCTTCTCCAATACCCCACTGACAAATAGTTGATATTGTCTTATCCATGACAATGACTTAGTTTAGCATGGCAGTTAAGTCTGTTTGTGTGGTGAGTTGATGCTTACTACCTATACAACTCTATCATTAAGGGAAGCATTAACCTAGCCAGCCCTGTCATCTGGGGCTGTAGAATACACTAACTGCATCTCTAATGAGACGTAAGACCCCCCCCGACCAATGTGTGTCTTGGATGTCATAACCATCTGATGGTGAGGGTCCAGTCTTGGAGATTTGGGAAATGTGGAGTACCCCTTCATTGCCATTGCTCCCAGGTCTTCTCTGACTGAAGTGGTAGCACCTGATAGGGTCCTCTTTATGAGTCAAATAGAACTGTTTGAAATTTTCCTGTGTGCAAACAAATGACTTATGCTAAATTGAATTGTTAGAAATAGAACTATTTGAGCATTTAACTATGTGTAAATATATATGACTGATTCTTAATTGAATTGATCATGATACATTGCAATATTTAGAACCACTTAACTGTGTACAAAAATGAGCTCAAGCTGGTTTAAAAATGTTATCAATAAAATTTGTTTACAAATCATATATTTAATATATATGTATAAAGAGGATTTGACATTAAGTAACCTACAATGGTTGATATGCCATAAAACCCAACTAAACCAAACCAAATTAACCTCACATTAACCATGCTAGAAAGAATATTTGACAGAACAAATTTTCTCCTTAATTTTCCCCATTAATTCCATGTCCTTGAATGTTTCTTTCTACATTTTCAAGGTTTATTGCTGTTCAACTGAATTATTTAAAAAATGCTGTTTTTCTCATAAAAATACCAAGAAAAAGGTATATTGGGCCAAAGGTGCTGGTGGAATATGTTAAAATGTGGATTTAAGTACTACATGAAAAGTAAATGTTTGCCTTTTAAGTAAGGATAAATTATAGTTTTGAATATTAGGAAGCTACTATTACATATGAACATTTAAAGATGAAAAAGCAAAAAAATGTAATTAATTTTTTTTGTTAAATGAGAGGCTCATCAACTATCATTTTTGTAAGAATGAAAACCATTAACTTGCTTTCTCAAATACTTGAGTTTTATCCAAATTAATGCAATTATGATAGGTACATATGTGGATCAACAAGTCCACAACCTGATAATTAATTATGAACTAAATTTTGATTTCATAAGGTTCAATCTATGTAATGTATATTCACAAGTGAATTAAATGCATTGTCAAGGAAAGGACATTGTTAAAAAAAACTATCCTATGGACTACATATATATTGTCTATGATTGTTGCAATGTTCTATAGTGGTTCCATCTTTGGTTAATTTTTAGCTTATATAATAAATTTGTATTTTTTAAAAATTAACCTAAAAGTTTAGAAGTAGCTGAATTACACTTTCTTCATTTGAATAAAAGATTGATTTGGATGAAGTTGCATGTTAGTATGTACAATGGGAATTAAAGCATTATGATTTAGAATCTTTGGTCATTATCTGAAAAATGAGATGGGTGCTATCTAGTTATCATAACTGTACTGAAAGGATGTGAGAAAGTAAAGGCAAAACTACAACTTGATACAGGTTGAAAACAGAGTGGTATTGAAGAAGATCGCAGTTTCTTCTGTTCTTAAGAAGTCCTCCAGACAATAGCAAAGGTCAAGAGATTAAACTAAACTAAATTGAATATTCGGCTCTCTAGACTTGATTGACTACTGTTCTAGATAAATAAGTCTGATTCCAAACCAGGAGTTGAACTTCTAGGGCAGACTGGTTCTCTGTTGGTACCATGTAACTTAGTATGATTTGTTTCATCTTCCTTTTGAGAGGAAATGGGTATCTCCAAGTAACCCCCATTCTCCTGAGAAATGTCACAAAGGTTAATTACTCAAGCTGGCATTCCAAGAATCTAATAGATTATAGATTGAACTGAAACTGGAAATTATGAAATAAAGATGGATTCACAATTTCATTAACTTTAAATTTATTACATTTCAGATTATAATTTATCCTCAACCATTGGTAGGTGCAAAAAAAATTATTTTTCTTTTTAAAAAGTATATTTATATATATTTGTTCTAGTTGAAAAATGCTTATTTAAAAAACCAAAACTGGGTTTTCTTATAATGATGCTTTGCAATTTGTAATAAAAAAAATGCTTATGTCCACTTAACAGTTTGTTTGAGAAATGATGGTACTTAAGTTTCAAGTTGGTCTCTTTGTTTGAATATTTCTGTTATGAACACTGTAATTACTTTTATATGTAACAGAGTACCAGGCCACAAACTTAAATGAGGCCAGTGTTGCCTTATATGAAAATATTGCTTGAGGAAGGCACCACTAATGAATGACGAAGTAACTCTGACTAGTCTTCAACTTCTTCGATGAGATGCTTCTTTTAAAACAGTAGTATCTCAGTTGCGAACTGACACATTTTTAGTTTGTTCGTGTATATTGAATATAAATATGGTTTCCACTGGCTTTGTTGTTCAGGAAGTGGTTTGCAGAACATGCAAAGTAACCATGGTTGATTCTCTATTACAAGTTGATGTAAGTATAAATTTCTATGTATGAGTAGGAAAAAAAATTTGTTTTGTAAAGCTCTTTTTATTGTAAAAGATTAATTTTCAGTTTACAAGTTATTTTTATGTGGCATGAAATATTCAAGTGAAGGCAATAGAAAATTTTCAGAAATTTATATTTCATTGGAAATTAAGATTTTATAATTGGATGTACTATTAATTAAAGTTATAAATCTTTTAATCATTTTTTATTTTTGTATAAATATTATCAGATGAAATTAATTTCCTAATATCCTTTTCTGAAATTTGATTTAAATCTTTTTTACTGGTTTATCATGAATATTTTTTATTTTCATTTTTTTAGTTGGGAAAAGATTAATGTTAACTTGGCTTAATGATGGTCATAACTCATAGATAAATTTTCTATTGTTACTATTTATAATTCTTACATTATATTAACAAAGAAATGTAATTCATTGTGGTCTATATCTATCTGTAATATGACTTTTATGCTAAAGATGTCAAATTTTCAGTTCAATTTTGGAGAATTTGTTAATTATTTTTTATATAAAATATTAACTAAATAGCTGTATAAAAATAATTTTGTTTTTACTTTGAAATAAAACCAGCTCATAAGCTTAAAAAGAAAATATAGTCACTGATTCATTTGTAATTTTTGTATCATAAACTCTTATAACTAGTTTATTAGTCTTAATGAGAATTATGATTATTTGTTCATAAATATTATATAATACAATGTATTTTTAATCACTATCATTTAGATTTTACTATTATGATTTCATTATATATGGAAAATAATCATAAGACACTGTAGAAGTTTTTTTTATTTCATGTAATAATATCTGTTTTCATTTGCTAAATTATTAATCATTGAAAATGTTTTTAATATCCAATTTTTAGTATGAGAAAGAAGAGTGATCTTTGTTATTGAAGGATCCTGTTTGGCTTACATGTAGCGTGTTTGAAAAATAATGAGACTAGTGTCACCAACAATTTATTTCAGTTCCAAACACTAAACTATGTTTTTTCCCTTCAAAGTAATCCCCCTTGAGTCTAATTTGCTTTCTCATCTTTCTTTGCTATGCTGGAAGGATTCTACCTCAGCTTTGTTTGGCTCTCTTGATGGTCTCCATGCTTTCAAAATGGGTCCTCTTAATGATCCATTTTTTGGAAGGGAAGAGAAAAAGTAACACAGTAAGATCAGGTGAATAGGGAACTTGTTTCAGTACATCGATGTTCCTCTCAGCCAAGAACTGTTTCTTTTAAGACATGCTCAAATCTTTGGTTATATATCTTCCAAACACTCCCCTTTTTCATGACCAGTTGACTTGCAATTATTTGAATTGTCAACCAACAATTGTCACACATCACTTGCCTTATTTGCTCAATATTGACTTCAGTCCTATTTGTTGAAAGCCTCACGTCCCTGGAGTCATTGTTCACTTCTCTTTTGACCCTCTCGTACTACTCAAAAACACATGCATGATATTTCAAATGCTTGTGACAGAGTTTTCCCCAACTGGACATAAAAATTTATGTTTATTCATTGCTTGGTGTTCATCGTTTACTCAAAGCTGAACAACCTGAAAAAGTTAGTGTAAACAAAAGCATGTAAAAAAAAATGAAATCCACTCCCAAGATATCATAATAAATGATAATACAATCAGCTTATCCCTCTTTTGCCCATAGCTCAGACAGTATGCCCAGTCCAATTACTTTTCAGATGGACCTTATATTTAAGTTATTAAGCTTTTTTATGAGAGGTTTTATGTGTATGTAATATGATTACATGTATGTATATTGTGTGTGTGTGTTTATGTGTATGTATGTATATATATATATATATATATATGTGTGTGTGTGTTTGAGGACTCTTCCATCAACCTTGATGTATAAGAGCTTGACAGTTAAAGATGTGAACTATTCACACAGGTGATTTATTTATAGTGTTAAAAGCTTGTGAAGAACCGGCCACTCTTATGGATAACTTGATAACGGAAGAATTGTGCAACAGTGTACCATAGATTCAAAGAACAACTCTTCTTAATCATGGAAGTTACTCTTTGAATTCAAAGTTTTTCCTTCTCTTAGACTTGTTACCCTACCAAAGCTAGAGTGCCTAGTCTGCCCTACTATTTTATACATAGTGTGTGTGTATGTATACATATATATGTAGAAAAAGGAAATGAATGAAAAATATATATTGGTGTAGTTTTGATGGTTTGTTTATTTTTATGCCAACATGTTTTGATTCAAAATTTTGAATATAAAAACATTCTATTAAAATTATTTTAAGTGTGAGGAATAAAATAATCACAATAGATAAATCTTTATATCAGTTGGAAGTCATCATCAGGGCAAAAGAATGTTTCTTATGAAAAAACGAAATAATACAGCATTATATGTTTGGAAATTGATTATGTCATGAGGTGGAATTTTTGAAAAAGGAGTAACAGCATTTTATGGTTTTGAGAAAACAAATTTTTTTACCGGTTTATAATTTCAAAGAGGAAAGAGGGTGGCTGGTGTTATACGTGGATTGTATAATTTTTTAGCATCATTTTTGCCAGAGAAGGCAAAAAGGTTTTGTAAAAACCTTTTTGTTGTAATATTGTGTCAAAATATAGTATAGAAGATATTTTTTGTTCATTTCCTTTTTTTACATATATTCTGATTCATTTCATTCCTTCTCACATATATAGTTTGCTATATTTATAAATAATGTGTTCTACTTTGGCCCAGAATGGTACCACCTGATAGGGCCCTATGTATGGGTCAAGTAGAACTAAACTACATACTTATGCTAAACTGAATTGTTTGAATTAGAACTTTTTGACTAAACTGAATAGCTTGAAATAGAAATGTTTTTGACAATTAAACTGTGTACTTATGCTGAACTGAATTGTTTGAAATGGAACTGTTTTTGACATTGAAACTGTACTTACCCTAAACTGAATTGTTTATAAACTGTTTTGACATTTAACTGTGTGTAAACAAAATCTATACTTATACTAAACTGAATTTGCTCTGTTTGAATAAACTGGATAGCTTGAAATAGAAATGTTTTTGACAATTAAACTGTGTACTCATGCTAAACTGAATTGTTTGAAATAGAACTGATTATTTGTATAAAAATGGATTTGGCATTAAATAACCTACAAAGGTTGATATGCCAAAACCCCAACCAACCAATGTGTGCTCAATATCAGTGATAGAGCATATATGTATCTCAGTGCACTTTGTCTGATGATTGCATAGGTGAAAGTCTGACAGTTACCAAATGTCATTGATTCTGTGTCTATGCTAACTTATATATATGGGGGTGGGGGATATTGAAAGGTAAATTGATTTTTAAGTATCACCCAATGATCTAAACAATTCAAAAATATTTCATGTAGATAAAAATTCAGTGAATTTGCTATTAGCAGATTTTACTCTTTCAGGTCATTCATTTGATCTGTTAGTGTTACACATTGACCTTTGACAGCATGTTTGTTGTGGATTTTTAAACAGGATATCACACCTGTATCTCAGGATAAACAAGGGGACAGTGGAAATAAATCACATGAATCAAGAACTGGAAGGAAATGTGTGGGCGTTGAAAATATTATATAATGACAGGAGATTTGGTCAAATTTGAAAAGCAGCCAGCATGTAGACAAGATATGCTATCTGCAGGGGAACAGTGGCCCTGGCTGAGAAGCAAAAGTAAGACTTTGAATGTCTGTCCTCAATGTGGTGTCATTGATAGCAGTTCTCCATCAGTCTCTCTGTTTCACATGCAGCCATTTTGACCCTTTCATTACAATAAAGAAGGGAGTTATGTATTTTTATCAACAAAAGTGTTATGGTCTCTTTCTTGTGGGTATGCAACATTTGCCATGCAAGCTGATTTCAAAACATTATTTATATCTTATTTTGTAGAAGTTTTTCTGAACCTTTTCTATTTTCATAATTCAAAATGGCTTAAATTCATGTCACCAAAGTAGCTTATGCATGGAAGTTGTTTAATACCTTCTCAGATTTGCCATTTTCAAGTCTTTTTTGTTGTATGCCATAGAATTCCTCTAAAAAAGCTACTGTTTTTATCTGAATG
This sequence comes from Sepioteuthis lessoniana, assembly GCA_963585895.1. Lineage (NCBI taxonomy): Eukaryota > Metazoa > Mollusca > Cephalopoda > Myopsida > Loliginidae > Sepioteuthis > Sepioteuthis lessoniana. The sequence continues at coordinate 85,763,715 of OY757905.1, forward strand.
ATAATCAGTGAATATTGGAAGAAATCTCTCATCCAGAATTGATAGGTATTTTCTCCAATTTGATGTTCTTCATTTAGTCTAGAAGTTTCCTATCTTGATCAAAACCCCTAATGACCCCTGCAATTTTAGGCAATAAAAATCAATTGTGCTTGTTCAAATACCTATTACCTTCTATAGGCTACTATTAAATATTTAACAATTATAAAATCTGCTTTTTTTTTTTTAAATATTTTTTGAAAGGTTTTTTAACTGGTGGGGAACCAAACTAACTTATTAGTTTGGAAACTTCTCCAAATAGTAATGTATGTTCATCTTTTTAACTTCTTCATTGGTTTTGAACAAGATTTTAAAAGGATAGAAAAAAAAACTTGTCTTTTTTTTAAATTCAATATTTTAATTCTATCAAAAGTTATTTTCTAGAAATTTACTATTCACAAATACAAGACATGGTGAAATGCATGCCTTGTTATGTTGACTGCAGTAAAAATCTTTTTGCATTATGCTCATATATTTAGCTCTAAAAACCAAGTGATTAGAAGAAAACTGACTGTTTCTTCAATTACTTACAAGTACTGTATATCTAAGATTTTTAAAATCAAATGAAAATTTTGTATCAAATTCTTCCTCTAAGTGAATTTTATATTCAAATGTTGGAGAATGTGTTAATATTTTTTTAGCAGAAACACTTTGTTTTTTAAAACTAGGATGAATATTATTGAAGCTATATGTATTTGTGCAGATATTGCATGTGCATGCATAAAGTAAATCTGCATAAAGCTTTCTTTTTTTGGAACACTTGATTTTTGTTTCATAAAGGCAAACCAATAAATGTTAGGCCAAGTCAGCTGGGGTTGCAGGATTCAACAACTGCATCTCTGCAGAGGGCTAAGACTCTCCCAACAAATGTCCTGGATATGACACTAAACAATCTGATGGTGAGGCTCCAGTAATGCTGGAGTTTTGGGGAACTTAGATTACTCTTTCATTGCCATCATTCCTAGGTTCATTATGGCTTGGAGTGGTAGCACCTGATAGGGTCCTATCTATGGTTCAAATAGAACTGTTTTGACTTTTATCTGTGTGTAAACAAATGACTGATTTTTAATTGGATTGTTAGTGATACAAAGTTACTTGAAAACATTAAACTATGCGCAAACAAATTATTAATAGTAAATAGAATTATTCGTATTAGATGGAAATAAGTGGAACCATTTAACTGTGTGAAAAAAATAAGCTTGGGCTCATTTAAAAATGTTATCTACAAAATGTGTTTAGAAATTCTATATTTTCTGTATATGTATTAAAAGGATTTGGCATTAAATGACCTACAATGGTAGATATGTCATAAAATCAAACCAAAGAAATAAATAAATAAATAAATGTTAGCCAGAAATTCCAATTCAACAAATGATAGTGTACAAAAATTTAACATATTCTATTCTGTTTTCATTGCATCAATTGGATTCAGTACAATGTTTTATTTTTGTTTTCAAAATATTGAGTTTGCTAACAAATGAATTTTAAATATGAATTATTCCTAACATTTCTGTCAACTTTATTCAATGATATAATATTAATATCAGTGAATAAATTTATGATAGCAGAAATGTTTAAAGAAAATTGTTTTCACTGAAAGTAAGCTCTTCTTATTATGCTTATTATTGACAATGAACATCAAAAACTCTAAGACAGTGCAGAATGAAGTGAGATTTCCTTTGTTTTTATTATTAAACAAACATAAATACATACAACTAATACTGGAAACAGTAATAAAAGGAGTAGTAATTGTCAGTCTTTGTAAAAAGAGCACCTAAAGCTATACAATGGTGCATGTAGACCAGGGGATGGTAGAAAATAAAAGGTTATAATTAAAAATGAAAAGTTTTACACCCATAATAATTCTGAGTCAGTGAGGATAAAAAAAGATAAAACAGATTTAATTCATAAGAGTCATGTAAACAATTAGAGGTAATTAAATTACAGAAAAATAACTTTTTTTGATTAAAAGTTTATAAAGAATAAACTTTTGGTTAGCAGTTCTAAAATGTTTGCAAGAAAGCTTTCCTGAAACATTTTAGCTAATCAGAAAGTTTGAAATAGATTCCAAAGTTGTTTTGTTTTAATGTTTATACTATAGAGATCCAATGATAAATTAAATTTGTAGCTCTACCATTTCTTTATCATACAGAGAAAGTAATAGTGTTTTCATTCCACTTTTGGGTTTTTGATTCTTTCCTCAGATTCCCCACTATAATTTTTTCATTCTAACATTACTTAAGTTCATGTGAATAATTCAAATAAGTGTCCACAAATGTGAGTTAAAAAAAGAAAGCAAGAAAAAAAACCCTGTTGTGTTAAAGAGGTTTTTGAACTTTATTATTCATCATTGACTAATTCAAAAGAACTTTAGTAATATCAACTATATGAGGAAAAGATGAATCATAGCTGTGAGTAGTAAGGCAGTCTTCTAGGCTTAACTGAGATTCTATTAAAGAACATCATTAAGTGGATTTTGATTGGGTTGAGAAATCTGTGCATTATATTTACCTATTTCTTTGAAGCAGAGATAAATTGAAAATATTAAATGCGAATTGAACAGTAGGAACCTCTTTAATAAATCATATCTCTACAGTTTTTTGAAGGACTTACATTATGCACCTTGTGACATTGTGTGTAGCAGCTTCAAGCTAACTATTGTAATAGGTACACTGTTGAATGACATAGTATAATGAGTAAACCAATCAGATCATCATATAATTGGAGTGTCATCCAATGATATAATTTGGTAATAGTCAAACCATGTTATTACATGATTTCAGTGTCACACCACAATTTCTTTTTTGTATGCAAGGTCGGTGAAGCAATGGAGAAGGTTTATTCAGTGGTAAATAACTTGTTTTACTTTTTTTAATCTAATATCTTTAAAAATCAAATTTTGTCTTTAATGTAATGAAGTCAAATTTATAGAGGCAAATTTATGCAGCTGTTATGGACCAACTAAATTAAAAGAAAATAACAAAAAAGGCAACTGAAATAGGATTATTTAGAAACTATTGAGTATTGAAAATCAAAAACAAAACATTTGATACCGTATAGTGTGTAGATTGCACTATTTTATTGAAGGATAGCAAAGCATTTTTATATAACAAAAAGCAGATTGCATAAAAAAGATAAATGGGATCACAGTAAGCATTTAATCATTTCATTTGCAATCTAATGACTAACCTAACACCTGATAGACATTTGGTCACTATCATTATAGAAGATTAATATGTAATTAACATAATAAAAGTGAAAACTAGTGTATTTGGGACCAAATTAAAATTCATTGCTGAGATATAAATTAGAATTCATTGCTGAGATATAAATCAAGTTTGTTTAAAGCTTTTAATTAAGGATTGGTTCTGAACCATTAAATGTTTTAAATGCTTTTGGAGCGAGAGAAAATGAATAGATTTGGATCAGTATAACAGAATTATCAAACTTTATTTGATTTAAAAAATAAAGTTAAAAAGGTAAATTTATTGTTGTATTTAGGTAATTACTCTTCTCTATTTCTTTGTTGCTGTATTTTGACATCAGTGGAATTTGACTTTTAAATCTTTCTTATGTGCTAGATTTTAAGTATAATTATCTTGAATTAATTCTTCTGTCTTATGTGTAAATCAAGGATTTTTTTCTTTTATTCAAATGAGCATATAACTTTGAGATATGCATATAACTATAGTTTTTGTTTTAAGTATAACTTTTTGAAATGATATTTGATGAATTTAAGTTGGAAATACTTAAGTGTCATACAATTAGGCTTAATATTTTTATTTACCTCTAGTAGAAATATACTGGTATTCAAAAGTGTACTAGGTACACTTACTAACTTAGATTTTGAAGAATTTTTAAGTTTAAGAAGTTTTCTAAAATCCCTCTTTTCATGGTAATAACTTTTCATTTCCTGCATTTTATTTTTAAACTTAACTCTTACAGTTTTCATAATAATATCTTATTCTTCAATATTTATGCTATAGTATTAAACATCATATGATTTTTATTTATGTTGGGTATATATTTTTGTCATTTTGGTTATTCATTCTTCGGTTGTTCTATGAGACAGTCCTAAATTCAAATGGATTTTCATCACTTAAGGAAATTAAGGAAAAGTAATTCAACACCCACTTGCTATTTGAATTGTGTAAATAATTTTTACATTATATTTGATTCAAAGAAGATATGAAAATTATTGCAATATATTTCTTAATTTTCATTAAAAAAGCCTATGATCAGGTTTTTTTTTATAACAACCAATCCCTTACTTTATAGAGTTATTGAAACCAGCTTAAAGTATGCAAAAGTAATTTTTCTATTTATATCAATTAATTTGGACATATTTTGATTATGCATGCAAAATATGAAAGATGTATTTAGTTTACATTCTTAGATATGAACTAAAATGTATGTATCATGACATCTTTTTGTGCATTACAAAGCAACAGTTGTTGGTGTTTATATCTACTTTTTTGATGTTTATTTTAGTTGAATAATATGAATTTTATTTTACATGATTGATTTAGTTTAATATGATTTGTATTTTCCATTTATTACCAATTTAAGATTTATTTACATGCAACGAATTTCAAAAAAAATATATTCCATTGTATTTTTGTTTTTGATATTTACATGTTTTTTAAGGGAAAGAGAAATTTCTTGTATTTCTTGTAAATTTATTTAAAAATTCTTCTCAAAGCAAAACTTCTATGTCCATTTAATCTCAATCTTACTAGTTTATTAACATAATTAACTTATTATTCAGATTGTCCACATTAAAGAATAAAATGGATGTATCAGTTGAGAACATGTTGCGTAAATTTAGCTTGTAGGGATTTGCAAGTGTTGAATTTCATTTGACCTCATGAATTACCTGCCAGGAGTGAGTGCATTCTTAAAGCTTGTAACAAAAGGACAGTCAGCTAGTAGCTGGAAAGAATTAAAAGCGTATCATTGGTTAAGTGGTATTATGTGATGCAAAGGAAGGTATATACTGAAGCAGGATTCTTTCCAAATTTGAACTTGTTTATGAAAGCAATGATGAAAGTCTGGTAGATTCAGTCAAAATGATTCAAGATTGACATAAAAGAGTTTCAGTAGAACAGAAAATACATGTGTAAAACATGATGGTGTATGCTTGAAATAAAAATAAAATAGATCTCTTTTTGGTTTCTCTGTAATTGAATCAAGCATCATTCTATTTTCTTGTAGCTTTCTTTTTTAGTGCCTTTTGTTCAATAGTTGTAAATTTATTAGTGAATGACCAACCCTAAGTATTAATTTTTTCCTCCTTTTAAATATTTATTAGATTTATATTTTCATTTATCTCACCAACATATTTATTTCTCTGTAACCAATAACCTTTAATTTTTTTATATTCCTGAATGACAATGTTGTGATAATTTTGTTGAATTTTTTCTCTTATGAAAAAAACAATGGTTTTATAAATAAAATTTTTGTTTGATTTGGAGTTGTACATTTGAATAATATTAGTAATCATTGATATAAAGACATTTAATTAACAATGTTACAAATTATTTTTCTCTGTTTAAATTATTGGGTTATTTTTTGTTTTGATAATTCTTTTGTATGTAAAAACTTTGCAATCAACTCTACAAAAAGCAAGTTTGATGTGCAATCTTTGTGTAATAAAATAATTAATTTCCAATACATGAAAAAATCCCAAGTTATATATTGGATATACAACTTATTTGCATTTATTTTTAACTCATCATTTAAGTGATTGTACTTATCAAGATTAAAATCTGAATAAAATATTTTTATACTGTGATTTTTTTCTCAGATGTCTAATAATTTCTTTCTTGTTTAGTCTATACCTAATGAGAATTTTATCTGATTTTTTTCACTCCTCCTTAAAAGACATTTTACTCTTTTTTTTCTTTCTTTTTTCCCCCAGAAGGTGAGAAACTTCATTGAAGAGGTTAGCAGCTTCCATATTCAAAATGGTAAACAACCACTGCCATGGAATACGGCCATGAAATTTCTCACAGCTCGAAAATTTGATGTCAGACGGGCAATTGACTTATATAGAAATCATCAGGTGAATTTCTTGCATATTTGATGAGTTAAGATTTATTTCTTACAATTGTTGTTTTTATTTCTATTCTATCTAGAGTTTCTTTTTTTCTACTTTGTATTTTTAAAGGTAGTTTGAAACTGTAATAACTGATGAGTCCATTTTAGTACTATTGATATTCAATTGAAATATACTTTATTGTTCTTTATTATGCACTTAGAATTTTTGGGTAGTTGTTGTAAATTATATATATCCTTCTAATATTAATACTAGTCTTACACTGATATATAGTATATCAGAATAAAGTTTGTTGTTACAACTGATAGTTGATTTTTTTTCATTCTTTCTGCTTTCTTTGCAAAGATGATCAGAGATTCCTATGAAATTGTAATGTTTACCTATGACCCTCACATTCTATATTTTTTATTCATACACTTCTGTTGAGCATCTTAAATACTTTATTTTTGCAAGATTTTTGATAACAAGGCTTGAATTTTAAAAAAAAGTCATAATGATAAACTGAAAATATGGTTAATTTATGTAATTATTGATAAATATATAAATAATTACTTTTAAAACTGTGTAATCCTAGTTTGAAATAGGTAAAATGAGTAATATTTTTGTCAAACAAATTTCAGATGTTTTTAAAGTTTTATTTTCTGCTGTATCTTATTATTATTATTTTACTTCTTTTTATACCAGCTTAGCTGGTGGTCTTTCAATGGAGCCTGAATGACAGCAAGTGTCCTCAGGTCTCCAGAACTCAGTATTCTGGCTGATCATAGCAATGCTGCAGTCTGAATGGTCTCAATTTTTCCACTGATTTCCAATTCTTTCAGTCCTTATTCCAAGTGTACCAACTACAATTGGTGTTACCTTCATCTCCATGTTCAACAGCTTTTTTAGTTCTTAGGCAAGGTCCAAGTATTTTTTTATGTTATGTTTTATTTTCACTGTGTGGTCCATTGAAACAGCAAAATCACTAGATGCCAAGTTTTCTTTTTTTTTTTTTTTATTAATTAACGCTTGGTCTATTCTTTGAGCTGGGATTAGGTGATTATTATTATTTTTTTTGATTAAGGAAGTCATTATTCAGTACCCTTTGCTTTGAGCATAACTAACTTTATTTACTTCTTTTTCTTTATTTTGAAATATTAAGGAAATGTTTTGTAAGCTTTCTAAATTTTAATTAAAAATGGCTGTAGACTTAAATATTTTTATATGTGTGAGTGTGTGTATATATACATACATACAAATAAATATATATGTTTATATATATTGAGGTATTGGAAAGAACTTATAAATATGTGGATAATTTGTTGTCTTTGGGTTAAATTCATTATTCTATTATTTTGTAAATAAACAAAAATTACTAGAAATATATTTACTTATTAATGAAGGTAATTTAACAAAGCTTTATCAAGTAGCTTTTATTTTAGTTGTTGGCAATTATTCAGCCCATTCATTCCAGTCAATCATAAGCATATTCAATTGTTGATGATAAAAGGCAGTTAGGGATTTATTTCCCTTTTGAATATATTGCAAATGTCTGTTCTCCATTTTTGTCAGTTACATGAAAATCTGGTGCATAACTAATGATAAAAAAGACATTATCAGTATTTTAATAATAATGTAGACAACCTGTGAACTCATGGGGTTCCCATTGTAACAGCACTGTCCATCATGATATTGATGCTTCTATTTAGGAAGGAATGAAATATTCTAATTGGCTTTTAATAGTTTTGTTATATTGAGAATTTGGATGATACAGAAAAAAATTATATTCAGCATGAATGCAGACCCCCTACAAAATTATCATTCAGTTGCTAATTGGACTGGAAATTACTTTATTTTTTAAATTGGTGGATTTTAAGATATTTTTGTAAATGCATTTACCCAACTCCTGTGCCAGGAGCAGGATGTGACACAAGGTCAATTTTTAAGTGGAGTACAGACTTTTCCTTATTCTAAACTGTTTGTCTAACCAAGGCTAAAGAACTTAGTTTGTACTACTATTTTCCTTATTGATGGGGGATAACAGATAGATTCATGCCTTTCTTAAGGGTATTAGTGTGAAGTGAATGCAAACAGCCTTATCCAGAATTTGAACTTGGATTGCTGATTCCATTTTCTACAATGATAACTGTTATGCTAAGCACACTTCCTTAAAATTTCAAGTATACTGCTCTAATAAAAATCTTGCTATGATGTGCTGTTTTTGCTTAGTTATGGTTAAACACACACACATATAAGAAATTAGTAGGATAGATTAGACACTGTTTAACACGTTTTGCCTTTTATTCATATAGACTTAATGAATTTAGCCATTTGATAATTAGTAGTTAATGGTATAGTTTATTAATTTTGCAAAAAAAAATTTTTTTTGTGCAACGAATAGACATTTTGTAAAATTGTTTACTGTAAATTGTTTTTTTCATGCTTTTATTTTACTTTTTACAGACTACCAGAGAACGAGAGGACCTTCTTTACATTGATCTTAATGACAAGTGCTTGCAGGAAGAGCTACAGACAGAAAAATTTACAATATTGGTAAAATGCTCTTGAAATTAAAAAAAAAAGAATGTATAATAGTAAAAATAGAAAGTATCTTATGTGCAAAGTTGAGGTATTTAGTATGTTAATGTTTACCTAGATACCATAGAATAACAGTACTTACATCCAGCCTAACTATAATACTCTGATATTAAGGTAAATGGTAGAGACAGGTGAGGACTTATATGCCATCAAATACTGTACAGTGCATTCCAACATTTTATGCAAATAAAAAAGTTACAATGATTATAAAACTAATGATTAGAAAGTCATAAAAACTTGGTCTTTCTGTATGTAAAACTAAAATAAAATTGAGTTTAAATTTGAATATATGAAAAATATTTTTTAGACCATTTCACTTTTTATGCAACCATCACAAAATCAATATGAAGATAAGTAAAGATAAAAAAAATGAAAGCTAATGATCAACACAACAATAATTTATTCAAAGAACTGACATACAGTGCTGCTCATGACATGCCAGGTGCAATAAAAAAGCAAAAAAATAGTATATTTACTGATATAATTTCTATTCTTTCTAATGACTTGAAGCAGCCTACTATCAACAAGTTAATTTTGGAATTTCTTGAGAGGTAATACCTTCCTAAACAGCCAATATTGCTTTCCAATGCTCATTTGGGGATACAAATCGTTTGCTACCTATATAAACATGTACTTTGACAATACTCCAAAGATTATCAGCAGAGTTTAAATTTGTGGAACCTATTGACCACATATAAACCTGTCATTCATAGACTCTAATTTACCTCAATATTCAATGGTTGTACTAGTGGTCTGAGTTGAAATGTTTTTGTGCATAAAAATTACTTTTTGTTTGAATGCCACTATCTCCTTATGCCATATCTGAAGATTTGCCTTTGGGAATTCAATGTAGGCAGAATAGGTCATTTTTATGACATCGTCCACCTTCCAGACATCCGCCAACTTATCACTGATAATTTCTGTCCAAAGCATAACCTCTTTGCTTGATGCTTCAATTGAATAAGCCTAGATTCCTCCCTCAAGTACCATCCATTGTCACCCTGGTGACAATGAATAATACTTTCTGGAAATCCAGTTTCATATATGGTTTGGTCCAGCTGACATTCTTAACAAGGTGATTGAAGTGAACAATTAGTTTGATATACATTCCTAAAATGCTTTACTATGCTGCATCATGACATTTTAGGCATATTTTGAGCCCTGATGGTTTCAAATAACTTTTTACTAGGTATATAGATAAACTTTTGACATCATGTTTTAAATGTGTTGCAAAATTTATGTATTGAAGTTTTATTCTTAGTTTTAATTGAAAGATAATAGCATGAAGTGATATAAAAAGATTTTAAAATACTCTCTGAGCTTGAAACCTGTTTTAGAGTGTAAATTTTGTTTACATTTTGCCAACAAAATGCTTTGATTATACAATGATAGATAGGTTTGTCAACAAGAAAATAAACCTGGTTTTAAAATTCATCCTAAAATTAATTTATGCACCTGTAAAATTTGATTTAAAGAAAATTAGTTAATTAGTTTAATTAACTAGATTGTTAAAAGATATTTACTTTGACAGTAAATTCTTTTTTAACAAAAGGTGGGGGGGTCTATTTTTCTGTCAACATAAGTCAAAGGTCAACTTGGTATTACATTACATTCCACTATGTATCATAAATGCATGCACTTTGATGGATAGTCTGTCAAAGTGCATGCATATATGATGCACTGTTTGGTTTGTGTGTTTTGTTTAATGGCATATCAACCTTCATAGGTTATTTAATGCCAAAGCTATCCTTGTCAAATGTCAGTAGCGGTTCTATTTAACTTGTAGCTGGGGGCGGGAATCAGTCTAAAAGTAAAGGTAATTGTGTGATAGGAGCTTGAACTTACTTACTATGATGTCACAGTTCAGTATGTTCTTGCATTGTCTGCTGAGTTATGTAAAGTACTGAAGAATAAAAGTGACATGATTTTAGAAAACTGTTTTCTTTGTATGTTAGCTAATAAGTATTTTAAAAAAGTAAAATCTATAGCCCTTTTTGAAGAAATGAACAACTTTACTCAGGCAAGTTTTTTTTTTTATTATCAAGGAACAGTATAAAAAATCAATTAGAATAAATTGATTATGTTATATATATGTACACACACACGTGCACACACACAAAAGAAATTTAGAGAATATTTTCAGCATAAAGATTTTTTAATGCTTTAAGAAATAGTACACCATTTTGCAAAATGAAAACAGTATTTTAAAAATCTCCAGTATTATTAGGTCTAAAAATGAAAAAAGTCATTCTTTTTTCCATTTTTTTTTTTTATCTGCACAGATATTTTGACAGTAAAAAAACTTGTACGAATTTCAGGTGTTTTTTCCTCATATGTAACTTTTTGTTAAAAGTCCATGTACTCTTTATTACTCTTAACTGGCTATTTGTGCATCTTAATTTTCAATCGGGTTCCTGTTTGTTGAGTGGAAGTCAAAGATTTCTTTTTTTTTCTGGTTGTATGCAATGATAATTGTAACAAATGAAATTTGACATTTTCTAACATTGCTTTATGATCATGAAGAATTTTAACAATTTTTACCTTGTTGTCATTGCTCAAAAATGTTTTGTCTCATGTTGCATAAAAAGTGGAACATTAGCAATGAAGAAATATCACCAAAATGGTTACTATCTGTTTCTGTTGTGCAGAACCCTTTTATTTGACAAGTTTGTGCTTAATAGCATTGCCAAACTTTTGGCTGAATTAAGTTTAAATACATGCAGTCAATAAGAAGATATTCGAAAAAATGTGACCTGTATAAAATGTTGAAATGCCTTTTAGAGGCCAATTGTTTTGTCATTGTAAAATATACAGTTTGACACCATAGTAGAAATTATTTTAATTTCTTAGAAGTAACTATAGTTTTAGTGAAAAAAAACTTTTAGGGAAGGAGCTGCTGTTTGAAATGAATAAACTTTCTGTTTGCAAATTAACATTCTTACATTTTCAGTTTTCTCGTCTTATCTAAAAAAAAAAAAAAAAAAAGTACTTGTTTCTTTTCAACTAAAAATATTTAAGTAATTTGTTGAAAATGTAATAATTTTTGGCCTATTTGAATTTAAATAATATCTTTTAAAGTTATTGATGTTATTTTTATTGAAAGGTTTAAAATGAGAATATTACATTTGAACTTGAATTCCTAGAAAAACATTTAATTTCTTGTAGATGAGTTTTCATTAATAATAACTCCCTATCTTTATCAAGTGATATTCTTTTTTTTTTAAATCAAAAATCATATTGTATTCATGCAAGTTGATCAGTGAAAGAAAATGTATTGTTGCTTAATATTTAAGAGGGAATAGAAGATGTGCTTAAGATACATTGGATTAAAATTAACTGCAATATATATATTGCAAGTATAAATGTATTTTGGAATTTTTTTTGTTATTATATATGGCTAGTTATGTAATTGGTAATCACTGGGCAGTGTATTATGAACTTAAAAAAATACAATATGATTGTTTAAAAAAGCACCTCCATAGTTTTTTCTCAAAAGTCCTTGTAGATAGCTTTCATTTAAATTATCACATTAAAATTAATTAAAATATGTTGGTGATTAACATAATCAAAAATCAGAAAGTTTGTAGCTCATATACTTTTCAGGATGAGATTTTGATTTTTCATTTACTTCATTCTTAATCTCACTTTTTTCCCTTGTTGGTAAAATGTCTGATGTTCTTTTGTAGAGTGGCCGAGATCTTGGTGGCGCTGCTATTGCTCTTTTCACTGCACGACTTCACTTCCCTCCTCTGACAACCCATCAAAATGTTCTTAAGGCTCTAATTCATCAATTGGATGCTGCTTTAGAAAGGTTAGTTAACTCAGCATAAAGCGATTCCCATTTGCTTATTTTATGATAGAAATAGGTTATTTCATGTAGATATTAAACAAATAAGCAGGCATGAACTTCTTTTATTCACATTTCACAACTTGAATAATTCTATGTGCATGTCAAAAACATGAACAGAGGGAGTCAACAAATCCTTGCAGCAGATTAAAAAAAATCCAAACAAACCCTGTTTCATTTGTTTATACAAACAAAACTGTTTTATCATATGTAAAAAGAAGAGAAAATGAATATCTATATAATTTTCAAAATTAGTTATGGGATTGTTCTTGTTTGGAACTATTAGATTTTAATCAATTCAGTTAAGAGTGGTGCCAGTTTTCTGTGTGTGCTGTGCAAATGTTTAAAGGGAGAGAATAAAAGAGATAAGAATGAGTACAAAAGGAAAAGAAAAGAAAATTTTGGACAAGGTTGTAGGGAAATAAAGTAGCCAGGTTAGTGTAATCTGTGCTTCGTGATCACCAGCTCAAAATACAAATCACTTTCATAAAATACTGAAAAATGCTTAGATGATTATGATAGATATTATACAAATCTGTATTAAAGATTTTTTTCATTCATATACTTAATAGTGAAGTTATACAACATTATTTGATTTCAAGATCATCATTTTGAATGATTCTGTTATATTCACTGTCACTTTTTCTATTAAATATAGTTTAGATCATTGTTTTTATCTCTTGTTTGTCCAAATCAGTAGATTATCAATTTTTGTCAGTACAACAAATAATTTTAAACTTATTGAAATATCTTGTTGATAAAAAGTAAATAGATTGTTTTATTATAAGTATTGGATTGGGTCATAGATAATTTCCGTTTTAGTAAAATATATTTCATGAATAATTTAACAATGAATTAATTTGAATCAATAGTGTATCATCATTATTTTGAGTCACCTCTTGCCATTTATCATGTAGCTTGTTGATCAAGCTCAAGTAAAATTTATCATGTAGCTTGTTGATGTAGCTCAAGTAAAATTTAGCTGGTTCAAGAAATTTTCCACAAATGTTTTTACCTGATCTTGAGAAAATTTTTTGTCATTCAGAGCATTTTGTTGGGAATGAAAAAGATGGAAATCAATTGGTGCAAGGTCTAGTGAATATGCTAGATGGGTTAGAACTGACCAGCCTAAATCTAATATTTTTTCCCATGTGATTCTTGCTGAATGTGGCTTTGCATTATCATGGACAAGCACAACATTTTTCTGATTGACAATTGGGGGGCTTTTTTTTTTTTCTTTTTAAGAAGGTTTTTATGCACATGTTGCACCTGCTGATAATAAATATGTCTGCATTGAGTGTCTGATTTCAGTTTAAAATCTCAAAATGAATAATACTGCAGTGATCCCACCATACACACAGCATAACTTTTCTTTCTTGAAGCTCTGCCGTTGGTTTAGGCTGCTGAGATTTTATTCTTGTCAATCCAATGCCTTTTGTGTTGAACATTGTCATAGAAGACCCATTTTTTTATCACCTGTAATGAAATTTTTAAGAATGGGATCATTTCTCTGTTTTGAAAGAAAACTTGTCACTATAGATATGTGATCTTTCTTATTCTTCCAAGAGTATGAGAACCTAAATGTCCAGCTTGCTCAGTTTTTTTAATCTTTTTTTCAAGAGGCAGCAGATTGTGGATTAGGATGTGTTAAGGTCAAGTGTCAATTCTTGAATACTTTTGCATGGATTGCATTCCACCAATTCTCTTAAAGTATCTTAATGGAGGTCTGATGAGCATCCTGGTCTAAGTTCATCATTCAGTGACATATTGCCAAAATGAAACTTTGAAAACCAGTTTCAGGTTTGGGTATCAGTAATGACACCTTGGCCATAAACTCTACAAATTTTCTTAGCTGTTTCTGTAGCGTTTTTGTTATTCTTCAATTCCCACAACATGTTGAATACGCACTTTCAATTCCTCCATTTTAAGGGTGTGGGACCATTATTCAAATTATAATTGCACTCTTTCAGTACAGAAATAAGAATGACTGATAAAAGCACTTTAATCAGGTAATTTTCAGTTCTGTTTAAGGCGTTAGGAGTTTGAAATGCATAGTTCTAACTTAATTTTAAAAAACCGAAATTATTTATGACTCAACCCAATACAAGGAAAATTTCAATAAAATATACAAAATCAAATTGACGTATTAGGTAATTTTGTTGAAGTGAATTGATAAATTCTATCTGAATTAACTAAAAAAATTATGATGTAGAAGAAATTGAAAGCAAACAATACTGTGATGGTATCTTAACTTGCAAATACTGTGATGGTATCTTAACTTGCAAATCTTATTACAATGTAAATTATGTGTCTTTCTGTCACCGAAACTACATCACCACTGATATCATATTCTCCATTAAATTGCTGGACTAAAGAATAGTAGTGAGTTAGTTCTAATTCCAGTTTCACAATCATGTTCACTTTTGAACTAATAGCCTTGGGAAAGGTATAAACCCCTTATCCTCCGAGCTATAGGTTAAATGATATCACTACTGGTCTTCTATAAGGATGGCTTTGACATTAAAAAACAACTCATTAAACGAAGAAACCAGAAACATTCTTCATAGTTTTTTAAAATCTTAATTATCAAGAAAATGTTTTATACTATTAATACTGTTGGCCTTATCTACAGACTAATAATATGCAATTGTATTTATATATACAAACAAATAATGGTTTACAGTGTGAATGGAAAGGCTGATTTGCATATTGATCTTAAAATTTGATTTCAATAAATATTTGCTTATTATTGATTTCTTATTGTTTGGCTGAATAAATATGAGCAAAAATTCCATTGATAATTTGTAAAAGAATTCATTAACAAAGAGAAATAATTGTAATTTTATTATTTATTGTCTAAGTTAAATACAAAAATTAGGAAAAATTAGCAATGAAAACTGAGAATGATGGGAAGAGCTAGCATCCATTCTGATCTATTCTTTGATTATACCCACACTGTTTTAAATAAGTTTAATATTATAATTTAATTTTAAATAATATTTTTTATTCTATTATATTTTTTTTTCCCAATATTAATATTTTTTAAATATTTATACACACATACACACATGGTGTTATTATTTCTGATATCATTTTGTTATCAAATCAATCCAATGTATAATTTTACATAGAAATGAATTAAAATAAAATATAAAAGTATAATTTTTTTCATATACATTTTTGTTTAGTTTTATTAGTCTTTCTAATTTGATATAGTATTTTATTACATTAAAACTTAAATACTTGCTTCTGAAGGATGCATATTTTTGTTAGTAGAAATAATGTGGAATTATTCAAATATGATGAAAACTTTTTCAAGTGGTTCTTGGATCAGATTTTGCTGACTCATTTAAATGCTGCTGCAAGATATATTTATTTGTACTTCCTTTTTTTTTTTTTTTTAAAGAAGAGATATTGCAGTATGTATAACAATGCAAAAGGGATATCTGAACTATAATTCAGAGAAACAGGGTTGTAAAATACTTTGATATTATTTCACTAAAGTTAGTGTAATTTTGATTCTAGTTGAGTTCAAACACTAGACAAGGCTATTTGTATTCCATTTTGTACTAATGCCCTTAGTAATGCCTGTATTAATCTCTTCTCATTCAAGCTATTGGCAGATAGTAGAGCAGACGGGGCTTTTTAACCTTGATAGGGCAACCAGTTTAGAAGAAAAACTCTGAATTCAAAACCAGAAACTAGTATTTTTAAGGTAGTCCAATATTGTTTTCAGCCTTGTTCTGGTTATTCCTGCAGCCACATTAATGGCAAACTATACAGCACCTTGCTCTTCACTTTAACAATATTGTTGTTGTGAAATGGCAGATATGCAGCATAGGCAACTATTCATCTTCCATACAATCGTAGCCAGGCCTGTGATCAGGGTGCAAATTTATAGTTTTGAAACTGACAGAAGTAAATAACAACTGTAACTATTTGAACCCGTATTATTAATCACCTACTTTTCTTGGATATTGGAAAGTGTCCTGGGCTGCAACAGTTTTGAACTTTATGCACGAACAAAATTTGATATATTCATTTATACTAAAAGAAAATAAAAATAGTTTGATGAGTTTCCATTATATTTTGATTTTTAAGAAAAAAATGAATAAAAGAATTTAAAAACTTGCTAAAACTTTGTATCTAGTTTTTTTCAGAGCAATTTGCATGACTTGGTGTTATATAAAAAGTTACTCAGAATAAACTTCTCTACAAGATGATGGAGATTTTATGAAAATTGTTTGTATTTTACAAAAGTTATCATAAGATTAATATTGCTTAGTTTATGACTGTTGTGTCCCCTAGATTTTTGTTTATAAAATCATAAGTATTTGAAAGTTAAAATGTTTTAAATTTATATTGAAGTAGCTTTACTCTGTGAAATGATTCATTCTAACTGCACATTTGGCAAGAATAACTTAGAAATTTTACATGATAGTCTTGTATTTGCTGTGAATATGTCTAAAAATTGAATTTAGCTCTTTACAGGTTCAACAGAAAAACTTAGAAATCTGTTGAATTCTTCAGTGTACTTTCCTCAAATCTTTGTAGTATTAAAAAAGATTGAACTGTTTTAGGTATTCATTTAATCTGACAGTGTTCACTATTAGAATGCTGTGTACATTTCAAGTACTCTTCAGGATGTAGATACAGTTAGTATATTCTGTAAATTTGTTGTTTTGATAGTGCTGCTCTGGATCAAATTATATATTTTGGTTTGAAACTGCTTCTCTCTCTCTCTCTCTCTCTTATGTCTTTTATAATGTTGAAGCAAAGCACTTTCTAATCAAACCCTATAATTTGTTGGTTATTATGATTAAAGAAAATAATGACTATTTGAAGAAAAACTTGCAACTTCAAACATGTTTTTTATGTTATGAATGTTTGTTTTTTTATAAATGTTCATGCAATTTATTTACATAAAAGAACAACTTTAAATATGTATTCCTTTTTTTAATAAATATTTTGTCGAAATATTCTAATAGAATAAAGCTATTAATTTTACATCTGTTCAAATTTAAAATATAAAAATCTCTTTTTCACTCTGCTTTAGTTTGGAGACACAGAGACATGGACTGGTTTTCATCTATGATATGACGGATTCAAAATATGGCAATTTTGACTACAATCTTAGTATAAAGATACTTAATATGCTCAAGGTGAGCTGATTTTGTATTTTTGTATTTTCTGTATATTTGATCATTTCAGAATGATTACTATTTAAACAAATAACTACAAGTTAGCATTTTTGTTTACTAGTGGGGAATGTTTAAGTTTTAAATGGAACTTTCAATTTTTTTTTTCTTTTTTTGTAAATCTAACTTACTCTAACATATCAGATTTAGAAATAAGTATGATTATGCATAGAAGCAGAAAAAAAGAATTAAAGAAGTGTATTAAAATGTGATCTTATTGGAGTAAGGTTCTCAGCATTTTGGCAATTACCTTCTTTGTGGAAGTAAAGTACCATTTGCTTCCTTACTTACTCCTATCTTTTTTTTTTTACTTCTGAAATTTCAACCTCATTTACCTCTTCTAAAAATGAATATTTTTTATTGTAAACAAATTATTGTGTATAAATTAAGATGTAGAAGTTTCTTTTTGAGTTATGCTTGTATCTAAATAATATTTGTTTATTAAATATTAAAATATGTAGTCAGAGGGGACTTTGTTAAATTAGGCATAACTTAAAGACTGACGATACAGAGACATAAGCAGACAACATTATTTTAGACGGATTTGACATTTAGAATTATTTCATTCAGCTTGACCGAAACCATCAAAAAGGATGTTTTTCTGTAAATATGAAAAAATTGAGCAAATGTTTAATAAAACACAGTAGATGTAACAATAATAGGTGGAGAATATCTTCATGAGTTATTATGGTTGAGAAGTTATAAGAAAGACACTTTTTAAATCAGTCAAAATAGCTAAGAGAGTAGAATGTTGGATAGATGCTTTGAGTTTGGGAATATTGTAAATCATCTTTTCTTATCAGTCTTTATATGCTTAAATCTAAACAGTAGACTTATATAAAGATTGTCTAGCCCAAAATTATGTTTGAACTGCTTGCAGCCCATTATCAATGGATTTTTAAGTTATGATATGAAGAGCAACCATCATATTTTAGTATATAATAGAATATCAATTTTATAAAAACTTTGCTTCTGAAATTCCTTTAATTCTTTTTTCCCTTGTTTTGATTATTTCTAATTTTATAGACTATGATTTAACTATTAAGGTGCAAATAGTGTAATGGTTATTGGCACAGAAACCTGGCAATCCAAATTAATATTTTAACCAAGACTATATTCACTTTGCATTAAAGCCCTTGAGAAAAGCATGAATCCACTTCTCTCTTCTACTAAGAGTTAAAAAAAATAGAACTGATTCAACTCTCTATCCATATTTATATAATTTTTAATTCTTTAAATTTGTATATTTTGTTGTTGTATAATGAAATAATAATGTTCTATTAAACATTTTGGATAAAGTGATTATTTTTGGAAGTTGAGAATTTAATACTACCTGTCCCATAATAGATATTATGTTTGAAGTATTAAATTTATATGCAGATGTAACAACTATTATGGGATAGAGGTAGTACATTTTTTTACTTTGATTAATTCAAAATTTGTTTGATGAAGTTATTCTTAATCTACTAGTTGAATGAATTCATAACAAAGCAATCTGTTGAATGAATTCATAACAAAGCAAGAGCAATCACTCATTGTCAAGAATTGATAAAAGGTACTTGTTAATTGGATTTAAGTCAAAATCCTGAACAAAATCTTTGTAGGATTCACATTTTCAATACTTTATTTTAATTTGCATCTATTTGGTGATAGATTTATTGATATAAAAACATGTCCCAAAAAATTAATGACCAACCCACGCAGCAGGTAAACATTTCTGAATAGGATGTTACAAATTTATTTATGCCTGGACTAAGAATGAGTAATAATAGTTGAAACTAATTCCTTTTCTGCCAATATCAGTATATATAGTACTGTGTAGATTTACTACTACTCTGATAACCAGCCATTATCCTTAATCAAAAAGGGTAATCACTGTATTTTTAGATCTTTCTGCTATCACTCATTCTGCCACCTAATTATTAGTGAAGTAATTACCTTGAAATACTAAAGAGATAGTAAATCCTTTATGGTCAAGGCAATGACTTTCTTCCACTAATACTTTTATTTATGTCAAAAATTTTTTCTTTACATCCTCTTATTTTTTTATGTATATGAATAAGATACTTGTATGCATGCACATTTTATTTTTGGCAAGTCAATAAAAAATTTAACAATTACACTTAGTTGACCAAAATTCTCAAGTGATACTAAGATTAACAAGCTTACCACAAGTTTTACAGGGATTATAAACTTTTTCAAACAGAAAAGATACAAGGCATTTGATAAAAGTTCTCTTTGTATAAAATGAAACTTTACTTAAAATAGAGTATCATTTAAATTTTAATGTTTTTACAAATAACTATGCATTGGTATATGAAAAAAAGATTAAAACTATAAACATTCATTCTCTGGTAGGCAATAATTTGAATTTGTTTTTGAGCAGATGATCAAGTGAGTTTTTTATCTTGTGAAGTGAAAGAAAAAAATGCATTAAGATAACTCTGATGGTGGAGGTTTTTTTAAAGGATAGATAATGCAAGATTTTTGATTATAAAAATAGTTAATGAGTTTACTATTAAACTAAGATCATGTATCCAGTTAAGTCCAAGCAGATGTAGATAATCAAATATTGAGCAAGTTGCCTGTGTTTTTGGTACCTTTTGAATATTGTGATACATTTCAATTTGGTTTTGAGGGTACTATCAGATGTACCAGTTGACTCTGTATTTTATTGGAACAAATGTAGGATGTCTTCATTTTTAGCCAAATTTGCAATGAAATAAATGTAATGCTGGAAGTGAAATAGTACATCTTTTAAACCAACTAAGTAGTTTTTCCTTTGAGAAATTAACTTTAAAAGTGGCTGTAACTGCATTTTGATTAAATGCTAAACTCCATCTTGAATACTATTATGGACAACTGTAATCTTCTTTGTAGCCTTTTTACTACTTTTGCTTCATGTTTACTTTTTGTAAGCACAAAATGTCCTCATTTATAGTTCCAACAAACTTCTAATTACCCTCATTTTATTTTACTTATTCTATTTCTTGCAACTTCTTGTATGATGTAAGAGTACTGATGGTGAATAGGACCAGGGATAATATGTAAAGCCTGTTAGATATTCACTGAATTATATTTCGAATTTAATAACTCAATGGAATGAATAAATTTTTGTCAAGTTTTATATTTATTTAATCAAAGTAAATATATATATATATATATATATATATATATATATATATATATATATATATATAAGTTAATCAGATTCAGTTACATTGAGACTTTCAGGGAAAAGATGCTCTATTAACATGTTCATTGACACACAATGCACATGTGTCTTGTGGTCTCAGACACAAATATGCAATCATTTTACAGTTCTAAATTAAAGCAATATAAATATGGTATTGTGCTAGACTCAGTTTCTGTTTTGTATAATTGAGAAGTGCTCATACTTAATGTGTTGTAATATATATTCTAAGTAGAAGTGCATGTGTCAATTTTGAATTTTCCCATTTGTTAGTATACATTTTTGACTTGAAGTGGGTATGAAAAATTAAACAAAAAAGTATTATACAATAAGACTCTGGTTAAAACTGCATTTGTTTGATTCCCTCTTTCCTGCATCATTTGTTCAATTTATCTTGGTCAGCTTATTCATTGCAACTTTTTTATTTATAAAAATATAAAACATCACTAAGATTTTACTTATTGACTTAACTCTCTTTCATTATCTTTTTATTTTTTCAAATTTTGAGAGCTCATCTATTTGATACTTAAAGTTCTTTGTATTTTACTTATAAAATCATGTATTGTGTTAAATATTCAAGCACTATTAATAACTTTGCTTGTGAATCAGATGCATATTTTATTTCACATCTTGTCTAAAAATCCTATGCAATATATTTCAACTTTTTCACAGGGAGCATACCCTGCTAGGTTGAAGAAAGTACTTATTGTAACAGCACCACTTTGGTTCAAAGCCCCTTTTAAAATACTTCGACTTTTTGTGCGGGAAAAACTACGTGATAGGGTAAGTAAAAATTTATTTTAATAATATTTTCTGCAAGTTTTAGAAAACTGAAAAAGGTTATATTTTATTAGTGGAATAAAAGTTCATTTAAAAAAAGAATTGGAGCATTTCAAAATGTTTTGTCCTTTCAGATTTTCTTGTTGGTTAGTAATTTACTTCTGACATTTGTTTTTATCTTTTTAATTTATCAAAAAAATAGATTGTACATTTCTTAGGATTTTAATTTTATATATAAAAGAATTTATATTCACTACTCAAAGTTTGGAATAATTAGGTGATTTAAATACATAACACATAGTGCATGTATCTGTGCTCACATACATTCACAATGGATATCTAAAAATACATAAAAGAATATAAAATATCTGAATCTGATAGATTTATATAGATTCAAAATGCCAGATACATTAACTAAGTTTCAGTTTATTGGCTACTTTAATGAAGTGTTTAAGTATAAAGTAAGAAGGTAAGTTTTCATACCTTGTTTTGTAATGTTTTAAAATTTCATTTGCAATAAATTATTTAATATTTTTTTAATTTGATACTAGTTATCACTCATGAAAAAATTCATTGATATGTTTGAATTTCTATGAAATGATCTCTCTCTTCTTTTTTAGAAAGAAAAAAGAAACTAAATTCATTATTTACATATATTTATTGTAGGAGTTCTTTATTACCACATTTTTGTTATAACATGATGCTTGCTCTCTTTGAGTAAGACTGAGCAAGTTTTGTGTTACTATAACAACAGATTTTATCATTACTCAATTTGCTTATCTGTTTCTTTTAAAATATCCAAGTGATGAAGAAAAGTGTTACACACCCATGTGCTATATATATATATATATATATATATATACACACACATTGTGTTTTATGTATGTGGATATTCAAAGTTTTATTTTAGTAGTCTTACTGACTTTATGCTGAAATGATCTCAGTTATTTGGAGGTCTTTATGAAATAATTTGGTTCTATCTGATTGAGAGTATTTTGCATGGAAAAAAATATATAATTAGTTTATTTCTTCTAACTATAACCTTTTAAAATTTTTTTCTACAGGTGTTCACTGTAAATCTTTCCGAGTTACCTATCCATATCCCGCGTGATTCTATTCCTAAACAACTTGGAGGTCATTTAGTGCCTAATCATATTGGTTGGTTAAAAATTTGTTTTCAAGTAGCTACTGGTCAAAATCCTGATATGTCTTCTTACTTTATTAGTCGTATATCCCACCAAGGGAATGAGTCAAAAGAAGTAATTCAATCGGGTACTTCAACAGATACTGAGCCCCACATATTCATTAGTGATCTTGACTCAGAAGAATCTAAAGAAACAGTATGTGAGAAATACAATGATGAGGAGAAAGAGAAGGAAGCAGAAGATAGAGCAAAAAAAGAGAAAGAAGTAATTGTGGAAAAAGAAATGTTGATATCTCAGAAACTCCAGCAGTCTGAATTTCGATCTTCTGCTGACACTCGAAAGCGGTCATCAGACAGTGATAAGAATCAATCTGAAATTAATGATCCAAGTCTTCCATGCAAGCGCAGACCTGTATCCATCAATTCCCAAACATATGAGGAGAGCCTACACATGCCTACTGATAGTGGCATTGATATAGAAGCCTTAGCTGAGCGTGTCAGGACTCTCCGAAAAAAAGGACTTCAACAAGAATATCTTAGTATCAGGTCAGAATCCCCAACTGGCAGTTTTCACGTTTCAAAGTAAGTATTCTTAAGTACATACGTATTGCATTCAATGAGAGTGCTTAGAATCTCTTTAGATTATGTGGTAAATACTACACCAATTGAGTGAAATGGATTATTCATTTTTTTACAGATAACTTTCATATTTCTTATTTAAATATGTTTAGATTTACTCTTAATAGTATATTAATTCAATATATGAAAATAATCTGGTAATATTTCATTGACAAACCAGGTTTTCTTTGAAATGCAAAATAATCTAAATTTGTAGATTTTTATATTTAGCAACAAAAAGCCAAAAATCTGTGGTTTTTATCAAGAAAAAGTATTTAATAATGAATGCACTTTTAAAGAATTTTATTAGTACACTTAAGACTTTGTTGTAGTACATTTTACATTTGTTATTTCTTTCATTTAGTCTGGTAACAAACCAATTAAATCATGACAAGTTGCTGGTGACACTGATGCCTGTACTTTAGTATGACTTGCTTCAATTCAAGATTTAATGGATAGTATTTTCTTAACCTCCTCTTCAGAATTCCCAATAAATTTTTTATTGGATTTGCATCTGGACTATTTGCAGGCCAATCAAAAACAGGTGTCCTCTTTATCTGAACCATTCTTTAGTAGATTTTGCTGTGTGAGGTGGAGCAAGCTCATGCTGGAAGATGAATTCGTTATCCCCTAACTTCTCTTCAGAATATGAGATAAGGAAATGATCTAGGATATCCTGATATACAGCAGCAGTAATTTATCTTTCAAGAAGCAGATCTTTCCAACATTGGTGGCAGACATGCAACCCCAAACCATCAAAAATTGAAGGAATATTATGCTCTTTTCATGCATTTGGTATCATATCTTTTTAGTAGAAGCGGAAGCCATGATTATTGAAGCAAATACAGAATCTTGATTCATCACTGAAGATGACCTAGTTCTATTGATCAACAGACCAATTTTGATGATCTCTAGCCCATATTGAACTCTTTTGCTTCTGTTGAAATGTTAGTAGTATCTTTGGTATCCTGCCATCATATCTGAGCTGATGGAGTCTCTGGAGTGTTGTAGATTGAGAAACAGTTATACCAGCATTATTCCAGGCTTTGGAAATTTCATCAGCATTGGCAAATAAATTGGAAATGAGGATCCTATTCAGTTGATGTTCATCGTCTTGGGTTTGGAACTGCAGTTGGACCATTTTGAACAAGTTTGCCTTATTATCTTTGAGGTGGTAGATTGGAGTCTTGCTAGTTTCCCACAACACAGGAATGATGACTTTTTGTGCCTCTGACATATCCTTAACTCTTGCCATTTATGATACTGGGCAGTAATTTGTTTAACACTGAAAATTTTACTCTTTTTATATTAATATTTTGGCACTGAGTATATTCATGAACTTACCTCATCTGTAAGTTATTTATTAAATTTAAATTATCAGGGAAGAAATATCAAATTGATATGCTATTAAAAGTAAACTGTCCAATTTTAAACAAATTTGAGCCAGAAATATGAAAGTTATTCGCAAAAATAGAATATTCCATTTCACTGAATTGGAGTAGTGGTTACCAATTCTAATAGAACTTGAATCAAAATTGGGCTGTAGGAAATATTTATGATTGATTTTAAGTTTGGTTGGGTTTTATGACATATGAACCATTGTAGATTATTTAATGCCAAATCCTCTTTATACATATATATTAAATATATATGATTTGTAAACACATTTTGTTGATAACATTTTTAAATGAACCTTGGTTAAATTGTTTCACGTATTGCTATCTTATACGAATAATTCTATTTACTATCAATCATTTGTTTACACACAGTTAAATGCTTTCAAGTATTGCTATATAACAGTCACAATTTAACATCGGTCATTTGTTTGCACACATTTAAATAGATATACATGATATGTAAGAGATTAGTTTGTCGTAATTTCCTTTTAAAATGAGTTAGAACTAATTTGTTTGGACACTAGTATTGCTATTGTTTCTTCATTACTCATTCGTTTGCACAGTTAAATAGTTCCTAGTATAATGTATCACTAACTATTCAATTAGATATCAGTCATTTGTTCACACACTGTTAAAAGATCAAACAGTTCTATTTAGCATAAGACATTTGTTTGTACTCAGTTTAAATAGTCAAACATAGATAGGACCCTATCAGGTGCTACCACTCTGGGTCAGAGTGGACCTGGAAACAATGGCAGTGAAGGAGTACTACTCATTCCCCAAATTTCCAAGGCTGGAGCCTCACTATCAGATTGTTTTATGTCATATCCTGGATACTCATTGGAGGGGTGGGTTTTACACCTCTGCAGAGATGCAGTCAGTGGATTCTACAGTCCTAGCTGACTGGGCTTGATTATTTTTAGTGTTGTGGCTTTAGTTTAATATGTTATGATGCAAAAATGAAGAGAATTACTGTTGAAATAATAAAACAAATGAATATATGAAAATGTATTAACAAAAAGGGGAATTTTCATAATTCTCATTTTGCTTTCAAACATATATGTTGAAATATATCTAAAAGATACTGTCAATGGATAATACTTTAAAATTTTTAACAAGTTGTTAGATTGTTCAGAGAGTAATATTTTATTAAAAATTTGCAGCACACATGCTAGATGATTATTTGCATATTTTAGCATTAAAACTTTTATCCACATTATACTAGAAAATCTCAAGTTTTATTAATGAAAATTGAACGTAGACCTTTTTATGAACATAACAGATTCTGAGTGATATGCTTTCTTTTGATTTGGGAGAAAAACAGATTTCATTTAAGCATTTATTCTATGTCAAAGAAATATTAATTTAGAAATATTAATAGCTCTAGGTTTCTTTTTTTTTATACAACCAAACAAAATAAGCTCTTTCTTATTTTGATATTTTTTTTGCATTTCTTTTTCAGAGCCAAATACAATCTTCCAAAGAATCGTTATCTTGATGTGTTGTGTTATGATCATTCCAGAGTTGTGTTATCATCATTAGAAGGTGACCCAAGTTATGATTACATTAATGCAAACTATGTTGATGGTTATAAACAAAAAAATGCTTACATAACCACACAAGGTAAGAAATCTATGTGCTACTAATTTATTCAAATAATTTTCCTCAACAATTTTCTAAAATTAAAATCACTTTTTCAGAAATCATTTTGCTACATCAGACATTTAAAAAAAAATCAAAGTATTAGTAGCAATCCAAAAATAAAAACTCGAAAGTTGGTAGAATATAAAGAATAGGTAGTATGAATTTTTTGAAGTTTGCTTATGATCCTTATATATATATATATATATATATATATATATATATATATATATATATAGGTTAAAAAATTTCTTATCAACTCAAGTACTCTATTTTATATTGAATGATTGAATACTGAATATTTACTTGATAGAAAATAAATTTTCTAATAGCAAAATCCTTCATTGCATGATTGTAAAAGATTTGTTCATAAGGAGAAGAGGACCATGGCAGTTTCTGAAAGTGAATTGGATCAGTACTTCATTCAGATCTCAACAATACATGAATGGTATGGTTTACTTTCTAAGACCAAATGTCTCATTAAAACATATGTGACATATGGCTAAGTGAAGTTAAAATCATGGTCCATAAGATATATGCTCAGATTATACTTGGTTTAGGTATCTGGAAGTACTCACTAAATTGATCTGGCAATTTGAAATTCTGTCTCAGGAATAGTGATAGTGAGTAATAGATTAATTTCAAAGTTAGCTATCACAAAATCATTAAATCAGTTCTGGCAAATATCTCTGAACATCAAACTGGTGATCTTGTTTAGCATTTTATGTACCAGTTTTACTATAATTGTATTATTGTATAAGTATATCAGTTATTTTGTCTAGATAGTGAATATTCTTGGTTCACCTTGAGTATGTTAGTGTAATTATTGCATGCAAGTGTGAGTGAATAACCTTTAAATCTTTAGGTTTGATTTAGATAGCATGTATAGTTCCTTAATTAACAGTTTCATTAAATAAGCCCTCAACTTTTTGAGTGCTACACATGTTGACAGTGAACTTTGGTCTCAGTTTACTACTGTAGATTGTTATTCAAATGAGGGTGTGTCTGGTCACTACTGTTTTTGTTCTGATGATTGTCAGAATAGTTAATATCTCTGTTATCATTGCTTATAATAGCTTGCCTTTAATAGTTTTTATGGGTACTATCATTATCGCCAGATATTTACATAATTAACTGTGATGCTGTATGGTAACTGAAAGTGAAATTACAATATGTTACTGGACTATAGAAATTTGATGATTTGAGAGTTATGACCTGATATAACGACTGCAAGAAAATAGATTGCAGTTCAGGCAGTGGAAGAAATTGTGAAGTTTTAAGCTTATTGAAAAGATTTGGGCAGTGCAAACATGATGAAAGAAGGTTAGTCATATGAAGAATTATCTCTGGGTAGTTAGAACCATGCACCAACCAGAGCAAAAATTACTTGGGCAACGTTAGAAAATATCCCCCAAAATTGTTTCCTATCTTGGGCTGAGATTGGGGCTGTTATTTTTCTTTATTCAATCTACATTTTTATCTCTTAAAGTTTTGGTTTGGAGAAATAGATGCATTACAGTTTTTGTGGTGGTCCCACTTCCCTTGAGTATGTATTTGTTGGTTGCATATATGCTGTTCTGTTATCAGTCCCTACTCACAAAAATATGTAAAAGAAACTATATTATGTTATGTGCACAGTCAAATAGCTTTTTTACCTTTTTATTGGTTCCCAAAGAGGTTTTGATGGAGGGATACATGTTGAGGAAGCTTTAAACATCAATGGTAAGGCCTAAAGACTGCACTTTATTACAAGAATATTTATTTGAATAAACTGGCATGTCCTGGCTTAATACCAATATCCATACTTACTTTTCCACAGTAATCAGAAATCTACTAACTGATTTATATATGAACTAAGATTTGTCACTGAAGAAGATTTCACAGCATAGAGCTATTTTAGTCTATGAACTGTCATAACTGATATGACAGTGGGTACCTTTTATTTAGTTTATCTTTTATGTTATTTTCTTTTTCTATTCTGTAATAATTTTCTTTATTTTTAGTTTTTTAGCTAAAGTATTGTCAGTAATAATAATTAATAATTTTGACTAGCTTTTTCTTTCATTTTTTAAAAAATTTAGTTATTTTCATCCCAACTATAATAGTTGTTCAAAAATGGTATTTTGTTCACTCTTCTCTGGACAGTCTAACATCATTGCAGAGAATTATGCTGTGAAAGTGTTACCAAAATTCGCCCCTGTAAACATGATTATGGCTTTGAATTAATGATAAATATTATTGGCGCAACAATACTTTATATTGTTCTTAACATGCGTGCACACACACCTTCTTGTGTTGTTATCTTGTGATTTTTTTCTCTAACTCTTTTGATAAAATAACTTTTCTATATTTGTTTAGTGGCTATATGAAGGTTCTTTAATCAGAAAAATCAGTTAACTTTGTTATTCTATTCAAAAGAATTTTCTTAATGATGAAAATATATTTTTTGGCGAAAAGAATAGAATTTTAAAAAAATCCATGTAAATGCTACTACTATTATGAAGGAAAGATGTTTTATAAAAATTTTAAATCTTTAAAGAATGCTTTTAAAAAAATTACTATAATTTTCATTTTTCTGCTTCAAATCATTTAAACTGATTTTTTAATTCTTTTTTCAGATGACATTATTTTTTTCAAAGTGCTAAATATAGAATAGTTCTTAGGGTTGTTACCATTATATTGTTGTTGTAATGAATCTTAGAAAACTGAACTTGAATATCACTTGAGTCAATTGAAAAATGTTAAAACTAAGATCTGATCAAATATTTCATACTTTGCTCAACAATTTGTTCTGATTTTATCCCTTGTGTTTTATGAATGGTTGTTATATACCCCCCCCCAAAAAAAAGAAGCACAGAACTAAATTCATATGGCTGAAATAAAAAAATAAAAAACAGTATATAGTCTGATTTTATCATTTGTGTCATCAGATACTTCATGAACAGTAAAAAAAAAATCCTGAAATAACTACTAAAGTTCAATAGGTTATTTGAACTTTTTTTACTCAACAATTTTTAGTTAACTTTTGATATGGTTTGCAGTATGTTTAAGCCTACCAAACATATTTTGTTTCACTTCTGTTGTTAATTTATCCTCTGTCAGGTGAATATTTTTCATAGATTGCCTGGGCTATAAGTGTGTGAATTTCATTTAAGCTTTTTTTTTATCATTTTTTTACGTATCTCTCAATTGCTATCTGTTCCATCAGATTAAATTTGGAATTTTAAAAGTGCTGAATTAAGAAGAAAAAAATTACTTCATCATTTTCTGGCTATTATAACAGATATTTTCTAGAAAAGAACAATTATATTTACTTTAAAGCAAAGTTCCTTTACAGATTTCTATATTTATCAGTAATTCTTTTTGGTTGTGCATTCATTTTACCATGTTTTTCAAAGTATTGTGCTACAATTTATATATGCCTTTGAACATATTCTTCTATTTGCCTCAATTTATATTAACTCTTGCATGAGTCACATGAAATTTAATCTTCATTCTTTTCAGAGCATAATTTTATTTGAAATATTTACCAGTCTTAATAAAGCAAAGATACACAATTTGTCAAATGTATTGTTAGATATTTTATTAAAAGCTTTACATTTTAGGTTGTTTAACAAGAACTATAGGAGATTTCTGGCGAATGGTTTGGGAACAAAAGTGCCTTGTTATTGTTATGTTAACCAGGTAAGAATACTTTTTATTATTACATTATTTATTATAGTTATTATTATATAACTATAAACATAAATTATGTATGAATTAGAGTTACAACATAGATCACTGTAAATTAGTTTTGTTCTATATATGTGTAAAGGTTTCTTTTGGCACTCATTAAACTTCCTCTCAAGAAATCCTGATAATAGAATTATAATTGTAAATAAATAAGAGAGAGTACTTTATAATTAGCATTTGATAATTCTTTGAATAATAATGATGAAGTGAGTGTGAATGTAAACACCATACTATTCATTTGGAAATTGCATTGGGAATTGCTTTATTTTTTTAATTTAGAGGATTTTAATGTTGTTTAACAAAAATCTCAGTATGATGTGTCATTTTTGTTTGTAAAATATAAAAATTTAATCATTATAACATAGATTATTTCTGTCATTGAATAAGTTTGAGATCAGTTTGTTATAATGTGTAACAACTTTCTTAGAACAATTCTGTTATCATTTAGAAGTAAAAATATCAAAATAGTGTGAAGTAATAGCTTCACCACCCTCAGCACTCTGTATGGTGGATTGTCAGACTGTTCTGAAGGCATAATTGACAAGTCAAAGTTCATCACTGCTGAAGCAAACCTGGAAATATATGGGGTTTGAGAGATTTTGATAGATTGATAAAAGCAGTTGGGGTCCAGACTCCTTGGTAAAGTCAAATAGTTTGGGACTTAATGGTGGGTGGGCAATTGCTTATAAATGGGATATCCTTATGGTCAGTTTGAAATAATTTTTGACAAAGTTTTAAATCCATCAATTTTTTGTTCTATTTAAATTGTATCAACTAATTTTTTTCCAACCTTCTTGAATGAATTTTGTTTGAAAAAGTGTTTTAATTATTGTAGATGGTTGGTTTTAATTAATTTCCTTGGTTTTTTGAAAAGAAAAAGAGGAAATAAGCCTAAACTAACCAAATAAAATTACTTTTTCTAACCTTTTCAATTAATAAACTTATCCATTTAAGTACCACTTTTTAGTAATTGTCCTCAAAGTAAAAGAAACTCTTAAAAGCACTACTTTTGTAAAACATTGGTTGAGATATTTTACCAATAGCATTACCACATTACCTCAGAGCAGCTGGTAAAAAATATGAACTTATTTGACCTACCATAAGTGTATTCCTGTTTTAGAATGATGGTTACTAGTTAAGTATTATAAACCTACTGAGTATGAAACATTATGTGACTCAGTACCTGACTAGGTTGGTAAATACCTACTCATACTGTCATTAAAAAATATTGATATTATTATCCTAGAAAAAAGATGTGTGTGTAAAATCTATTAAATAGAAGTTTCATTATACAGTTTGGCAGAATAATCTCTTGGGTTTGGAATGTAAGTAAAAAAAGCAACATAGATTATTCAAATTTTAATTTTACTATTAGAAAGAACAATATTTGCCATTTAGTTTTATTATTTGTTTTAAAGATTCTCTTGCCCCAAATGCTTGCCCGCTACTCTCACAAACTATACACTTTTGAAGCCTCACCCTGAAGTTTTGCAGTATTTGCCTAGTCATTGCCTCTGTTATTGCTGCAAATTTATGACAAAATCCTTTAGTTTGTCCATTGTCTTCAGCCTACATTTAAAGACTTGAACTTTCAGGTATCCTTAGAAATAATCACAGGAGGTGGGAATTAGATCTGGTGAGTTAGCCATGTGATGACATCACATTGTGAGATAAGTTCCAATGCATAATGTTAATCATTCTACACCATGATGTCTTGGCTGCTACTCAAAGACCTACATCCCACCTGCACATTGTAGTGGCAATTTTAAATTCAAGAGATCATTCTGCTGGACCCTGTATATTATAAAGTGTGTTAAATTTTTAAACAATAAGACGTGGTAATCACAACTATTTGTAAACAAATTTTACACCAAACTTTTTTCCAAAAACATAAATCAAATTTGTATTTGAAATAATCTTATGTGAACTCATTTTATTTTTAATTATTTCCCAACAGATATTTGCAGTGTAAGTATATGTATATGTGAAATTTGAAATTGGTGATACTTAAAGCAAACATTTCAGTAATAATTGGTAATGAAGTTTAAACTGAGCATTAAATAGAGTAACTTTAAATAAAAAAATGATAACAATGTTTACTCTAAAAATATGAATAGCCATTTTATGTATATCTGACTATTAGAAGAGATAAGACACACTCAGATTTATTACATCAAATCTTATTTAGAAAATGTTCCATTTTCCTTTAGATATTTATTTTATTAATGTGCTATTGAAATCAAATTATTTCTGATTAAGAGCTACTGTAACATTGCAGGTCTCTTTCAAAAGGTTGTCATTTGATCCCGGTGATGAAAGAAGTGGACAAACATGCATTTGCAGTTTGGTTTGCATGTTTGTTAATATTTTAATATTCAGGCTGGTCATCGCTGGGTTTCCAAACCATCTTTCATAAGGAGAAAATTCCCTGCATCTTCAAGAGAAAATATTGAGGCCTTTAAAAAGGAGCTTCTAAAACATGAAACCTCCCAAAAAACATGCCTGGTTTGTAGTGCTCCAAAAATCTGACTGCTAAAACTCAAAAAGCAAACTTTCTCACCGCTTGTTTCAGTCAAAATAACCTTTAACCTTAGCTGTCTATGAAACACTTCCACTTGAAGAGGAATGTTGGTAGTGAGAAGACATTACATAACACTGATTCAAAATATATTCATTAAAGATTTTACCAGCAAATGACAACATTTTGTATCCCACTATTATTTGCATGCTTGCATATTAAACGTGTGCTGTCCTGAAAGTAATGCTTGTCAGGTCATAACTTCTTTAACAACAACATGATATATATTTGCAATTCTATACATGTGTCGAGTTAACACTTTTGTCTACAACATGGTTTTATTCAAAATGGTCTCCACCTGTAAAAATACATTTGTGGCACCTTTGAATCCACTTGTCAAATCCAATTTGGAAAATGTCTTGACTGTTGTTGATGGACTTCCACTGCATGGTTTTTGTCTTCAACACTAGTTTCACTGCTTTTAAATTCTTTCACCTGTCTTTGCATATTATTCTCATCAATTGTTGTCCCACTACAAACATCTGTGAGTTTTCTGCATGTCAGCTGCAGTACATTAATTTTTGGTCGAGAATCCTATAAATGCCCTTTGTTTCTGTTTCATATGCATAGTTATTGAAAATACAGACATTGACGATCAAGTAGTAAAAATTACTCTAAATGGGAATATGAAAGCATCACATTTTGATGAATAGTTTAAAAGAAAATGAGAAACATGCATTACTTTCAGTACAACCAGGGTTAGCCATAAGAGAAAAAAGTTTCTTAATTTTCATCATTATCATCAAATTGTGCTGACAACACAGAGTCCGTATCATCTATCGCTTCCAGCAGGTCCTCCAAACTACATCCAGTGTCTGTACAGAGCTGATGTCAGTAATTTCTTGCTAGTCTGCCAACACAGGTGCATCCATGTGTAGAATCTATAGAAGAGTGTCAATTAAAGATTACTAATTGTTAATTTTAGCAACATGTTATTTTTATGCAATTTTTGTAGAATAATGGAGAGAAATCGTTTGAAGTGTGAACAGTACTGGCCGCTGGAAGTTGACACTCAAGAGAGTTATGATCATTTTGTGGTGCACAATACATGTGTAAACCATACCTCTGACTATCGGGTTTCTACATTGATTTTACAGAATAGCAAGGCAAGTATCAATTGCAAATATTATATGTCTATTATGATGTATGCAATGAAATACATTTAAAATATATTCTTTGATGTTTTCTATGTTTTCCTAATTTCATAAATAACTTCCTAAATTATTGACCAATTTATTAAAAACTGCTTATGCTAAACAGTATATCATTCAAACTGTCTAAATTTCTGAGATGAAGCTTGATAATTTTTATCTCTTAAAGTATTCAGAATATTGTCTTCATTGTTATATTCACAATGTTTCGGCTGATGAGAACTGAAGTTTTCGGTGGGCTCTTGAGTTTGACATAAAACACCTGAAGAAGAATGCAGGATTCATTGGCTGGAACGTTGTGAATATAACAATGAAGACAATAGTCCAAATACTCTAAGTGATAAAAATTGGTTTATGCTTAGTGATAAAACTAGAAGAGGTTTGTAAACCTTAAAAGAAATCTCGTTTCTGAACCAACCGTGTGGAAATAACACTTAATCACTCATAATAGCCAAAATTATAAATATACATGCCTATACTATGTCCACTACACTTGTCAGTATCTGAAAGGGTAATGGATCATTTCTGCTAAATTTGATTGTTTTCAGTAAAGTATTAATGAAGCAATGCTGAGTATCATTAAAAGTATTTCTTGAATAAATTTAATTTTGGATTTATCATGTTGGTTCTTACTCTATTTTTTAGTGAGGGTATGAAAGAAAATCCTTGATAGATTCTTCTATGTTTTTAGTTCATTACTAATTGGCAGGCATGTGATTTCCAATGTTACTAATAAACTTTAAATGAAAAATTACCCATGGAGATATTTTTCTTTTTTTTTTTTTTTTATTGTTATAGATGTAATGAGATTGTTATTTCCATTCAGTTTCTTACTAATCCTGATGATC
The DNA here is from genome assembly GCA_963585895.1 of Sepioteuthis lessoniana. Taxonomy (NCBI): domain Eukaryota; kingdom Metazoa; phylum Mollusca; class Cephalopoda; order Myopsida; family Loliginidae; genus Sepioteuthis; species Sepioteuthis lessoniana. Next base: position 85,798,513 of record OY757905.1, read on the forward strand.
TTGTGTAAAAAAAATAATGGTTTTATTATTTGCAAAATACAAAAATTTGATTGATTTCTGTATTTATGAAAAGTTGTTAGTTACTCAAAATAATTGGTAAATATCTCTTCATGAGGTTTAAAAAGAAAAAAAATCAAATGAAAATAATTTTCTTGGTTAAAGTCTATATTTTTGAGAAGAGTCATTATCATTCCAAGAGTTCTTAACACTATTGAACTCATTTTTTGTTGCTACTCATAGTATTCATACAAGTCATTCTTTGACCTTTAGGTATAAAATCTTTAAAGAAAGGTATGGGGTCTCTTTTTATCTGAGACTGAACTGAGTTGGTCAATATATTAGCCACTTTTTGTTTGTCACCATTTTCTGGGAAAAGTGACCTGCCTCCTTCCTTTAAGATTGTACTCTTAAAAAAGGTTGTAGAATGGTTTGTATTGTGGTAATTATAAAAGAGAAAAAAAAGAATTTTTTCAATAGCCTTCAGATTCCAATGTTCTCATGGAATAATATTAAACTATTAAATGTTAAAAATACTTTCTATTGAGATACATCATTGCTTTGAGGTAAAACTGATTTGTTTCTAACATTGTTCTCAAAAACATTCTGTCATGGAAAAAGTAAAGAATCTGTTAGTTGTGTATTAATGTTTAAATCATCAATCTATAAAAGATGTTTGTGAGTGTGAGAAAGACAGAAGTAAAATTAAACTCTGCTAAATAATCAGAACTGTTAAAAGATGATTTGCAATATACCTTTGAATTTTGTTTTAATTTTGCTTTGCAAAAAATTATCACCCAATTTAGAAATTTTCAATTTTTCAAAAATGATTTTCAGTAATTTTTATTACTTGAAAGAAAACTATTTATATCCCATAAAACACTAATCTGGCAGCCTTAATGGTTTAAGATAGTGATTTGAATCTGGTGGTTATTGGTTTGTAGGTGTGAACAAATAGATTTTAGTTGGACATTGACCCTGAAGAAAAACAACAAAAACTTGTGTAAACTCTTATTTTATTGTCAAAATCTTTGTGTCATTAGTAAGAAGAAAGATTGGAAAAATTCTGATTAAAAAAAAAATTATCATGTATACACTATAAAACCAGAAGATATTTGTGAAGAGTGATAGTGTGAAAAGTTATTTATCTGCAAACAAAAACAATCATATTTGCATAAGAATTTTAAGCAAGAATATCTTGATTTTAAAAATCTATGAATTATTGGATTTTATTAGAATCTTTTTATATATTTAACCCTGTACAGTATATGTATTATTTGGCTATTTTTTAAGACCCTAATTTTTACTGGTTCAAAAAAATCTATCTGGCTTGAAGCTTGCTGAGGTTCAACCTGTAATAAGAACCTAAATTATGTATTAAAAAATAATAAATAGTTAAATGAATAGATAATAAACAAATAATTATTTATAAAAAAAATAATAGTCTAATCCATGTAAAGAAATATCTGCATTTTAACATTTTATCTGTTAATTTAATGATTTTCTTTAATTTTACTTTTTCTGTTAGAGTGGTGAAGAACGAATTGTTCAGCATATGCAGTTTCTCCGATGGCCTGATTATGGAGTTCCCAATAAGGCAGAGTCCTTCCTGCAGTTTTTGCTAAAGGTTCAAAATTTTCAAGCTGAAGCTGTACATAATATGGAAGATTCATGGCAGGGACATCCTCTTGGTCCACCAATTGTTGTACATTGTAGTGCAGGTATTGGGCGGACAGGTAAGTTTCTAATCAAGTAGCCAATGACATGAAAATATTGTTGCTGTTTAAAGAATGAAAATGATCTTATCTAATGAATATGATTAAAAATTGACGTTTTTTTAAATCCTAACTTTTCTTTATTATTCAGGCCAAGAATCTCATTTTTATTGTTTTGATCATTATATTTTGGCTAATGTGTGCTCTCAGATTGCATTTTGTTATCTTTTTATGTCCTTTACAATTTTTAATATCTACCTTTTTTATTTTCATTATTTCTTCAGTTAAAATAATTCTTTGGTCAGTACTTTATTTATTCTACTCTTTAGCATTGCGTATCTGAAATAATAATAATATTTGCTCTTTATCGACTTTACAAGAACTGTAAGTACATTTGTATGACCATATTTGCTTTAATAAACATTTTCTTATGTATAATTTTAATTTTGGTTGCTGATTCATTTTTGTACACATTTTATTCAAATTTCATTTTCTCAAATTAATACTTAAATTTTTATTACTTAATCAAATATTCTCTTACAGTTTTAGCTTTAGTAGTGAAATATAATCTTGTCTGCCAGTATTCATAAAGAAGGTAAATTATAAAATATAATTAATATAAATGATCTGATTTTATAAGTATCAAATATATTTTTTATTGATTAAAATATCTCATTGAAATAAAACACAGAAACTGATCAATTAACAATTACAGTTCACATTATAATAGATGAAAGTAGGTTTTTAGACAGAAATTTAGGATTGTTTTGAAGAAAAAATTGAAGAATTTTTAAAAAATTTGTTTTGATTATAGGCTGTCAAATTTTTTGCTGGAAAAAATTGTTTTTTTCTGTTCACACCTATCTCTTATAATTTTTAGAAGAAATCTACCTATTAAAATAGATTGTTAATTAGTACTTTGTTCTTATACATAACTAGTTTACCTGTACTGTTACATAACAGCAATATTTAAATAATTTTAGAATTGCATTGTACTTAGAATACATAAAAACATTATATTGGTCTAAATTTGAAACTATAATGAGGTTAAAGGGAAAAAATAATCTTTTGCCTAAACTTTAAGATACAATTCACAGATATGTTCAAATTTCTTTGAGATGATTTACAAGTAGCTATAAATTTCTTTGGGTTACTATGATCACATATTCTCATTAATCAATTCATTCATCACTTTGTAATGGAAAAGTGTTAGCCCCCTCCCCACCGTGTGTGTGTATGTATGTGTTTTATATATGTGGATTATTTGTAATTGGTGTATGTTTTTTTTTTTATTTTCAGGTACATTCATCACAACTGATATCAATATTCGAAGATTTGAAGATGTTGGCACTATAGAATTATATGAGACTGTTCGTAAAATCCGATCTCAGAGGGCATTTAGTATCCAGGTGCCTGATCAGTATGTTTTTTGCCATTTAGCCCTGATTGAGTATGCTGTACACCAAGGACTACTTGAGCCAAAATGGCTTGAAGCTGAAAGTGAGAGTGAGAGTGACTAGCCAATAATTATGATAAGGCAGCAGTTTCCCCATCTCCATTTTTTCATCTCTGGTTACACAGTTTATATTTCTGTCAACCTATCAATCTGATTCAGCTTATAACTTCATTTCTAAAGCTGAAATAAAATAAAAGATATTTTTTCAACAATGAATAACATTTCTACTGAGCATTTCCAAAGTATTATATAGTCTAACTTGTGAAAGAAAATTCAATCAATATGTAGATTATTCTTAAAAAAGAAAATTGAAAAGAAGGATGAAAATGATGCATATGTTTTTCTTTTTATTCCTCTTCTCTCCCAACTCTTTTCACTTTGATCAATTTCTGTTAGCTGCAGCCACACAACCTCTCAGCTTTAGAGTAGTCTCCTCTTCTATTATCCAGTTCATATTGTAACCAAATCATCTGATGACTACTTATATAGTGGCAGCTGTAGGGGAATAGGCAAAAGGAGAAAAAAAACTTGTGAAAGTGAATAAAAACAAAATTTATATACTTGTCAGTATTTTAAACAAATATAATCCTAGATTCTTTCTAGTATTTTCCATGTAACCTCAAGATATTACAAAGCTAAGAAGTAATACTCTTCTTCTTTTAAATTCAGCAAATTACTTTCTGCCATTATCAATTTTTTTATACCATGTCAATTATTTATTTTATTTAATCTCAGCCAACAGTTTAATTGTTCATCCTTGTACAGAAGTATTAATATTCATCAATAATGATTAAGCTTGTACTATTACAAGTACAGTATTCATTCTACATGCTACACTGAGCCTCTACTTAAATATTTTATTGTTGTGAACTGAGGACTGATCAAACCATTTATTTGATATAGACTTGCCCAGTTTCACCTATTTTCTATTAGTTTGACTCTAGCCCAAGGGGCCTTATTTCTTTCTTTGTTTCCAGCTGTTCTATTTCTTTCAAGCATATCCATGTCTCTTCCTACCGTCCACAGTGAAATTTGCAAGCATCTTTAACTTGAGCACAAAAATTAAAAAAACAACAAATAACTACTGACATGTAAGATTTGCTTGCATTTAAAGTTTGTTTATCCAAATTTTATGGTGCAATGTTTATCTTTTTTTATAGGGAGAAATTATTCTCGTGAAATTTCTTCAGAGATGTAGACTTGGTTAGATTTAAATGAAATAATTGGTGTGAAGGTTTTACATGTGGTGGAGATTTTAAATTCTATGATTTTTTTTTAATTTGTATAAAGTAGAAATACTGATCAAACTATCCCAACATTTATTGACCGGTTTTTTTTTATTAAGCTGGTCTTTCTTTTAAAAACATTTTGATTAAATCATTGTATACATCTTTTTTAAAAATGTAAATATTAATACCAATACTCATTGACAGTTCTGTGCTACAAGCACAAAATAAAATATACGCACATTTACATTACAAACTGTATATAGTTAAGAAACATAGGGTTTATATAAATTACTAATTGTTTGCTCACAAAATGAGCAAATAAGATATCCAAAGATAATTTCAAATTTGGGCATTTTGTTATATTGTTCTCTAACTCTCACTTCTAAAAGAGTCTGTCTATCCATCCAATTTTTTAAGAACCCTTTCAAATCTTAAGTGAAATCTGCTTCCAAATTGATTCAAATATTTAACACATAAAAAAACACTATAGCACTGATCACATGAAAAACCTTTTAGATTTTTCAATTTTAACCAGTTCAAATTATTCTTAAACTACTTTTGTGCTAGCATTGAATAAAATGAGGTAGAAGTGGAAATCCTTTTTACTGCTTCTTTTTATTTCCTTTTATAGTTTCACTCAGTTTAGTTGGTTCCTCATGTTTACATCTCAGTGAATATTATCAATAATTTGTAATTGCAATAATTTGTAATAATGCAACTGTTGTTGGTTCACACTATTTTATATTTTTATCACTTGATGATTAGATATTGCCCATGTTTTGTTATAATATTCTTTTGCTGATAGCTAGAGATATCTAAAGCACTTTAGAACAAATTGTAATTTTTTTCTCCTAATTCTTTATCTTTCATAAATTGTTAATTAAACCTTTTTATTTTACCACAATTCATTGTTAAATATCTGAAATAATTTTGTATTTGTGTTGCTATTTCTATTATGGCTGTTTTTAATCCAGAAGTTATAAAGTCTTTTTTATGTTACTGCTGAATTTTAATAATATAATTATATTCATATCGGCCATAAAACATCTTTTTTCTAAAAGCTTTATTAGATAGTATTGCACATTTGAGATATATTAATGTTTAAAATTTAATAAATTACTTTGGCAAAAAAAAATTGTTTGTGTGACTGAAAGAAGAGCAGGAATTCAAAAACATCCATGAAGTTCATTTGCTGAGCAGTCACTTTCGTCTCTTAACTTTTTTCTCCTATTAGCCTGAAATACACCAGCTCTTGTCTGATCTGAGTGACTGTAAATACTATTTTAGAATTGTTTTATATATTTTTTTTATCAAGAAATTCAATAATCTCTTATGATCTAAACAAAATAAAATGATGGCTCTAAGAACAAATGAAATCAATGCATTTATTTTCTTTTTTTTTTTTTTTTCTCAAAATGTTTCTTTTTATGCCAAAGAAGCACAGAAAAGCTTTTTAAAAAAATTTAAGACTAAACTTTTTTTGTTGAAAACCATTGCCAATTCATCCTTCAAACTAAAAAGCATATTGGTAAAAAAAAAAAACCTCACTCTTTCAAATATTTTATATACACACACACTCACAGACTTGTGTGATTTTTAATTTTTTAATTTTGAGAGGTTAATGATGCTCAAGGAAATAATTGAAAGTAATATCTGAAAAGTTATATTAAATTTGAAGAAAGATTAACACTAAATGATTTTATCTCTAAACAAATCAACTCAGTCTTAAACTATATTATTTCAGTTAATGAGCATTTTAAAAGAAAAAGTGAATATATTTCATTTTTGTAATTAGTTTTATCTTTAATTCTATTGTGATAGAGAGAATTACACCCAACTGAAATGTAAGTAAAAGAATTCAGTTGCTGAAACTTTTTTGTGAAAATCTACTCAGGTATTCGGCCCAAAATGTCATACAGGCTCTCTCTCTCTGCACATCATTTGTAATCCTTTCATTTTGATACTTGAGTAAATAAATAATAGCAAACTAAAATAATTTAAAAATTCTGTGTTTTCCCATTCTTGACTGATATGCATTTTAAAATGTAACTGCAATTATAATTTCAGTAAGAAAAGATAGCAAACATGAATAATTTTCTTTGGATACTGCTGAATCTTTTAAAACTCTTCTGGAGCAAAATATCTGCTGCAAAATGACTTCTTATGTAAAAGGTTTGCTGTTTGTGACTTAAACTAAATGTTGATCCAGACGAATTAGGTTTCAACATTTTCTTGTAAATGATTGCAATTATTAAACTTTAAAATATGAAATGTTAATTTTTAATAAATATCATGTTATGTTCCATTATCTTTAGTGTCAAAACTGAAGAAACAGAACTGCTAATATATTATCTTTTTATTTAGGTTTTATAAAATAAAATTGCTGTATAATATTGATTCAAACAAATAATTCAATTTTTATTGTCTCTTTATCCTAATTTTTGTGCCTATTTAAACAGTTCAGTTGATTCTCCCTCAGTTTCTGTTTTGCAGAGTTTGTAAATATTTGTAGATTTATTTAGACAAATTTCTTTTCAAAGCCAGTAAAGAAAAAAATTTTCTTTTGATAATGAAGTCAATTCTTTTTAAAAAGAAATATTTTGTTCATATATATTTTGATTTTTTTTTTCTTAATGATTTTCCTCCTCAGTAAAGAATTTCTCTAAGATTTCCCTTTTTTTCTTCCTGGAATAAGTTTTGTATTTTATAAAATTCTTTCTCCTTATTCGGGCAATGTGCAACAAAAAGAAAATACTGAGGACTTTATAAGTATTGATTCCTTATTTAGAGTAATTGTAGTCTGCAAGAAAACCTTTCTTACCTACAAGTTCTGCTCTTTTAATTAAAAGGAACCAAAACTTATAAAAATTAACATGTATAGTTCCCCCCCCTTCGTTTTTTGTATTGTATGGATCTTTGCATGAATTTGTGTTTACATTTATTTGGCTGTGTGCATGCATGTGTGTGTGTGTTTTAAATATGATAAGCTTTAATAATTTTTCAAGTAGGTCAGTATTGATGCACTGTGACTCTTTGGAATAATTTTTTCTAAAAAAGAAAAAAAAATGCTCCATTTATTCTATTTTTCCCATTGCAATATTTCCATTAGAGTGAGCTTTGGATTTTTGTAGATTATGCAATAAAAAAAGTTAAAGTTACATTAATCAAAATGTTTGTTTATATGATTAAAAACAAGTGAATTTATTTTCTGACAGTAAAGAAAAATGTTTTTGTAAATATACTTTTGTTTTTTTGTTTTTTTTTGTTAACTGAATCTCCTTATATAAAAAATGCTTAAGTTTTGGTATTTAATTTATACCTGCCAATGTTCTTCCAACCAATTGCATATTTTAATCTTTTATTATTTAAACATATATGATTGCCAAACCTCTTAACTATCAGTGTTTCTTGCAGTTCTCTTATTTGTAGTAAGTTTGTTTTTTATCTTTGTAAGTTGTTCCACAAAATGTTGACCTGGATTTTTTAAAAGTTTTATTTCATCATGACAATAACTATTGGATATTAATGCATTTTAAAAATTGTATTTAAATAAAAACTTAATTTAATTTTATCAAATGTAATGTGATAAAATGAGAGTTGCAATCGTTTTCCAATTTGAAAACTACCCAAATATAAGTTGATTCAGATAACATTTTTCTTTTTCTTTTGATTTGTGAATGTTTAGACATAATAAATACTTTAACACACCTGTTTCATTTTATAGATGTTTTTATATATCAAATATATTTAGTTTTTTTAATTATTTATATATATATATATACACACACACACACACTACAATTGCTGTACTAGTATTTAAGTTAGGGAATAGTCAACTTTTATCCTTTACCCAAGATAATTTCTTTATTTTATATAAAATATTTAGATATGTGCAATCAATTTCTGATGGAAGGGAATGTTGCATTGATTTTTGGTGATCATCTACCCATTTAAGTGCAACTTAATACTTGCCACCTCCTCTTTAGGAGGAAGTTGTTTATTTTAGATCCCTTAAACTCTTCCACAGTTATTGATGTGAAATAAAATGAAATGCTATACGTGTGTGTGTGTGTGTGTGTGTGATATTTTCCTGTTAATTTTCCAACAAATTTTCAGAGTTGGCTTATTTGATACATGTATTTAAGTTACCTTTAAAAAAAAAATGAAATATTCAATTATAAGCAAGTAAATAAAAGAAAAAAGGTGGGTAACAAATGATTAATTGCTGTATTCTTATTATCACTATTTGTTTTCTTTTTAATCCTTTCTACTCTAAGCCTGGTGCTAGTAAAGTTTGGCATGAGTTGGTTGTGACAAGCATTCATTCATTCATAGATTACTTGCTTACTACTAACAATTAATAAAATAAATCTTGTATTTTTCCTACTTGAGAAAAAAGTGACATTTGCATAAATTTTATTAAAAAACTCATCAGCTGAATACCTTAAATCACTCATACATTGCAATCAATTGCCAGTAAATAATTGAGTGAATTAATTTCAAATGAGTTTTTTTAAAAAGTTATCTTTACAATTTGTATAATGAAAATATTTATCTGGTTCAAGATTAGATTGATTTTATAATTCACTTTATTTCATTGTGAGGTTTGTGGCAGGATGGTATGGAAAAAAAATGCTCCATTTAAAGGTGAAAGGTAATTTTAAAAATATGATTTCTTCTTAATCTAATCAAATATTGATTACCTGTAAATTCTAAAAGTTTATTTTTGAGTTATCTTTGTTTATATCCAAAATTTATCTGATATATCAATATGATGTTTGTGTATTTCTGCAAAAATGAAGGACAATAAGATAATTAGTCAGAGGTGCAAATTTTCATAAAAATTATGATTATTATAGATGTATAATAGAAAATTTATTAAATATAAAGAAAAATGATTGATAATTTGTTAATGACTTTACTGCTAACATTTTTTCTTTTTTTGGTGCTTAACAGATAGAATTGTTAATGTATTTTTGGTGTCTTTAAGTCTACATTTAAAAAAATCCAATTAATGTATAAATTACCTACTAATTGTAGGTGTGTGTGCACTTCATCTTGGAATTCTTTCTCAGTGTTAAAGAATGAATTATGCACTCCTATACTCAGAATTTCCAAGATATGTGTTTTTATTTTGATATAAACAAGATACCTATATTCTTGTAAATAAAAAAATCTTTTAAAAAGTTATTTTTATTATAAATATGAGTCATAGGTAGTGACTGGTAGTGTAACTAGCTTATTTACTCAATTAGGAGGTAAACAGCTTTCTTCATTCAAATTAGCTAATGAAGTTACACTTAAATGATAGAAAATAACCGTTTTTAAAGTTTGAAAACACAACTTAAAAAAAATTACTTTTCATTTGAGCAACAAAAATTGACAAATTATAAAGACTTCCTGGTGCACTGAAAATTATTTAAAGTTATTTTGCATTTGAAAAATAGCAAGATGATAATTTACTGCAAAAAAAAATTAAATGATATATACTATACATAAAAAAAAATTACCACAATTGTTTTTAAGTGACTAAATATTTCTCTCAAACGTAGAGGATCGGTACTGATATTTCTTCAACACAACTATCAATCTTTGCTTGCTTTTGATTAGTAATTTATTCAGTTTTTAATAAGATCACAAATAATTTTCTGTTAGCATCAGAGATTACTGTAGCTTGAAACTGAATTAAGTTATAAACTAAGAGATTTTAATCTATGTAAAAGAAAAAAAATATTATGAGAGCTTGGATAATATATGAACAAGAAATTTTATCTTGATAACCCTTTTGGGTTACAGTATGAATTATCTTAGTCAAGTTAATATATTGTTAATGTTTTTATTCTGAAGAGAACATCTACTACTGTTGAATATACTGTTATATTTTCTTTAAAAAATTTTTTGTGATTTTATGCCACTGTTCCATTTACTATTTCTATGCAATATAAACACCAGTTGTAGATACTTTTATGAAATTTTAAAACTTTGAATTCAATTCCATGCCTTAGATTTTAAATCAGATCACTGTTAATTATACTTTCATATTTCTTCTCTAAAGATGAGCTAGTCATCTTCAGATGACAAAACTTGATCTTTTGTGAATTTTTAAACATTTGAATTAGTTTTTTGTTTTGTAATATCTCTCTTTCCTTTTAAGACTCTTCTAGCAGACATGTAAGTTTGATTTCTTGAAATGTGATTTATTATCAGCAATTTGTTAATATATATGTCAATCTTTTGCTTATTCTTCCTAAATGTTTCTCATGAATAATGTTGGTTAATGGAAGTAGCTTATGAGAATTATTACTATTATTTGCATTGCTACCCAAAATTATTAACTTTTTTATAAGTTAAAGAATTTCTAATGCCACAAGAAAATTTTTTTTACTAATTCTTGAGTTGTTTGTGTTATTTCAATCTTGGAAATAAAATGGATATAAAAGAAGTTTTTTTTGGGGGGGGGATAAAGATTAAGATCTACAAGCACCAACACAAAATTATTTGATTTTGCAATAGAATAGAAGTTATAATTCCATTGTAAATAGTTAATGATTAAGTTTCATATTTAATGTTTATGACTTTTTTCATGAAGAAAAACTTTTAGTAAAATCCTAATTCTGTGATCTGTTTTACACACTATTAAGAATTCACATTAGCTGATTTTATGTTTAGTCTTTTTTAAAGCAAATAAAAGAAATTACAATCAGCACTAAATCTGATTTTCCTTTTTATTTTGCCAGAAAAATGACAAAATAATAAAAACACAAACATTAATATTTATTTCACTTCAGTAATTTGAACCTTTTAGAACTTGTTTGCCTTGTTCTATTATTTTTGGACAAATAAGCCATAGGTTTACCCCCACCCACTGAACATATATGCCACTTATGCTCCCCATCCTGCTTCAATAAAATTTGTTTTGCAACTATAACAAATTCTGTCATTTATTTCATGTCAACAAACCATCAAAACTAACATTTTACTTTTAAAAGAATACTGTATTTTCCAGTCTTTTATCAAATGATTTCATTTGTTCCACCCTCTGTATTTATCATGCCTAATAATGTATAGTCTTCTTTACTTATAATAAATGTACTTTAAAAAAAAAACAACTGTGTTATCTTCTTACTTTTTAAGTTTTTAAAAATATTACAGCATTAAAAAAATAAACATTGTTTAAGCATATTTCATTTTGTAGCTATAAAATCAAAGTTTCACTATATATTAGTGAAATTATAGCAGTATTTTAGTAAAACCTGTTGCTCTGCATAATATATGGATTGTAGGTTATAATGTTTGTGTGTATGTATGTATGTATGTATATATATATATATATTATATAAAAAAATCCGACTACTGTCTAGCAACATCAGTAAATTATCTTCTATCTATTTAGCTGGGAGTTAAAAATAATTAAAAGTTTAAGATAAAATTTATAAATTATTACTCAGAAAAAAGATTTTTCTGCAATGGAATATTCAGGTTATCTACAAAATGTTATATATATTACTGAAAGATTTTCATCTTTTTTTCATGTAAGTATACATGCTTGTTTATTTTTAATTCTATGCAATATTTTTAGTGTTCCATTTTAAAATAGAGTACAAAAAGAAAATAGGCTTTGAAATTTTTTTAAAAACAGTTTCAGTGTTCTTTGCATATATATATATAAGTTTTATGAACTAAGTCTAAACAGAAAAAAGGCTTGATTCCTTTTTTTCCCTGTTATTTCTAAAAATCTAATGTGATATAAGAAATCATCTTGTTATTGGTTTCTGTAAGTTCTTTTGAAGAACAGAGAGCAGTATCTGGTTTCAGTAACAGGTCAGTTTTTTTAAGGTTTAGATTTGCCATATTCACATCCAACTCTTATACAGATGTAGGATTCCTGGTTTTTTCTGTCTGAATAATCTTCACTTAGTTGTTCTGCTTTTATATGGCTGAAAAGGCTCCCAATTAATCTTGGTTTTCAATTCAGAAATGTCCTTCTTTTAGGCTGTTTGCTAACCAAAGCTAGCAAGTTCAGTCTTTCTTAGTATTTTAGTTAGGGGAGGTTCATGCTTTTGAATTTAAACTCCGCTTGCTAATTCCATTTTCCAAGTTGCTAAACATTATGTAACCAGAATCGTAATAAAGATATAAAAAGGATCTGAAAAATGTAGGAAAAACAAACATTTAGTATTTAATCTTAAATTAAATGAACTAATATTGCTTTAAAATTAAACTTGGCATATATGTAGATACATCAATATTATTCTTAGTCTAATAGGAAAAAAACAAAATAAAAACATTTATTTTTCAACAATCTCCTTTCTTGTAAAAACTTTATTCAGAGATGAATCACATAGATTGAGCCTTATACAATGAAAATTTCAGGAAGGTCACTCCCAATGGATTATTTCATTTTCTTTCTTGACTCATTAGCTGCAATTTCAATTTTCCAACATTTATGGATTTTAACTTTTGACAATAAAGAAAAAATAGAAAAAGTCCCTTTTACAAAGTCATGATGTATATATAAAGTATTTTAACACCTGTCTATTCATTATTAAACACAGACCTTTTTAGAGAGGTTTTTCTTTTAAACTAAGTTCAGAGAACATTTAACAAGTCTCACCTACCTAGCAGTACAACAATAGATAATCAATAAACTACATTTTAATCTTAAGTTTTTATTTGAATATAAAGAAACTCAAATTTTTTTAGTGAAAACAAAATGACAAAAACTGAAATTTGAAAGTTTTTATGAACATTTATTGATTTTTCTTTTTTTTTTCATTGTTCATTTAAAGCATTAACTGATCCATGCATATTTGATGTACATTTTGAATGACTTTTTTAATATGGAAGATTCAAACTGATGAAGAAGTGAATAGAATATACATTGAAAATTCCAATACTACACAATGTAGATCCTTCCAATTTATAATTTCTGTTTTTATTTTGAAAGTGTTGACTATCCTTTAACCTAAGATGGTTACTCATTAATCACTAAATTTTAAAGTTAAAAAACAAAAGTTTAATTGTAATTAACTTTATAAAAATGTAGAAGAGTTGAAGAATATGATGGACATGAAGTCCTTAATGCAAAATTTCTTGGAATATATTGTGCTATGAAAAGTATAAAGATTGGTTACTGAAATGTAGTTAAATGAGGTTTGAAATCTACAGTGTTCTGCTCAGGCAGTTTTACTGTAAACTTTTTCAACATTGAATCCATCGTGAGACATGAAGTGGAAGAATTGCTGCTATTCCCATGAAGTTCTCATAGAATGAGTGAACTTGACTGGAACAGAGTTTGGAGGATGTGCAGCTACAGATTGGAGGGAGGATTGACGTCGAGGAATAGGGCGAGATCTTTGCAAGGAAATCTTGAAGTCATCACAACCAGAAGCTCTCATCTGAGATCTGAAAGGATAAAAAAGAATAGATAATTAATATTCATTTTTGGTAGATTTATTTTTGACTACACATGAAACCTGTTGAGAAGAAAAAATTCTGATTTTCGGGAAAAGGAACATTTAGAAGAGGAATACATTAAATGATGACATTTGTAATGTTTAAATAAAAGTAATTGAAAAAACTTGATATTTGATAGTTTAGTGTAACAGTTCAGTTGATACACCATTTCACAGCTGACAATGAAAAATATCAACTAAAAAAGTTCCGTAAAAGCACAATTGCTAAATAAAATATTAGAAGTGAATTGATTTAAATCTTTATTCTATGAAATTTATTGAAAGTGTAACATAAACAGATTTCTTAAAAAAAATCTTAGTTGCAAAATAGTTTTCATATGAAATAAAATTTAATAGACAGTTTTATGGTTAAATATATGTGGCAGTGAATTATTCCAAAATAACTTTGATTGAGAAATCAACTGGTGTTCAATTGCATTAATAAATAACTGAAAATTATATTTGATAAGGAAATGAATATAAATAAATAAAATAGAGAAAGTGAACTGAATATTTGAATTAAAAAAAAAAAAACTTGAATAGAGTTGTTTGTGAAAGGGAATAATCAAAACATGTTATTCAGTAAAATCTAATATTAAAATGGAAACAGTACAAACTACCATAAAAATTCTTATATTGATAATGCTTCTGGATAAAGTCTTTTCTTCAGAGATAAGAATGAACTACCAACTAGAAAAATTCTTGTTTATTTTTAGAAAGTTCTACAAACTTAAAGAGCTTTATTTCTGTTATGACCTTCAATGACTCCAAAAGTCAAAACTAATATTTTTGAGGTGGAGAAACATTTTTGTATTCTATAGTAAACTCATTATCTCTTTCCATTTGGTTGGAAATAGCAGTTTTTTACCCCAAATTGATCTGTGCTGACCTCAGAGGTCAGCACCACCTATCTCATGTTCATCCTCATGTCAGTCCCTAGAGCCCAACAGTTTAGCTGCATAAGTAAGTATAACCAAGTAATAAGTAGCTTTATTAGTATAGATTGATTAAAAGTCATGAGCAGTCAATAATCCATCAAGTTCTACTGGTAATGTTAATAAATATAGCTTTAATTTTCTTTCATCTTTTTCCAACTAATCTTTAATATAAACTGAGATTAACACTTAGTCTTTGCTGAAAAGTTTGAACTTAATTATGTTCTTTATAAACCTTATAACTATTAATGAGAATAAGACCTCACTCGAATAAGTGTAGCAGTTAATAAGTTAATACACTGTACACTTTGGAAAAAAATTGGCTTTAAATAATCATAAATGTTGGATAAAAATCATCCTTATGATAAATTCTTTAGTTTCCTTAAACTCAAAAACTTTTGTTTTTAATGATATAACTGATTGATTCTAATTTGGTGGATTAAAATTCCACCACAAACATGACTGAGAAATTTAGAAATATTTACTTAAATTAAAAATTTCGGTATCAATCGATTTTTTTTAACAAATCTATAACATTTTATCATTGATATCTATCTTTCAAGTTTAGTCAATAATTACCCTTGAAATAACAGCTTTAATAAACTAGCATAGTTTACAAAATATTTTTCATATAATTGAACAGTGAATTATGACCAGTTTCCGACAATATATTCCCATTTTCTCACCAAATTACTATTCAAAGGATTTGGGACACTAAAAGATATAAACAACAAAAAAATGAATAAATCTAACCAATAAAAAAATCATGCTTCTTTCCCTTTCACTGCAAGAATTTGTTTTTGGTAATAAATCAATTTTTATTCTGATAGTACTAAACTACTTACTATCAATCTGAATTTCCAAACTAATATATATATATATATATATATATATATAAATGCAGGTGTGTTAAAAATGTATAGCATTTAAAAATATATTTTCGAGGAAATCTTTCATTCATTATTTTTTAGAAAGTAAGTATAATTGCGAATTTTGAAATATTAGAAATTAAGAAAACATCAAAACTATTTGAAGTCAGGTAAGAAAATTTTTTTTAGCCATTGAAGGATACTCTTCTCTAATAGAAGTTTAATATTTATTAATAGCTAACTCTTCATGCCTGATTTTAAGTCCATAATAACTGGATATAGAAAATAATTCATTTTCATATTCTAAATGAATAGCAGATGTAATTTTCATGAAAGTGTCTTGAACCCAATCAGAATTTTTTGTGTTTAATAACTGGAAAAAAAAAAAATTAATTTCTGTTCCAAATTTGTCCAAAGCCCAACTATTATTAGAATCATTTCTTTTATTCTGGTTTTGCATATATTTTTTCAAGATGCTCAGAGTTACATTTTGAAAAATATTGATATTATAAATTAATATTTGATGAAAGGGAATAATGCAGATATTGAATTTTAGCAAGACATTTGATATAGTATCTCAATATTGCTTACTAGTGAAAATGAAAAACTAAAAAAATAGTAAATATTGTAAGATACTTATTAACTGAAATGAAAGTAAAAATTTGTAACAATTATTCTGAAACACAGAATACACCTTTTGGTTGTTCCTCAAAGATCAATACAAGGATCTTTGTGGTTTTTAATATTCAGAAATAATTTACCTACTGATATATAATCAGAAATAAAACTATTTGCTGATGCTGAACTACTTTTTAGACCATTATCAAAAGAAACAACACAGATGGATCAAAACAAATTGTTATATTGGGAAGATATTTAGAAATCAACTTTGTCTATTGAGGACAAATGGAATGATTGGCTGAAGGGTTAGAAATTTTATTTCAAAGAAAGTAAATGTTATTTTAAAACTATAAAACCCTAATAAGACTTCATATAGAACATTGTACTTAGGTTTGGGTTCCATGGTTAAGACATGGAAATTGGAGTGTAATAGTGAGATTAGAAGGTATACAGAGAAGGGTGACAAAAATAATAAAAACAGTAGA
This sequence comes from Sepioteuthis lessoniana, assembly GCA_963585895.1. Lineage (NCBI taxonomy): Eukaryota > Metazoa > Mollusca > Cephalopoda > Myopsida > Loliginidae > Sepioteuthis > Sepioteuthis lessoniana. The sequence continues at coordinate 85,815,275 of OY757905.1, forward strand.
AGATTACAGTTATAGGGAGAGATTAGAGAAATTAGGATGAACTATGTTACTGGCTTATTGCCATAATGGTTAGAATGTTTGCCAGTGGACCAAGAGACCAGGGTTCAATCCCAGGTCGAGTCATACTAAAGACTCAAAAAATAGTACTTGATGCCTCCTTGCTTAACACTCAACATTATAAGGTATGGATCAAGGGTAAGTAGAGCAATCCAGTGAAAGGAGTAGTGCCCTCTCCTACACCTTGGTGTTGTAACTATTCACCCTTGACTACAGCTGGCAAACTTAACAACTTACTTTACTCGAAAGAAGAATGAGAGGTAATCTAATAGAAAATTTCAAAATAATTAATGGAATTTCTTATTATGGAAGAAATTTTTTCCATATTTCTCTTTGAATAGGAAATTCACTGTCAAGGCAGATTTTAAAAACAAGTTGCCAAATCAGATCAAAAATAGCAATTGTGTAGAACATTTCAAGATTAAATTTTAAAATTAAATTGTATGATTTCATAAAAAAATGGTAAGAAAAATAATTTAAGAGGGCGTTTTTAGAAACTATTGGATGAATTAACAGAATTTGATCTGGATGCAGATATTATATTAATAACACTATTAATATAATATCTATATCTAGATTAAATTCTGTGCAAAGTAGATGTGAGAAGATATTAAAAAGTGGAGAAGCCCAAGAAGGTTTGGGTTTTATGGCATATCAACTTTTGTAGGTTATTTAATGCCAAATCTATTTTTATGGGAATAGTTTTATTTCAAAAATTCAGTTTAGCATGAGTACACAGTTTAATTGTCAAAAACATTTCTACTTCAAGCTATTCAGTTTATTTTAACAGTTCTAATCCTGTTTAGTATAAGTATAGATTTTGTTTACACAGAGTTAAATGTCAAAACAGTTATATATTAAACAATACAGTTTAGTGTAAGTACAGCTTCAATGTCAAAAACAGTTCCATGTCAAACAATTCAGTTTAGTAAAAACACAGTTTAAATGTAAGTACAGTTTAATTGTCAAAAAACATTTCTATTTCAAGCTATTCAGTTTAGTCAAACAGTTCTAATTTAAACAATTCAGTTTAGCATGAGTATGCAGTTAGTTCTTTTTAACCCATAGATAGGGTTATCAGGTGCTATCATTCTTGGCTAGAGTGGACCTGGGAGCAATGGCAATGAAGGGGTGCCCCGCATTCCCCAAAGCTCCAGCATCACTGGAACCTCACCATCAGATTGTTTAGTGTCATATCCAAGACACTTGTGGCAGGGGGGTCTTACCCCTCTGCAGAGAAGCAGTTGGTGTATTCTACAGCCCCAGCCAACTGGGCAACCCCAAGAAAGCATAACAAACAAATAAATAAATGTTCTGTAGAGCATAATTTGGGAACCATTGCTTTAGGTGCAATTCATTATAGCAATAAATTAGTTTGTTGTTATGACAATTGTCTATTCTGTTAGCCAATTTCATAAACCTTTTCAGAGGTTGCATAAAAAAAATAAAAGCACAGATCTCATTAACAGTTTTTCTTGGAACACAATCATTCAACTGTATATGCTTTAAAAGTGAGGAATTCATATAATAATTGTGTATCTGGTGACCATGGCACAAATGAAAAGCTTCTTTAGGAATTATCTTAACATAAGAAAAAGCAAATATACAGACCTTGTAATGCAGTAGGACTTTATATTATTGATAATGAAAAATATTTTAGAAATATATCAATATCTCATTAATTTTTGATTGTTTTAAAATGCAGACTGTATATTTATATTATTTAGGTAATCAAAAGTTTCTTCATAATAAACAGAAATATGGTCTCTTAAAAAATCTTATTCCTGTAATTTTTATGTACATGTAATGAGAAAGCTTTAAGATATATGAAAAACTGGCATTTTTTGAAAATATTTTAAAATCTTAAATATTCTTTAAGTTTAAAAATGCATGTAGCGTTACATGAAGATATGTTTTTTGTTGATGTTTTTTTTTCAAATGTCTATACCAAATTTATATTACATCGCTTATTTTTCTAAAATGAATTCAAACTTTTAAAAAAGGTTATTTCTACCTGGTTAGTTTGAAATGTATGACATAATGATTCTTAACTGTATGAAGGTTATTACTACATAGAAACTCTTAGCAATGTGATGGTTGTTCCAATATGAAGACTCTGGATAGTGTGAAGATTATTCCTTTAAACAGAATGAAAATTATTCCATTATTTTGATTTTGAATTGTATGATGGTCATTCCTATATAGTGGCTATGAATAGTGTGATGGCTATTCCCTCATAGAGACTGGAAACATTATGATGATTATTCCAGAATAGATACTTTAACAGTGTGGTGGTTATATATATGTCATAATAACAGTTACAGGTAACTAAGAGTTATGAAGACAAGATGTTAGCAGTTTTAGAAAAAGTTGAATTTTTGTTTGATTTTAGTTGAACAAATTAAAACATTGAATGAAAACAAAATGTTCCCCACTTTAGCAAACCACAAAAAAAAGTAAGTCTCTAAGAAATGCATTAATGTAACAATCCTTTATATTCTAAAATAGAAAATTTAAAATGTCAAATCAGTTAAGAATAAAATATATATATTGAATTTTCTCTTCTTTATCAAATAATAATTTTGATATGTATCTAATCCTCCATGATATATGTACGATAAAAGCAGAACACAATGAATCAAATTCAATCTTTATATGATTTTTGTTTTATTAATTCTAAACAGATCAACAAAGTAGATGTACATTTTCTTTTTTTTTAAACACATCTACCAAGTAATACAGATTATTCTTACTATCTTAAAAAAATTAAAAAAACGCATGCAAAGTCTGAAGAATTATAGCATAAGTAAACTAGGCTTTAAAAAGATTGTTGCTAATAGTTTTTTTATTGAGAATATTTATAGAGATCTTATTTATATTTGATATTTTACAGAAATACATTTACCGATTATTTTCTATCATGAAGATTTTGAATATTTTTGTCAATTCAGATGATTTCAGTTGTTTCCAGAAAACAATTTCTAATTCTTAAAAGGTTTTTGTGGAATCTTCAGACTCTGTAAATTTAAAATATAAAAACTAAATATGTGTAATTTATAGAAATATCAAATATTTTAATCAATATTAAAAGTGTATTTGTAATGTTATACGAATAATTTGAATAAATACTATTATTTCTTGAGCTTTTACAGATGATATACAAAACTGTGTTTTTAACCTCTTACCTACTGATACCAAATCTCACTTTTATACATGGATGAAAAATGTGATAAACAATCTGTTGTACTTGTACTCCATTAAATTATTATTCTATTATTCATAATTTGAGTTTTTTCAAATCTTCTGGCATGCAAAGGATGAAAAATATGATTTTCGGTGTGGTTGCCTGGTTGGTGGGTGTCATTTGATGTCTGTGCACTGGGCAGGTAAGGGGGTTAAAACCAGATTAATACAACAGTCAAAATTAATAAACTTCCAATAACATTTCATTATAAAATAATTTAAAAATTATAATTTTTAAAAATCTGAAACAAAAAGGGGGTAAATAACAAAGAATATTTTTTCTGCATATTTAAGAGTACAACTGGCAAAGTGCCTATAAAAATTTCAAAATATTGATTTACAGAACTTGAAAAAACAAATGAAAAATGTGCCAAAGTTAAGAAATGCTTGTGTATAGTAAAGAAACAACAATGGCAACAAGTGCTAATTCTATTGACATTTTTAACATTTCTTTCAAGCAAATGAAGCCATTTACAAGCAAATCACAAAAAGATAGGCAAAATAATAAGTTAAGAATAGTCATTCCTGAAAGAGAAATACCAAATTTAAAATGAAAGATACAACTAAGTTAACAGAAGTCAGTTGATTATGAGGAAAGAAATATTCATTAATTTTGGCACAACAGAAGCAACAACTAACAAAAAAAGCAGATGGAAATGACAAAAAGCTTTTTGATAAGAGAATTTTTCAATACCAAACAGGGATTATAGCAACAAACAAAGACAAATCTTCAACTTTTAGGCATTAAAAAAAATCACGATTCTTCCCTCTAGAAATAAACAATTAAAAAAAAAAAATCAAAACTTTTAAAATTCCTTAATTGATAAAATATTTTCACAGCTAATATAAGATTTGTTTTCTCATATTCAAGTTCTAAAAAGTAGCATCAATAAACTTATAGGTGCAGACACTTACATAGGGTGGTAAAAATCTGAGTCTTTCAAGACTAATAATCTGCATGTTGGATCTGACACAGACTTGGGCAAGATTATCTGGAAGATTTACAGGTGTTCATACAACAAGTCTCTCTTTTCCATGCTACCAATGTTGTTTAAAGGGGGTGGGAGGGGCAATAGCCACTACAACTTGGCACCAGTGTTATCACAGGAGTTGCCAGAATAAGATTAAAGATTGCCTTATGTACTCTGAATTCAAAGTTATTGTTCTCCTAGACTGGTTGCCTATCAAGGCTAGGTAGCTCAATCTGCCCTACTATTTTATCTATTGGTAGGGTTGAGAGAGAAGAGAATTTCACACTTTTCCAAAGAGTCTAAAGTCTAAAGTGAACAAAAATTGCCTCAGTTTGAATTTGAACTCATCTTACTGATTTCATTTTTTTTTTTGCCAATAACCATCATATCACTTAAACCTTCACAGACATAGAAAAATTATATATTTATCATTCTATGTATACATTTTTCTATTATAAAAATATAACAATGATTTCGTTATTAATGAAATACAAAAGTTTTCTTAAATTTTTTGATAGATGATTACATGAGATTTTTTAAAACTCATGCATATCTATAAATGGAAGTTAGCAATGGAATAAATAATTATAATTGGAATACTATAAAATCTAAAAGTTTTAAAAACATTTGACCAGTTATAATAAAAAGTAGAAAACTCAAGTAATAAGATATAACTGGGTCAAAATAGAATATGATTTGGAACTATATCTGTAAGCATAACATTATTTCTAAGCAATTACAGTATCTTTAATGATAAAAACAAAATAGAATTAAATAAAATTAGTTGTATAAATTTAAATGAAAACTGAAATCTATATATGGATCAAAATTTTGAGATAAAGAAGAGCTTGTTATTTCTAGAAAGAGAACCATGAAAATTAACCAGGAGCAAGCTGAGACATAGAGAGAAAAATGTTATATTGACACCTTACTACTTGGGAGGGCAATTCGAGCTAAGTATACCCAGTCCTGTTCCTCCCTTGCTGGGAGAGCAAGGACACACAGTAGACAGAAAATTGCTGCAAAATAATATACAAAACTATTTACAGTGTTATTGGAAATGGAAAATTTCAGATCAGATGTAAAATAGTTCTGGCTATTAAATATTGAAAAAGAGGGTACAATAATGAAAATAAAATTCCGCAATCTTCTTACATTTTTTTTAATCATCAGTTAATTTTTCAACATTGACTTAATTATAAATGTTGAATATATAGACTTTATAAAGTGTTATGAGGTCAACAGAAATATTTTTTATTACAACTTATGAAAAGATGATATTCTATTTGATTAATCTTATGAACAAAAATATTTCTTAATTTGAAACTTAAAATAGAATTGGTTAATTTTGATACATACATGATTTTCACTTTAACACATTAGCAGTTTTTTTAAAACATTATTTCAGTATTGTTGAGAAAGTTTATTATCCTGAACATAAAACTAGACATTTTTTAGTGCACTTACCACATATTGGTTTCAAAGAGTTGGTTGACAAAAGGAATTGACAGTAATATTACCCAACCCCCAACATCCTTATTATAATTTTTTTTTAGATGTTTGTATATTTTCTTTATAGGTGAAAACTTATAATTGTCTATTGCCTATAAAATTTAACAACTTTATATCAGTCTATGAGGGTTGCCTCCCATTATGAATGTCTTATAAAAGGTGAGAGAACAATGAGTTGTTCTAACAAAAAGGTATTCACTAGTTATTTCATTTAAGAGAGATGCTGTAATAGAATATATTGGCATATTATTTCTTTTAAGTTTATGGATTCATTTTACACAATTTAGTACAATGTGAATGTTAGACTTCCTTCAGAAATGTGAAGAATATTTGGAAATAAACCATTATGTCAACTAGGATAAAAAAAAATTTTTCATCACATATATTTCTGGTTCTATATCATAAGCAGAAATAACTTTAAATTGAAATTTTCTCCAATCTTTATTCTTACTAAGAGCAGAAAGATTATGATGATGAAATAAAATTTATACAATATTTGTGGGTTTTTTATGGTCACATATTACTTATTTATTAAAAATACATGAATTTTGAAATGAAACCTATTTTCAAGGTCAAATATTGAAATTTACAAACTGTTGAATCCATTGTTTAAAAAAAAAATGTTTATTTGTGACATAACCATTGTTTTATGATGAAGTGTTTTTATTCAATTCCAAAATTTTTAGAACATTTAACTTTGCTCTGACAGAGTGATTTTAATTTAACTATTGAAAATGTCACAAATGTGCATTCAAAGTAAACTGTTTATTAAAATGTTTGATTAAAATATACATTTGTGTATGTCCAGTCTTTACAATCTTAAAAGGAGTCCACTATTCACATAGTCCACACAATTTTTCTATAGTGTACCAATATCATGTTTATATAATTTACATCAATTTATGAGGATTTTTGAGACTCCAGAACTTATTTTTCAATATTGTGTCAATTTTGACTTCAAGCTATATGGAAAATTTCAAGACAAAGATGTACAAAGAAATTAGAAACCAATAAAATTTTGTTGATTCAAGAATGAATGGTGAAAAGAATACTTTCTTCAACTGAATTAAACTTGAGATGCATTGTTATCAACAAATATGTGAATTTTGGTGTGTTGGAATATTTTTAGTTTCTTTTTCTAAAGTAATATCTAAAAGAAAATAGAATTCAGATAAAGTGATTTCAGATTTCCATACTCAAAGAATAAGCAGACAATAGAAAACTGAGAGAGAGAGATTTTTACAAAGCATTAAATTGATATTAATAATATTAAAACTTAAACTTTGGATAATTATAACGTTGACTCAAAATAGTTGGAATCAAAATCAAGATTTGCTTTTTTTCTTCATCAATTCACTTTCACAGTAAATTACATAAATGTTAACTAATAAGGATAACAACATAACAAGCCATTTAGTTTTATCTGCAATTTACTAAGGAATTTGAAAAATGATCATATATCTTTCTATATATAAAAATCCATGTTATGTTTTGTCCTTACAATGGATACTATGCTAATCTTAATATTTTGTCAACATTTACAGGCATAATATGAAAAATAGAGAAGAATAACAACATTTTCCAAATTTAAAAGAAGGTAATATGTAAATTAAAGAAAAGATGATTTCAGATGATAGAACACTAACAGAACTCATTACTCTGTGATTTAAAATGTGATTTTATAATCTTAGAAGTTGTTAAATTTCTCAGCAAACTCTAATATTGAAAACAATACATCAAATCTCTCAGCATACTCTAATATTGCCTAAAATTTTTAAGATAACAGGTTGATGAAAGTGCCTTCATTTTTGAAGATGTTACAACAAGAGAATAAATTAAAAACTAATGGAATCAACCTAACAAATGATCATTTTAATATTTTATACACAAAAAGGATAATAAAGAGATAACATTAAAAAAGTATTATCTACAATCTACTAAGAAACTTGAGAAATGATAATATTCTTATATAATAATCCATCTTATTTTTTATCAGTTTGTTGGTTGTATCTTTTTTTATATATCAGTGGTTATTCTAAAATAAACAGATATATGAAATTAAGGGAATCTATATCTGATTTGGCAAATGACATCACAGTCCTATTTGAGTATAGAATGAAATTAAATAGGATATACTAAGGTTTTAAAGTTTTTCAATGTTTGTAATTATTCTAATCAATCACTTATATTTCTTTTTTTATAATATCAATTTGTTAAACTCATTTAAATGAATGAAAACTAAGATTTTCTTTTAATTTTTATCAAAATTTAACCACACAGCTGTCACTTTAAAATCTACGACAAATAACCAATTTCATATTCATATGTTAATTTAATAGAAGAAAGACAAAAATAAAATGCACTTCCTCTTTGAGGATAACACTACAAGAAAATAAACTCAAAGATAATGGAATCAACCTTACAAAATATCATTTTCACATTTTATACAAAAAAAAGTTCAAAACATGATCATATTTTTAGATAAAAATCCATGTTTTTTGCTTTTGTCAATTGTTTTTTTTCACTAGTAATCACTCTAAAACAAAGAGAGCTATAAAATTAAAGATCACATGTCAATGAAACTACAACAATTTCTTTTTATTATTGAGATATGAAAATATTGAAATGCAATAATATAGGAAAATATTATGCAATAACATTCTTTTTACAAATAGTGAATGTGTTAAAAATTCAATAATATTAATATTACTTTTTGGCACATTATCTTATACTTTCACTCTAAAGTTTAAGATCTATCATCACTTAGATTATATCAAATTATGAATTAATTTTATTATTATTATCATATTAATATGCCCAAACCCTGTGTGTGATAAGTCATATGATCTGGTTCAGATAGACAACATTTGAATGAATATATATGTTAATATGATATGAAATATTCTCTAAGATCATTTTATTGACAAAAAATAGTTGAGAGAATGAAAAACAAACCAACTACTTTTATCTTTAGATATAGCATTATCAATCACTCATTTTGACTCATGTTTTCCTTCATTTTAATACTTAATTGCATTTTTTTATCAAAATAAAAATTTAATGTATAATAATATTTATAAAATATTTAAAATTAATCAAATACTCTTAAACTATTAAAACATTTTTTGTATTTAGTTAATATAATCTTAAATTTAATTTCTTAGCTAACTTTGTTGGTCAGTTTTATAATTTATCATAAATATTTAATTGATTTAGAAAGGTTTCAAGTTTTGTTTCATTTAAATTACAAAGAAAGAAAGTATCATTTCATTACTATAATCTCTATATAGAGTGTCCATAAAGGCTTGTTGAAGTTGTAAAATGTCTCAACAAAAATAGCAATCATGCTAAAGTGTGATAATCAGTAAGTCCATCAAAAATAAAACTTCAAGAGTTGAATTTTAATACAGTTTTTATGGAATGATTTTATCATTTACACAATATTAATCATTGAAATTTTAATTTTAAAATTGCTACTAGACTTTATGAACACCCTATATATTAGAATTTTAAAAAGATATTGACATTGCTTACTCTGATAGAAGAAAATTATCAGAATAATAGATATAATACTTTTACAGTGTGTTCCAGCATTATATGCAAATCAATGAAATGATAATTATCAAGCCTCCAGTCAATACATTTTTGACAGTGATACACTTCATGTTTATGTGAAATTTCACAAAATCTTATTATACATTTATACTGGAATATATAAAATATGATTATGTAAAACATTCTAATTTATATGCAATCATCTAAAAAGATAAGGGATAAAAACGACCAAACACAATGATAATTCATTCAAATGATATAAAAACAAAACTATAAGAAGTTTGGTTGAATGATACAAGTAGAAAAACAGTATTATTTGCTTATATAATTTCCTTTTTTTTCAAATGACTTCAAGTAGATTGATGTCTATAGAAGTTAATTTTTAAATTTCTATTGTAGTGATGCATTCACAAAAAGTTCACATTGTTTTAAAAAAATTCATTCTAGGATGAAAATTGTTTGCTGCCTGTATAAAGGTACCTTTTGACAATACTTCAAAGATTTTTGATTGGGTTCAGATCTGGTGATTATGAAGGCCATTGCATAAGTTGGTCATTATTTTCCCCCCTAATCTAACTGAATATCAAACAGTTGCAATTGCAAGAAAAACTGAAACAATGCTTGTATATAAATACCAGTTTCTGTTTGAATTCCAGTGTGTCATTTTAAGGAAGTTAGTGTAACCAGTAGAATTCATTTCAATGCTCTAATATCATTATTCTGTAAAAGATAAATCAAATAATTGCCAATGATTCTGTCCAAAACATAATTTCTTCTTCTCACTGATGTCTCACCTGAAGAGATCTAGGATCTTCCATCTAGCGTCTTTTGTGCCAGTCATTGGGATCATCCAGCATTGACCGGTACTCATCTGCATTAAAAGTCTATTTTCAGAAGAGAGTTAACAATGGGTTTAGTATGAATATGTAGCAGTCCAAAAATAAGTACACCATATATTTATATAATTTATTTTTAATGACAGAGTTTTAATGCTATAGAGTTTGATAACATTTATCATTTAATGATATCTGTTTTTGATTGTATGTTCCATTAGAAATAATAAAACCCTGGGAACTACGCAAAGATGTTATGCACTGTTTTAAATGAATCCTGAAAACAGTACACCACAAAATAGCAGTTGTACAGCCACTTACCACCTATCTTTAAAAAAATCCAAGTAAAATGAGCAAAAAGCCGTGTACTGCTGGAGAAAAAAGGACAAACTCATAAGCAACATTTTCCTATGAACTCTTACACATGGACACATTTCCAACCAGCAAAAGTTTGCATTTATCAGCTTTATGTAGACACTGGGTGCCGTCTAGAGGACTTAGAAAGCATGATGGTTGATAAGGATGGATAGTGAGAGAAATTCAAGGGAATCTGTGCTGTCATTATGCCTTAATAATGATGGTGATATCTGATTTATAAGAAAATTAGTAAGGGTATACTTAGTTATGAGCAATACTGTATGTTTCTAAATCTTTCAAATACATAGAATCATGAAGTTTTAGGCACATTTAGGGCACCAATGGCATTAAATAACTCTTTGATACTTTTTGGTTACTTTTAGTTATCTCTCTATTTTCAAATGTGTTTCATTTGTCAAGTAAAAGACATATATCTTTTCAGCATATATATTGCAATACAACTAAGACAAATTTCTTATCTAGTAGTTTCTGTATAGTAGTCACTTGTTAGAGTTTAAATACTTTCTAGTTGTGTTCATTTGAACATTTGAATAATTTTCATTATTTCAACATCACTCAAAAATGCTTAGTCACTCATGTTGCATGAAATTTAGAACAGTGAAAAAGAAATTATACCACTACATTGACTGTCATATATTTATTAAAAATATTTGACATAGCACAAATTGTGCATACTAATATTGCCAAGCTTTTATTCAAAATTTGTGAAAATCCACACAGTTGTTCAACTGATATTATAAGAAATGTGATTTGCATATAATGTTGTAACATATTGTATATTTCAAATTAAAGGGTAATAAAAAAAAAGCGGTTGAAAATCTATGACCAATAAATTTATAGAACTAAACATATAACATATATTTAAAGTTTCAAATATCACTGAAAAGTAAATTTGGAAGAAAATAGTATTTAACATAATCAAGTGATGTAAAGGTTCGATTAGAAGAAATAGCATAATAATTTAGTAAATGTAAAGAAAAAAATAAAGTAGATATGAGCAGTTGAGAATATTGTTAAATGTATAAACATCTTGATAAATTTTGTCAGCAAAAATTTGTTCGTAGTGACTAACAAAAACAAAAATAAGATATTTTATGTTCGCATAAATTGATAGTGAGAAGCAGAAATGAAGCAGATCTTTTTTTTAAATTATTAATTCTGACTGTGCATCAGTTGAATTTAGAATTTAGCAGGTAGAATATTTGGTAGACATATCAACAAAATTATCTGTTCATTATGAAGTATATCCTTTATATTTTTAACCTGTTAGGATCAATTTCTTTAAACTATGGACAATTAGCAGTTTATATCAAAATAGTAGGATTATTTAAGTACAGATTAGTACTTCTGCCTAGGATCAAACTGTAGCTTCTTAACTTTCTGGATAGGATCTGAGTATAGTACCTGTTCCTTCTATTCAGGATAAATTTATAAAAAAGATTTTTATAAAAAATCATAATTTTTTTTAACATACTACATTGTCAATTTTGAAGCTGTAAACCTTTCGCAGTGCATTAACAACCTGGTCTCACTATGGAGTAATAAAAAATTCGTTTGGCATGGTGAGAAGAGTCTGGTTTACTATTGAATAAGACCTTGAATTACTGCAACAGAATTTCTCATTTCTAGGTTGTGTTACTGATAAATATATATTCAATTTAAGATTATATTACATAAACATATATTCATAAAATTACAAGTACATAATTGAACATATCTGTAGTTTTGTAAATGATCAATAAACTTCATTTATCAAACATACAAACTATAGCCATCAGCCTTATGAACCAATTAAAAATTAAATTTAATGTTTACAAGAAAAATTTTCTTCTATCTTGTGTGTGTGTATATATATATATATATATATTAGCAGAAGAAGGATAAAAAAATGATGTACTAAAGCACATATTGCTAAATAAAAATTAGTTTTATTTACTTTCTATATGAATGAGTCAACTAACTTATTAATTTTCTCCAAAAAAAGTCCCAGGCCTGTTGACTAGGGCTGTGGAATATATTGACTGGACCTTTGCAGAAGGGTAAGACCCACCCCATGAGTGTCCTGCATATGACACTAAACCATATGATGAGGCTCCAGTCCTGAAACTTTAGGGAATGTAGATTATCTCTTCATTGCTATTACTCTCAGGTCTACTAACTCAGAATAGAAGTACCTGTTAGGGTCCCATCTATTGGTTAAATAGAACTTTGCCCTGTTGGTTGGGACTGTTGATTATGCTGACTGCATCTTTGCAGAGGGTGTAACCTCTACCCTCAAATGAGTGTCCTGGATATGACACTAAACCATCTAATGGTGAAGCTCCAGTTTGAAGCTCTACTTTGGGGAATGTACAGTACCCCTTCAATGCCATTACTCCCAGGTCGACTCTGATGTGGATTGGTAGTACCTGTTAGGGTCTTTTCTATGGGTCAAAAAGAACTATTTAATCATTTACAATACTTGAAACCATTTAACTATGAACACACAAATAATTAATATTAAATAGAATCATTAATTTTAAATAATAATACTTGAAACCATTGAACTCAGAGTAAACAATAGGTAGCAATACTTTGAACTATTTAATTCTGTATAAACAAATGAGTTCTGGCTTATTTAAAAATGTTGCTTACAAATCATATATATAATATGTATAAACAGGATTTGTCAATAAATAATCCACATAGGTTGATATACAGCCAAACTAAACTGAAAAAATCCAAGTCATTCCATAAGTTTTTTTCTGGATGAATTAGACTTTTATGATCAACTTTAAGGAAAAATCTTCCAGGAACCCACCATCATTCAAATGTCTTTAAAAACTCTTCATGAGATCAAGGGAGTTCACATGGAAGTTTTCATCAAGATTTGCCCATTAACTAAGGTGTCTGTAGATAGAATGAGTCCTTTCTGTATAATTTTCTTACCAGAAGTTCCAATTCCCTTGAGATGGAAGAGATATTCTTACAGATACCAGTTTTATTCACTTTTGACAAATTATACCTTATAAGTTAATTTTTAAGCTAAAAGGTTCAGTGACACTCCTTGAAGTGAAAAGAGTTCATATGCAAAGTTTCATCAAGTTTGGCCAGTTAGTCTAGGAGTTTACTGGTAACAAGCAAGCAAGCAAAGAGAATTCTATATATATATATATATATATATATATATATATATATATATATATATAAAATGAATAAATATACATTAATTTTTATATATATTTAGTAGCATGGATGCTAATCTGCGACCAGTAAATCTGGAGTTAGGAACAATTCCAAGCAGGACAATTAAAAGATTCAAAAATAGAATATTAGATCTAAGTAATTCTGGTCAAGAGCTCAATGCAAATAAAATCCACAGAGCAAATTATTTTTTCCAAAAGGAAAACAGCAATTGGTCACATTAAGATAATAAATTTATTTTTATCCTGTTAAAAACCATTGATATAAATCAATGCTCTTTAACAAGATAGAAATAAATTTATTATCTTAATGTGACTGACTGTTGTTTTTTTAATACACACACACACACACACACACAAAAGTATTTGGCCACCCTCAAAAATTTTTATTTCTCATCCTAAAAGAGTTATTTCTAATGAAACAAGATAAGCACTGCATTGATCTTATTTATCATACTAAATACAAGTCTTCCTGAGCCGCATTAAATATAAATTAAAGAAAAAAAACACAAAAAACTTCTTAAGCTTTTAATTCATCAAAATGACATCTTTGGCCGCTATCACTGCTTCACAGATTCTTGGCATTCTTTCCACCAAAGACTGCAGGTAGACTGAAGATAGTTCAGCTTTCCTGCAAGAGTTGCCAAAGGTGAGCCACACTTGTGGCTTGTTTAGCTTTAATTTTTCAGGCAAGTTCATTTCACATCAGTTCAATGAGATTTAAGTCTGCTGATTGTGCTGGCCAAGACATCAGTTAAAGGACATGCTGTTCCTCTTTGCTTTTAATGTACCTTTGGGAGAGTTTACTAGTATGCTTTGGGTTATTATCTTGCATGAGTACAAATCTTTGAACCACAAACAGTGTTCCAGATGGGATCGTGTGATGCTACAGCATGCTATGATAGTTGGTCTGATTCAATCTACCCTTCACCTGGTGCAAATCCTCAACTTTACAAAGAGCTAAAGTACCCCATACCATAACAGAGCCTCCTTCATGCTTTGTTGCAGCTCTTTCACCAACTCTTCACCACACATAGACCCTCCTATTTAACCCAAAGATTTTGAACTTTGATTTGTCAGTTCAGAGGACTTTATTCCACTGCTCAATTGCCTAGTCTTTGTATGCCTTGGCCCATTGGAGCATTTTGACATTATTTTGCTTCCTCAATGGTGGTTTCTTGACAGCAATTCTGCCATATAGGTCAGCTTCACAGAGTTTTCTCCACACAGTGGATCAGTGGATGTTGATACATTTTTCACAACATTGTTTCAATTGTGCAGTGATGTTTGGAGCAGTCAGACTTCTGTCACACAAGCTAGTGACTGATGAAATTGTCCTTTACATAGGTAAAACAGGTAGTATCAAACAAGCAGTAATTCAACACAATATAGTCTAATGTAAGTTCAAGAGGTAGTATAATGTAACTTTTTAAAAACACTTTATTCATGCTCAGTACTAAAAAAAAAATGCCTTCTAATCAATTTTTCAGAAGATATCAGGTTATACTAAGGTCAAAGTTACTAAGGAAGACTTGTATTTAGTATAATAAATAAAAACATTGTGGTGCTTAATTTGTTTCATTAAATATAACACCTTTAAGATGAAAAATAAAAATTCTTGAGGGTGGCCAAATACATAGTAAAAATAGATTTAAAGCACAAACATTTATTGTTACAATCAATTTCATGCTTGCTAAATCAACAGGTGATAATATTGATTTAAAAAAAATTATTTTCAAGTAACTCTAACTTGTAACTATGAAAGATGCAAGATTACTGTAAGTTATCATTTATGTCTATCTTTTAAATACACAATATATATATATATATATATATATATATATATATGATCCAAACATTTAATAAACTATTAGTCTTCCATCTACCCACAAAACAGGTTTTACTAGATCAAACATGAACTCTACAAGATTTTCTCAGAGATCTGGTGCCAAGATGTTAACATCAAATCCTTTAACTGCTACATGTTATACATTGGAATTTTTCAAAAACAAATTTGTTAGTTTAACAAATCTCTTAAGTGGACAATCAGATTAAGATCTGGGGAGTTTGGGGATCAGGACAACACATTGAAATTTTCTTCATCTTATAAAAAACATTCTCATAGAATTTGTGCAATGTGGCACTGTCTTTCAGATGATATTATCACTGTAAAAGACTATTGCCATGAAGGAATCTATCTGGTCTTCAATGATGTGATACTTGGTATGTGAATTATAAGACTCAGCATTTACCAGGAGAATGTTGTTTAAACCATCACAATACCTAGTTTGATGTTATTTGACAGTGCATCCTGCTGACATTAACTACTTTTGTGATTCATCAGATTAGTCAACATTTTTTATTGATACAAAGTCCTCTTCTGAATTTCATATGCACATTGAAGACATTTTTAATAATAATTATCGATTATCATGGGTGGACATACTGTGTATGCATTCCTCCCTTCACTTTGATTCAAGCTATCTACAATCTGTGTCACACTAACTCTTCCATAAGTAGGAAAGCTTACAAAATTTGTGTCACACTAACCCTTCCATTAGTCGGAAAACTTAAAAATTTTTTTCTTCTGATAAGGATTGGCTGTGATAGAGATTTTCTATTACCTATCAGCAATAGTCTATGCCTCAAAATGAAGTACTCAAAGCCAATTTTAAGGTTTATATACCTTTGACTGATATATGAAGTTGTTATTAGACAGTAGCTGTCCTTCTTGCCATATGTTGGTCGTTTTGACTAATTAGTGTATAGCTAAATGCACACACACACACACACACACACACACACACACACACACACACACACACACACACACACACCCTCTAGTACATGTATACATTTTCCCTCTCTCTCATCATATATAAATGAGAAAGAGAGAGTGACAAACAGACAGCCTTCCACATGAAGGTAATAAGCAAAAAACATGAACTTCGCTGAGTGAAGCAAAAAGTTTCTTTTGGACACTTAAGAACTGCTTTTCATCATTGAAAAATGATATACACAATAAAAGCATCTCATAAAAACAGTTGTGACATGCTGTGTTCTTTAAGAAACTTTAAAATAAATGACAAAAGACAAGGAATAGATCTGATGAAAAAACAATAAAAGATTGTGAAAGATAGAGAAAAAGTATAGGAACTTTTATCATCTTAGTAATGATTACTTTAGTTTAACAAGCAGTTCATTTCAAGAATGAATTCTTGAGATAAGTAGGATGAGGCCTTCTTAGCAAAGCCAGAGTTGTTTGAAATTTGAAACTTTATATAGGTTGGGAATCATGATGGTAGCTATGAATAGTGACAACTTAAGCACTCATTTGCCAGATTAAAATTTTTATTTAAAGCTACACAATGAGTGAACAAGCTAGTATCACAAACCATTACTACTGAGCAGTGAGGTCACTTTTCACTGGGTACCCCATATATAAACTTGGCCATATGCCATAATCTGTATTCATAGAGGTGGATAAATATTATCTTCTCTACAGAAAGAATGCTTATCATGTAACAGTTTCCAGTAAGATATATTCAGAATATATCTTTTTCCCTCCTGGAAAAGTGACAAGAGTTAAGTACAACTTTTAAAAATAAAATATTGCTACATCTGTAACAAATGAAAATCAAACAGAAAAATTTACAGTTGGATATATTCCTATATTCTGAGCCAATAGATTGTATAACAGAAAGTAATGCTGTTATTCAAAACTATAAAAATCTTTTATCTCAAAAGTGCAAAAAGCCAGTAAAATATTCAAAAGCATAAATTTAGAACCCTAACCCAAAATTATTTTTAGTTTTTATCAGCAAAGATCTTTAGTAGAAGTTCAATCATTTAAGTGAGATAGGAAAATTATTTAACTTAATTCCATTTGATTTTTAAGAAAGCAAACTATTTGCACTGGAATAAAAAATCTGTTTTAATAAAAAGAGTTTCAAGATTCTTGTTGATTGATTGATTTTAATAGTATGTCAGTCTGTCAGGGGGTTATTTTTATGCCGAGAGGTTAGGACAGTCATTTAATTACATTCATATTTATATTTTTTTGTAGTTGTTTCTTAAAGATTTTTTTGCACATGCTCCTAGCAAATATAAATAATTTTTAAACAAATCTATTTGACCTGTAGATAGGACTATAACAACTACTACCATTCTGGGTCAGAGTGGACCTGGAAGTAATGGCAATGAAGGGGTACTGCACACCAACCAAATTTCCAGAACTACAGCCTCACTATCAGATCCAAGACACCCCATTTTTGGGAGTGAGTCTTACTTCTCTGCAGAAGTAAGCATATTCTAAGCCCAGCTGAAAAGGCACAATTCTTGTTGAAGGGGAATAGTAACATTAAATTCTTCCAGATATTGAAATGTTTTTACTTGTCACTGGTCAATAAGAAATAGATTCATACATATTTTAATGAAAAATTGAAAATTGTATAAATCTTTCCAGATTGGATTTTATTCTACAACACATGAAAAAGATTATATTTCATCCTTTAGAGATTGCATATAAATCTTTTTTATTCTTACTTTTTATATATCTAGAGAATTTCCCACCAATTTTTGGTAGTTTTGAAAAAATTTGCAAAATTATTCTAGGTTGGATTTTCATCATAAAGTCTTCAATCTAAGAATTATTAGAGAAAATTATAATAAAAAGATCATTGTGAGTTTTTTTGTTTGCTTTCCTTGGAAATTTATTACTATTTTATTCATAACCTTCAAAATTGTTCATCAAGTAATCTATAAATTGATATTATTGTAACTACCTACTCTACTTCAGGATTTAGTGAACATCATGCTAAGAAGAAGGAGGGAATAGTTTGATAGATTAAGCAAAGTAAAACCGAACATCTCTATCCTTATGTGCAGATGCTTTTACTAAATGGATCAGCAGGTGAACTAGGTTACAAAATTAATTTTCAGCACATCAGCTTTCCCTCATACCAATTTTACAGCATCACCTGTTCAAGCTAATCCCTCTTCAGCATCATCTCTCAGTTTCCCCAAAATACAACAGCAGTATTGGAATTATAACTAACAATTGTTTTTTTTATTTTAATTCTATAAAATTTAACTCTACTTAAAAAGCAAACATGCATATATCAAATTTCCATGACCTGAAATCTAATGTAATTAAAGATGGTAGAATGCAGTGACAGTATTTGAATTGATTCAGCCAATTAATGACTGACAAGTCATTAAACTAATACTTTTTGTTAGTTTATTAGACTTGTATCACTTTTCTGAAGTAACTACAATAGCCAACAAATAGAGTAACCTCTATACCATAATCTATATCAAGATTTGTTAGGCTGTTTGCTATAAATGAGCAAATGAGTTGATGTAAGTTACCAAATTTTGAATGTATATTTATTTCCTAAGGGAAAGTTTTAATATAAAAAGAAAAATTTTGCTCTTCATGAAGAAAGGTGGGCACAATCATATATTAATAGTACATATTATATACTAAATATTAACTAACATAAATGAATTTCAAGCCACCAGCTTAAGTGGATTCAGTTTACCTCTGAATTTGCTATTAAGTATTAGTTCTTTGATCTTGGGTTCAATGAAAATGTTTACTTTCAGTTTTACATAACTTTTATGCATCAGAATCTACAACCATTATACACCATTGATTTTACTAAGTTCTTCATAAGGCTGATTTTGACAATAAGGAGTGGAAGGAAGACCTTTGGCATATAACAAGTTAAAATAATTATGAGCACAGGTTCAAACTCAGCATACTCAATTTAGACTCTAGTGGTAATATTTTTGTTTACCAGTGTAATTTATGCCTTTAAGGCTTAAATTAGTTTTTAAAGAGAAATAAATTTAAACTTTGAAAAATTAATAAAAGCATCCATTTTGAGCAATTTAGCAAATTCAAATCTGGAAAATTTAATGAAAGGAATCTTATATAATGCTAATCAAATTTAAAATAAAACTCAGAAGTTTATATTCTTATCATTTTTAGTATAATCATTTTTTTTATAATTTTAACTTTCATTAAAAAAAAAAAAAACTTTTAAAAATTCAACTAAAAGGTTTCAAAAATTTCAAAAGTTCATTTTGGACAAATTATTATTCTTATTATTTCAAATTGAGTGACATTATATTAGATTTCAGCTAGAATAAAATTTTAATGTAAGATTTTCCATTTTACAATTTCTGAATAAAGAAATGAAAGAGTAGAAACTAAACCATCGAAAAGTCAACTACATCTGGTCACTGGTGACTGACCATCACATTACTCACACTTACAATCAGTATTGCATTAGGCCACTGTACATAGGAGTGTAAACTATGATATACTTAAATTGTTTTTTCTTTAGTTAATTTCATTATAGTTTCCAATAACAGTGGTGCACCTGCTTAAATTTGAGGATATAAAAATTTAGTACAATTGATGTTATCTGTTGCTTTCCTAAGTTGGGAGATCCAGGGTACTTTAGGTTAAATAAAGTAATGCACTGAAAAATTAAAATAGCTCAGAAACAACAGAGATTATAACCCTTTTGATCTCCATACTATAGAAAGAGAATAGAGAAGCTGTAAACAACTATTTTGCTGTCATCAGATATGGTTTAATGATCTAAGAATATGAATGGTGAAAAGGCAACAGTATAAATAATATCAAAATATAAAGTAACATATAAGGCTTATGCTTGGATGAGGTCCTTGTTTAGGAATGAATTTACTTAATGACTTGGTCGTAGGAATGGAGTCTAATCATTAAATAAGGTTCTGTTGTATACTAAAATAAAATAAGTGAAATTTGATAATTGACCACTGGGTTGTTGAGCCAGTAACAATAATAAAAGTCAATATATCTTCTCATGCAACATAACAATAAATAGATTGTCTAATAACAAAAGACATAAGTGACAAATAACACCAATAAACATTAGGAATAGAAAATTACTGGCACAAATATCTTGATAATAAAAAAAAAAGCAAAATATTCTTCATATTTCCATATCAAGTAAAAATGTAACTGAACTCAGAGGATATATATATATATATATATATATATATATATATATATATATATATACACAGATCCTTCAATAAATAAGAGGAATTTTTTTGGAAAAAAGCAAAATGAATTTTTTTCAGAATTTTTCCCATAAATGTAAACTTCACATTGTTTGGAAGTGATCTATAGCAAAAATTATTCTAATCTCCCAAAAATATTTGTTTTGAAGCTAATCAAAATGGTGACAAATCAGAGTGCTCCAGGCTTGAACAAAGGTCTGTCATCAAATTTTTAGAGCCTGAGAAGTGCAAACCACGTGAAATTTATTGAAGAATATGTGATGTGTATGGAGAAGCATATTCTAGTCAAAAAAATATTTACAAATGGGCTAAACATGTGTTCACCCCAATAAGCTAGAGTCAAAAAGACAATTCATCAAGTGGAAACACACTGACTCTCCAGTAAAGAAAAAGTTCCAGGTGTAGTGGTCAGTAAAGAAGGTCATGCTGACAGTTTTTTTGGATATCACTATTGATTTCCTTGAAAAAGGTGCAACTGTAAATAGTGCTTCCTTTTACCAATTCCTTAGGTAATATTCATTTTATTTATTGAATGACCCTCATATATATCTCACAATATATTATCAAATATAAAAAATGTAAGGTTATAACTCATTTGGTAATTCTTCAATTGTCAGGTGAGCTGGTGATCAACATATCTGACATATTCAATACTGTAAACTTTGATACTCTTTTTGAGTCATGTGACTACAATGTAAATGGTATAAGTCACATCACTGGTATCAAATTGGAAAGTAAATATCTACCAACATGGCAACATCTCATTACAAACTCCAATTTTTTATTTAGTAATTTATTTGAGTCTGAAAAGATCATATTTTTCTTCTAGACACAACATACAATTTGTAGAACACTCATTACAGAGATACTCTCTCTTGTGTGTGTGTGTGTGTGTATGTGAGTTTTAAAATAATAAAAATAGAATAACAAGTAAAAATTTAAAAAGTGCTCAATACTTTATTAGTAGAGTGATATACAATAAATGATAAATAAAAAAACTCACAAAATTTTCCTATTACTGACAAATTCTCGGGTAGGCAGAAAAATAGAGTAAATAAGGAAGTAATTATTTTTTCTGGCTTAAATACTTTACTGTTTGTCATGTGATGTAAACAGTTGTATGGCATTTATATTTCAAAATGTTAGTCACCTGTTAGAATATGTCACATGATCTAAACAAGTCATGTGATAAAAATTTCTTTTTTTTCTTTCCTCTCTCTCCTTATTAGATTTAAATTATCTAAAATATCACTTGATTTAAACAACTCAGACATTAGATTTGTAAGATATTTTGTTTCATGTCTGCATTTGGGTATCAATATTGTTCTTTTAATTGGTAAATTTCTCCTCTAAACACAATCTACAGGATTCTGACTTCTTATAACATGTGTGCACTCTTTTTATAATTTTCCATTTGATTGAAGTTTCTATTCCACTCTTGTTTTTGTATATATATATATATATATATATATATATATATATATATATATAAAGCTACTGATTATAGCTTTCCTTATCTATATGTAATAAAAGCCTGCTTAATTTTACAGGCATTTCATAAGATAGTGAAAATATTCATGAGTAAAAATAAACAAAATGTCATGTAATATTTTTAGCTTTCTTATTCATATGTGATGAAAGTTTGGTTCAATTTATGAGCATCTCACAAGACAGAAAAAAATGACATAACTTGATATTACCATGGCAAAAGTACATTCTTAACATTAAAAGTTATATGTATAGCATATTTTGATATGCTATACATATAACTTTTAATACTAAATATGAATTTATGAAATATATTCAATGGGTTTCTTATTGGCTAATAACCTCTATACTTTCGTAGTCTTGTAACATTGTTCAATGCATAAACAACATTTTTCAAATTTTGCAATTTCTCATGTCATATATTCTGTTTTTGAATTATTTAATGTGAAGACATCTATCAGATCAAACAGGAGAGGTGTTACATATGTATTGTTTGAAATCAAAATGTAATTGTTTCACTGATTTGTAAATTTAGCTATGTTATTCCATTTAGTACAATTTTAGTAGACCCATTCCAAAAATAAGATTTATGTAAATTCTTTAAAAAATGCAGCTGCATTTAATATATAATCTTTATCACTGGGTGTCCCATACTTCTGGTCACAAGCTAAATTAAGTTAAGCTTTGTAAAAGACTAATATACAACGTTTAGAGAAATAAGAAAAAAAATTATCTTTTACTAATTTGAAAACAAAAATTTGTCTTTAATTACAACAAAGGAAATATGATGATATAATTTGGAGGAATATGTTACTGTAACACAGCAAAAATAGCACATTATTAGCACAATAGCATTAAAATTCTCTTAGAGAATATATCAAATTCCAATCCATTTAGCAAATTGATAATAATCTGGGTCTTCATTCATGCTCATCCTGATCTCAATAATTCATCAAGGGAGATAGCTATTAAAAACTAATGATAAAGGATTATTTCTTTATTTGTGATTAATCTATTTGCAATTAATCATAAAGGAAATTCTATAAAGTGTAATTTGACATTGAGCTTAATGGATGCCAAATGTAACCTTTAAGCAAGTTCTAATAATACTTGATATTTAACAAAATAGTAAATTCATTAGAATTTTAAAATTTAATAAGAAAATATTACTTTTCTGTAAAATTTTATGTAAAATGATTATAGAACTTATATTGACAATGAATATACAAATTAGTTTTTTTTTACCTGAAAATTACAAATCAAAATGTGAATTTCTAACATCTAGAAAATATGCATTAAAAAGTTAATTATCAAATGATCTGAAAATTAGGTATTGAAATGATACATCAAAAAATGGATACAGGTGATTTTGGTATTTATTAAACTATTTGAAAGTTTTTCTAAACTAAAAAAAAAAATTACCATGTGAAATATTTCAAAGATGAATATCATAAATTTCAGCAAAATCAATGGTCTTGTTGAACAGAAGAATTACAGAAAAATCATATTTTTAATAGGAGCAAATCATACAAGAAAATATTTAACACCTTTATGGATGGATATGTTCCATAACCTATTAAGTACTATGTCAAGTAATTCCCCTTAATGATATCTCTCAGAAAAATTGAGTCACTCAATACTGTCCATCTCCTTTTCAAGTAACATGCAACAGGTTATAATTGCCCTGATCTATAATCAAATGACCAAGATAGATTGCCTTTTATAAGGCTAAAGGGCTTCAAGTGCTCAGCTATTTACTCATAGCTTAAAAGAAGTTTTATGCTTCTCCTAAAAGCTTTAATTTAAAGTGAATACAACCTGTTTGAACTTGGTTTACCAACACCATTCTCCTCCTTTTAGGTCATCCAAACCTCCTTTTACATATAGACAGATGCATACCATAACCTGGTTTATTGTGGGATCATAACTCATATAGAGTGTCATGGGGATGAATAGCTTGGTGGAACCCATTCCTTCCCAAGTCTACCACTTCTTCAACTAGACCAGTTGCCATATCAAAGTAAAAGAGCCCAGTCTGTCCAAATAGATTCATACCTTTCGCCAAGGGTTTTAGCAAATGCAAACAGCCTCATTCAAGATTTGAACTCAGGGAGCCAAATCCGTTTCCATTACACCACAAGTGCCTTTTTGTTAAATATGGGGAAAAGAGCGATGATCACATAGTTAAACAAAGAGTTAACATTATTTCAAATTTATTTCCTCAATACCAAAAAGGTTATCACTGCTGTAAAGTTTTAAATAAGGTCTACAAAGAAAATTTGAACAAGTAGAAGGACTGTATGAATGCTTTAAATCTAAACAGTGTGCAGACCTTCCCCCCTTGAAGTGCTAATATTTAAGAAAGTAAATGGATAAATCTTCATTGAGATACCTCCCCAGTCTTTAGTGAATTTAGACAGTGTGCAGACACACTCTTTGTAAAACCCTGTGCAAACATCAGGGAGATTGAGAGGCTGTGTTGCTGAGTTATGGATGTTTTTTAAGGCTGTATTTTAACAGGTTATTAATTTTCATCTTCCTCTAAAATGGCAGATTTTTAAGAAGTAGAAAAACTTCATCAAATTTTACTTTAAGTTGAAAAAGCCTGTAGTAGAAAAACCAACTGAATGCTTAACAAAGAATTTAATCCTATGAACCAGAACAAAACATTTGTTGTGGTAAAAATGCCTCAAAGACAGATGAACATCTGTCAACAACGTGAGCTTTCTTAACAGGTATGACATTGTAAAACATTATAAACCGGTGTAATATTATCTGTGTATATTTTAGGCAAATTATATCTGATGTTTATGGAATTGTCAGATTGTTGTCAGACCTGTTCAATAATGAGTGATAACCACAAAAAAATATCACATTGCTGTCTGCAGAGAAGTCAAAGATCAAATCAAAAATGACTTTGAATATTATCTCAAAGATCATAACAAACCCATGATGAATCATGAGTTTATATTTATGACTCAGCTGATACAGGGAAAGTTATAAAAATCACTATAAGAAAAAAGAAAAAGAAATGTAACATTGCCTCACAAAGAATTAATCTCTGGTCAAACTAATTTTTTTTCTGTGTCATTAGTTTTGAAATTGCTGAGGGAGAGCATTTGGTACAAATATCTACATAAGGAGAAAAAAAAACAACTGGGCTCTTTACCATAACAATATGCCTGCCTACCTGTTGTTCAATAGTTTCTGGAATTTAAAAATATAGCTGTCACTTCCCCATCCCTTTCTTTTTAAGTGATCCTATCCTTTTCAAAATACTCTCACATTTTCCAAATTAAAAATTCTGCTGGAACAAGAATCATTTTTATATGGTTGAGGAGATCAAGACTGAATAACAGGTGTTCAACACATTTACACTTGAGGATTTCCAGAATTGCAAGGAATCTTAGAAAAAACTGCTGAGATCACAGTAGACTTTGGGAGAAACAGTGGAAACTAGATGTTAGAATAAGTCATTTATTTTTCATGATTAAAATATTTGCATTATTAATAATAATTGGCTGTTCAAACTATTCAAATAAAAACTTTAATCTTCATTAAGTTTTTTAATGATTTTAAATTTAAAAATAATAAATTCATTTGAAGAATTTATTATGAAACACCATTTCATATTGCTTTGATAGTATTTGTCAGTTATCGTGCAAAGAAAAAACCATGCACAAAACAGTAGCCAGAGCAATAAAATTGATACAAGATGGGATTAGCTGGTTCTATTGGCAAGCTGGGTTAAAGATTTTCTTTGTGGAAAAGGTATTGAGTATAGGAGTGAATACATGCACAAATTTATATAATGAAAAAATACAAGTACAACTTATAAGTCTATGCAGTATATGATAAAAAGGCTATTAATTCAAATATATTGAAATGTCTACTTGTGTGTAATAGCACCTACCTTGGCTGTCCTGAGCCACTTTGAGTCATAGAACTATCACTACTGTCTGTACAGCTGGTGTTCATGAGTCCCCCACTGCTTGAGCCAGCACCACTATTCTCTGCTACAGTTGCACAATTGACAGTGCTGCTGCCAGCAAAATACATACTTGGATGACGCTTCTCTTGCTGTCTTCAATCCAGAGTGGAAAGGAAGCAACAAGAGAAAGAGCAAAGGATTTTGGTAATACAATACACAGGAAATAGAAAAAAGTGGAATCCTTTCAAACTTCATTGTAACATTGCATTTTAGAAAAAGTTGTCATTATTGTATATGAAATTAAGAGTGTTTTTCAATGTTCTATTTGTAAAGTAGTCCTTTAAAGTTTTAAGATGGTGCACAAAAAAAAAAGAAAAGAAAAAAAAAAGATGCTAAAAAATACATAAAATGTATGCAACTGTGTGTGTCTTAACTCTTTGAACCCATATTCCCAATATTTTGAACTGAGCACTGTTTTAATATCCTTTGTAAGTTTGGTATTTTGGGCTCAGGGGGATCATGTCAGATCATCAAAAGTTTAATATAGCAACCATTCACAGCTTTTCTTTTTAATGGAATAGTTAAATGTAATTTGAGCTCGGTTCTTTTTATTAATTTTGTGAACTCAGGTACATGGTATTGGAAAGTTATGGGGTTAAGGGTTCAAAGGGTTAAACCAGGATAGAACATTAATGTAACTCAATATTAAGAAGTTTTAATAATCCAAATTGAATTATTTACACAGTTAACAATTTATAGATTCTTTGTAATTATTAATAGATAAAAAAGTATCCCTTTCAAAGAAGTTTTTCCATATTGAAGTAGTATTTGTGTATCATGTGACTTTCTGAAACCTAAATTGAGACCTTTTGCAGCTGGAGATTATATGTTTACCAGTTGAGCTTGGCCAACAATTTACACCTACAAAATTTGTATCTTGCATATGGTGCAAACCACTAATATTAAACCACTAATATTAAACCAAAATTTAGGTCTCAGAAAATCACATGATAAGCTAGTATATATGGTATTTGTATTTTTATGCCTGATTTAGTAATTAAGAAAATTTACTGCAACATTAAAGTAATATTCATTACAATATGCAATTGTTTTAGATTGTTTACAAAGTAGCTTATTTTTATGATATAACAATGAATAGATCTTTTTAACTCAATAGCTGATATACATCTAAGTATGTGTTTATATAGTAGGGAATTACTCAGTGTTTCCTCATTGACAAAATAATAGATCTCAGTGTAATGGGTTAACTATAAACAATATAAATTTATATAGCCATTCTCACAACCATATAGCAAGGGACATGAAGGAAATAAATTTAAGGAAATAACTGCATCTTGTTCTACACAGATGATCGAGTTAAGTAATTTATTATTCAATTTAGCTTTGATTTAAAACAATGTAATAAGGCCTAAACTAAAACTAAAATTCAAATTAAAAAAAAATCTTATGGGTTTTCTTCTAAAATATCAAAGTTCCTATTATTTCTAACAGGATTACTTAAGTAAAGATAACCACTTCTGACAAGAATTAGATGTAGTTTTTGTACCCATGAAAATCCCACAGTTACTTTAAAAAAGACTATAAGATAAAAATTAAAAAAATAAATTTATAAAATTATATTTTAACATGCTGATACAACTTCAAATTGTGAGGTTCTTATCAATTTGATTAATAATATTTTTCAAATTCTATTGTTGTGTAGTACAACAATAGATATCTAATAAGTTCAAAGAGTATTGCATGTGTTACCATTTAACTTAGTAGATGAAAATATATGAAAATAATTTGTATACATTTCTATAAGACTTTTTAAAGAAATAAAACCCAAAAAGATAAACGTGAGGCAGGTTTATTTTGAAGTGAAAAATTAAGAGAAAATCATTATAAACAACATTAGCAAATACTGAATTTCTTTTTTCTTTTTTTTGTTTTTATTTTGATGGCTTTTCATGTTTTATTGTTCTTTAAATTCATTTTTTATGTCATCAGAACATAAAATTCTATTTTTACAACAACATGGTGATGAAGAAAGTATAATAGAAAACAAATAAACACACATTAGTACCGATTGTTATTTTTTTTATAGTAACAAAAGCACAAATTGAATAAATGCCTTTTAAAAATTTATTCATGATATATTTTATCAGTTTTGCTAACTATACTTACTGTATCAAAGAAGAAATCTTTAAAAAATAAAATTAATAAATTTTCTTATGGACTCTTTGATTACAATCAGATAAATGTTTAGTCACTCCTTCCCCTTATTTATAATTATGAACAAAAATAAATTTCTTGAACTACTAAAAATAGTTGTTTAACACTGTGACATGGCATGATTATACAAAACCCTTTAAAAGAGAAATAATCCAAAAAAATAATACAAAGATGGTGTGAAATGTTATGTTTATTGAAGATAAACAAGAAAATCAAATAGTAAATCTCTTTTCAATTTCTCAGTAAGAGTTCTTAAGATATTTTAAGAATATTTTAAAAACTTTCTGCAAACCCTGACAACTCCTTGAGCACTTTAATCTTTTCTTTTGTGTGTATTTCTCCATTTTCCTTTGATATCAATGAACTACCTTGTTGATGACAGATTTTGTTTTCATCAGATGGATTTATGCATACCATACAAACATTCTACTGCAACATGAAATTGCTGATTTTAAGATCTATATTTTTTACTGTTAGTTTCAAAATATTCACCATATTTTAAATTGGTATTTTCTTGTTTTGAATAATATACTCTTTGTAATTGTTCAGTATAAGTTCCATTCCATTAATTTAAACAAATCAGGAAAGCTTTCTAACTTATTTTATAATAATACAAGTTTTGAATGCTTGAAAAAATCCTTAGGAGAGAAATTAGATGAATAACCAATAAAGTGGGTTTTAAGACTGTTTTATATTTGGGAACAATATTGTCAGCAAATAAACATGTCTTTATAATTGTTTAAAAATTTCTTTTTAAAATTAAATTATTTTTTCAATTAGATCTTAAAATTAAAAAAAAATTCAAGATCAAACTCAATAATTTGAATGCTGTGGTAGAAAATAAAACAGCACACTCAAAGAAATCATAGCAAATGTCAATGTGTTGATTAATGTTATGTATTAAATTTTGAATCATTTAAGATAAGAGTATATAGATAAGTTTAACTTGAATGAAGAACAAAACAAAAACAACAAAAAACAAAGAAAACATATGGGGGACAAGTTTAGTAAAATAGAATTGATTCATTTGTGACTATGTTACTTTTTATGAAAATTTCCTATAACAATTGAGGAAGATCTGCAAAATGACTAAATGTAGATGAAAAGATGAAACCTAAACTGAAACTATCATTCATGTAAAATAATAGTGTATATTTGATTTGATATATCATAACTTCTTTTATAAGGAACAGACAATTCATAGACCAACTTGAATTAATATATTCACAATTCAACCTAACAATGAACAGAAAGCACAACACAGTGTTACATGATAAATATCCACATGTATGTCGCAATAATAATATTCTAAAGTGAAATCAGTAGCCATAAAACTAACTAACATACAATAATTGATAAAATTTTTAGTCAGAGATTTATTAGTGATCTCCAATAATTAGGTAATTAACATCTATATTTATTACTAAGAATCAATTATTATTATAATTAATCAATCAGCAAGTGATTTCAATTTTTATAAAAATACTCATCAATAAAGCATAAAAATACTTTAATCCCCACCAAAAATAACAAAAATACAAACCAAAAACAAAGGTGATAATTCAGATGATATACAAAAGTTTTATTCCATGATTTGTTAATCATATTTATAGTATCAACTTGACATATTTGTCTTGTATAGCTTTGGTTGTGACCCAAAATTGGTTTCTCGGAAAAAATCACTTTTGCTTAATGCTGAAAACAATTAGTAATTATTATTGAAACATAAACTGTGTAGTCAGATGTAATCTATCAGTGTTTCTTGCTGATAAAAAAACATATACAAATAAAACAAAAACATATACACCATATAATCTTATCATAATTCACCAAATATCCATCCATCCATCCATCCATGCACTAAGGCTTCACCAACTTTTGCAAGATTCCAACCAAATTTTCAGGAATTGTTAGTGTTGTAACCTAACAAAAGGTTACTGAATGAGAAATAAACAAAACAGAGGTTATAAATGAAATGGAAATCTTTATAACATTAAACAAATACAATACTTGCCAACAGTGTGAAGAAGATACCTATGGCTAATGGTGACTACTTAGTCAGCAAAAATAACCCCCTCACAATAGTGTCCAATGTATTTATGAGGAATGGGACATACCCATTACTGTATATAACAGTTAAGACCATCCTTGAAAAGATTCTAAACTATATATTGACCAAGATTATTTGATTTATTACTCCCTAAAATGAAGCTATTACATATATTAAAAAAATGTTAAGTGTAAAGAAGCCCCATCGTTTGCAAGGGAAGTAACTAAGTAAAGCTGGGAGGGACATCATTTTCAAAGCTGTAAGAAAGAGATGATTTCTTTAACAGATATAATAACTGACAATTTATTTATTTGCTTATCTATTATTTTCATTAATTACTTTTCTATTATATAGATTTGTATAAAGTATTTATATCTCAAAAATACATAACTAACATAACCTTACAATGTTTGTGAAATTTAAAAACATTTACTTAATTTATTCATTTATCTTTTTTAATACTGTTGTACATTGCTATTGCATATCTACCTTTGTGATTTTTGTTTTAAAACAATCTAACAACTAGAAATATCTTTATTTGAAGATTTGTTAATAACAGAAATAACATAAAACCTTAATATTTTGTACAGAGACACTTACATAGTATAGTGATACTGGCAAATTAATTTGCCTAATTTGCATGAGTGTAAGAGACAGCCTATATAAGTCTCTCACTGAAAATAACTGAGAAGCTTGATTAGAGACTGACTAGTGCTAACCTTGCACATCACAACAATGGCGTTGCCAATAGGATACCAATTGTCTCTCGGTGATCCTGATTTTGTCGACACATAGCTACGATGTTTGCTGCAAACACAAGAACTAAAAAGCTGAAAGACAACAAAGAAAAGGGAAGAGAAAATGAGATTACCAATCTCTTTTTGGCTACACCTAGATGCGAGGTGATAATGAAAGTTTCTATCATGGCATATCTCACAAGCCTGGAAGACCTGACTTTTGAAAAAATAAGTCAGATCATAAGAAGAAATATGAGGCCCAAGAAAAGGTTGGTTGTGGCAGAAAGAACAAGTTTATGTCAATGAAACAAGAAATTGATGAACCAATCATAGAATATCTACACTGTCTACAAAATGTGAGTAGATATTGCGAGTTTGAAAAACTCAGACAAGAAGCACAGACGACTGAAGAGGACTTAATTCAATTAAGGTTAATTGAAGGTATGTACAATGCATCACACAGATATAAAATAATGGAACAACTACAAATAAGAAATATGTCTTTAAATACCTGCATTGACTTTATACAGCAACAAGAATTAATACAGAAATACAAATATGATAAAAGTCAACCCAGCGAACAAATATTCGCCGATACTTACATGTTAAAAAAATTAAAAAATGTTCATATTGTGGACATGAACATGAAATATAAAGGGAAAAATGCCCAGCATTTTAGAAAAGTTGTACAAATTGCTTTAAAAAACATTTTCAAGCAGTATGCAAATTCAAAAAGAAAAACGTTGAAAAAGTTGAGAAAAATGAAACAAATATGAAAGTCTTTTCAGTAAAAAACAAAAACAAGAATGTAGAAAAAATTGAACAGAAGAAAAAAAGACATTATACTAAAGGTTAAAAATCAACAACTTTGATTTGGATATGCAAATGGATACTCGTAGTGAGATAACACGTATACCAAGAAATTTCTGGGAATGCATGGGAAAGCCAATTTTACAAAAGAGCAGTTTACAACTCCAAAAATTTAATGGGTCAATCATAAAAACTTTAGGGTACTTTGAAGGTTCCCTGGAGTTAGAAGATAAATTTGAAGTAATACCTATAATTGTCACAACTTGTGAGAAGAACCATGGACTTTTTGGAAATGATGTGCTTAATATAAATTCTACCAAATTAATTAATGAGATAAAAATGGAAAAAACTGAAAAGTTAAAAAACTATTAAGTGATTTAAAATTAAAAGAAAATGTTACCCTCTCTTATTATGAGGTACAAAAAGTACCAGTACATTTGTTGCTAGTAGTAGTAGCTAAACTATGAAAATTAATAGAACAGGACCTTCTTGAACATGTTCCCTCTGGAGGTAGCAAGTGGGCATGATCCATTGTAGTTTTAAGAAAGTCAGATGGAGACATATGTATATGTGGAGATTATAAAATAGGCGTAAATCACAAAGTTTGCTTGGATTCATATCCTATACCTAATGTTGAAGTTGCAATTCATACACTGGTTGGTATGAGCGTTTTTACAAAAGTAGATTTGAAAATGGCATACCATCAAATACCCATAGATGATAATTTCAAAGTAGTAACGACAATAAACATGCCAATAAGCTTACTGGAATGAAAAAAGATGCTGTATGGAATAAAAACAGTAAGTACCATATTTCAAAGGACCATCGAACAGGTTCTTGGAGAAGATATAAAAACAATGGTTTGTTAACAAGATGATATATACATAGGAGCTACTAATGAAAATGAATTAAAAAAGAAAACTGACATCGTCTTGAATAGAATAAGAAAGGGTGGAATGACAATAAATGAAAAAAAATGTGTAAATAATAGTAGTAAAATATAATTTTTAGGTTATACCATTTCAAAAGAAGGTATATCACCAAACCAAGCCTTGATAGAAAAAATACTAAAAATAGCTACACCTACAAATAAAAAAGAACTTGAATCTTTTTTGGGATTGATGAATTTCTACAGGCAATATGTACCAAAATATACGGACTTGACTGAGCCATTTGCATATTTAAGAAAAAAGAATATTGAAGTTATCTGGTCAGACAAACAACAAAAAAGCTTTTGATAGATTAAAAGTAATTATGGCAAAGAAAGCAGTAGTGAAAATTGTTGATCTGAAAAAGGACATTACATTAACCACAAATGCAAGTGAATATTCAATATCTGGAATATTATCACAAGAAGGACATCCAATAATGTATTTATCAAGAAGACTAACGAACACTAAATTGAATTATTCAAATATAGAGAAAGAAGCCTTGGCCATTATGTGGATAAGCACAAGAGCCCGACAGTTTTTAATTGGAAAAAAATTTCTTTTGAGAAGTGATCATAGATCATTAGAGTTAATATTCAATCCGAGAAAAGAATTACCCAAAGTCATGACATTAAGAATACTAAAATTGACAATAAGATTAATGG
This sequence comes from Sepioteuthis lessoniana, assembly GCA_963585895.1. Lineage (NCBI taxonomy): Eukaryota > Metazoa > Mollusca > Cephalopoda > Myopsida > Loliginidae > Sepioteuthis > Sepioteuthis lessoniana. Next base: position 85,848,928 of record OY757905.1, read on the forward strand.
CATTTGACTTTGATATAGAATATGTCAAAGGAAATTCAATTCCACACGTAAATGCACAATCAAGATTGCCATTTTACAAGGAGTTAAAAGATGAAACAGAAGAATTTAAAGATACATTTTTACATTAGGTAGAGACTGATGTTTTGTCTTTAGATAGAATGGCTGCAGAAACTAGACACGATCCAATACTAAGTAGGATAATATCGAGAATAAGAAAAAATGTATGGGGAAATTGTTCCAGAGTGAATATGAAGAGCAAAAGAAATCTCTACGATTCCTTCTGTTAATGATTTATTAGAACAACCTTTACAAAATGAAATGTCAGAAGATGAAATAATGCATGATCAGGTGGGCCAGAATGAGTCTGAAAACTCGGATGAAGATCAAATAATACAAGAAGACGACCTTGAATACAGCTTAGTGCTGGACAGATTTAAATCTTCCAAAGAAAGAAATACGAGAGAGAGACAAGGAGAGCAAAGTAATCCTGAAAATGAAACAATCACTAGAAGAAGTACAAGACCTACAAGAGGCATAAGACCCATATGTTTCAGGGAGATGTAATGATACTGGCAAACTAATCTGCCTAATTTGCATGAGTGTAAGAGACAGCCTATATAAGCCTCTCAGTGAGAATAACTAGCAAGCTTGATAAGCGACTGACTAGTGCTAACCTTGCATATCACAACATACAGTTTGTAGAATAAATGCAGACATTTTTCTACACGGTAAAGACAATTTAGATAATGTAATGAATTTACACAGACTGAAATAAAATTAAGAAACAAAAAAGTTAAGATAAATCATCTTCATCAGATGGTTAATTTATTTTTGGTACTTGACCAAAAACATTGACTTTAAAATGGTCCAATTCTATGATAAATAATGAAAATTTTTATCATTTAAGCTATTCGGACTATTGTCTTCATCTTTATTATATTTACAAGTTTTAGCCAATGTGTCCTTCAGCCTTCTTCAGCTGTTTCATATTGAACCCAGGAGCCTACATGGAACTTTGAACCAATCCATTAAATTAATCCACGGAGGTAGATTGTTGTAATCCCATTAACCATAACCAGGTACAAGTGTTAAACTGTAGTAAGTATTTCTTGTTATTTACTGGTAGCCAAAATTGAACCTGCAACCTCCAGATCTCTAAGAAGCACTTTAATTAAACACCTATATCCATTACACCATGTGTCTTGCTGGACAATACAGAGTGAATGTTTGTGATTTATAAACCTAATGTCTTTATCAGCCTATGAGATAGTACTTATAATTATTATACAGGATTTTTACCTTAACTTACATTGGTATTTTTTCCCTTCATCTAGCCTTTTTGATTATTGGCTCCCATATTGTATTGTCTCAACAGGTCACTGTAGCCCAACATAAGAACTGCTTCTTTAAGACATCTTATTTGCTAATGTTTTTCTCTATCTATTATTTTAACTTCATTCCATAAGAGCAGATGATTTCTCTTTTCTTTTCATATATGGTCAGCATTAACTGACTTTTTGACCTCACCTAGACATACTGACTTTCAATGTCCCTCTAACCTTATTTAAGTGGGTAGCATGTCTTGCCCTTGTATACTTTACCACAACTGCATGGGATAGAATACCCATAATTTTTGGTTATGTTGTATTCTGTTAAGGGCTTGACTCGGAAGAGATATTTTTGCACTTCTGAATATTGTCCTGATATCATATGGACTACAGATCTTTTGAACCTTTTAGTCCGAATATCCTAAATGGTAAAAATTGTCAAGCTTCATCTCAGAAATTTAGACAAATAATGAAAATTTTTATTTTAATGATTTGGTCTATTATCTTTCTATCAATCTCCCTACACTGAAAAAAATCTTAAGAATGACATTGTTATCCATTTAATCCTGTTTTTAAAATAAGGTCTTGAAAAAATTTCAAAATTCCACATTTATAAACTAAATCCATTTTTGTTTGCAGGTCTGGAATTTTATATCTCCTGTTTGAAGATCTACTTATAAACTTAATGAGTAATATTTGATTAAATCTTAATAATATTTTAGTAAGACAACTAAAAAATTTTTAAAATTTCATTTTTTTTGTCAATTAAAAATTCACACCAAAACCTATTGTTCAAAAGCTAATTAGAAGAGATTAATCCATATAAAAAAGTATCATCAATTTATATCTTTTATATTGTGAAGTTAATATTCTTTTATATTATGAATATCTTATGAAGTCAATATTCTTTTATGAAAATTTTCTGAGGAGTTTTGTAGTGAGTTTTTATGTGAGTGCAACTTTAAAAGATTTTGGTTCCTATTTATGTTTTAATCCAGATTGTTTATCCTAAATCATACTAATTCAGCCTATGTACAACAGTGATAATCTTAAAGCCCATATATAATATGAGTAAGTACTGCTAGTTTTGATAATTTTTAGCAGCATCAAGATTGCTTAACTCTAAATTTTTCCTCTTCCCAAATCTATACAATTTGTTTTTTTCCTGTGTTTCCAATTTATTTTTTCATGCAATTTTGCTTAACCTTAAAATCCTCTCTAACCTCAAAATTGATTTTTAATGACCAGAACAAAGTTATGCAAATATGATCTGTCAGTCATTGAATTTGATTTTACTGAGCTAGTCATGTTGACTCCAATCTGTTGAATGGGAAAATTTGTTTTCAGCAATGATTCAATGAAGCCATCTGATGTGTAATGCCACTTATCTACTAAACCTCTTTCTCTAACTCGAAAAGAAAAAAGCATTGAATACTTTGAGCAAAAATAATATCACTTTAAGTGCTATCAGTCCATTTTTTTTTTTTACTTCACTACTAATTAACTTTCAAAGCAAAGTAATGTCATAAAAAATTACAAAAGCAAGAATTTCACTTACAATTGGAGAAAATCTAATAATTAAATAATTACTTATGTGCAAAAGATATAGAACAAAAAATGGATCGAGATTGCTATGTTAAAAAACTGAGTTCAATTACACTTATCTAATGCAACTTTTAAATAAAGTGTCAACACAAATGTCGAGCAACAGATTCTGGTGAGAGTTGAATACAGTTTTTTTTTTCGTTTTTAATTCAAATAGCTGAATCAATGGATGTTGCCTGTAAAGGAATTCTGTTAGTTTTCATAAAATATTTGACTGACCAATTCAATTGCTAGAATTTCCTGGAAGAATAACAGTGTCTGAACACTTCAAATTGATTTATTGTTTCTCTACCCAAAAATATTTGATGGAAAAATTGTGCTGACATTTGTATTGATGGATCTGTATGAATTATTAGTAAAATAAAATAATTTTATAAAAAAAAATTAAAGGAAAAACTGTGCCAAGTTTCTCATTGTTTGTTACATCAAGAAAACCTTAAAGAAATTTCTGATGATCTTTTTGAATGTCAACAGTAGAATAAATATTTCAAATAATAACCATAAAACACTAATACATTCTATCTATATTATAATGATCTAATTTTTGTATGTATGTTACTTTAACACTGCAAAAATGGCACATAATGTGATTTTTGTTACTATAAGTTTTAAAATGATCTAATCCAAAGTATAATGCAATTACTATCCCAATTTGTAGCTTAACAGAGTAGAATTTGTATTGTCAGATCATTATAACTATTAAATCCTAATCAAAGTATTTTTTTATAAGCAATTAATTATAATATAAATTCTCTAAATGGGGAATGATTTAATATCAAGTTTAATGGATACTTTAAGTAGTGTTTAAGCAAGTTCATGCTAAAAAACATTAAAAATGGATTACTGGAATTTTTAAATAAATAAATTCACATGGAACATACCTTTGTTGAGAAAAAAATTTTTCTTCTCATTTCCATGAGCCAAATCCAATACAATGAAATTCAGTAAAAGATATGTTGATATTGAAAGAATAATTTGCTCACTCATCTTGAAAGCTGTTCCCTTTCTGTATGTTCTGTTCCTGAGATTTTACTCTTTGATTTCATAATTTTTTTTTAATCAACAAACCTTAGAATTATTAGTTTATTATTTTTTCTCTAGCGAATTTTATAAATATTTCTTTCATTATCTTATTGTAATAGTATATTTTGCAATTAAATTTTAAAATTCAGTTGTTTTCAGTGACTTTATGTTCCATTTTTTGGATGTCTACTTATATCCATTTGTTATTTCTGCACGAGGATAGACACTTTTGTCAAGTTACTCAGCAGTGAGATTATATTGAGAGTGATCTTGAGTATTTTGTTATCATATCCACAATAACTGAATGAGAAGATTAATAAATATGCATCAAGTTTGTCCCCTGAAATTATTCAGATAATTAAGAAAGCTTTCTAGGATGGTTTAATGAATGAATTCCAGATAAAATTTTGGTGATTCAAAGTTGGTCAAGAATCATTGCAAGCAATAAAACATACTGAAACATCTTCAACAAGTAGAAAAGGTGAAAATATTGAATGTATGTGGATTGTAATCAAAGGAAATTAGTGATTAACAGTGCAAGAATTAATTAAAAGACCTAGGGGATTCCATAGACTATTCAAAGTATCCACAATATTTCAATCGTTCATCCTTTATGTCTAATACAGATTTTTTTTGCAAAACATTCTATCAACCAAATTTTGTCAGTCCTTCACTACAATTCAGATTTGGCTCATGTGACTTCTGAACTTTGAAGATTGTTTTGTTACTTTCAGAGTATCACTTGTCTCACTATATGCAACACTCCTTGTATGAGAAAAATTCTTCAAAGAATTCCTCAAATCAAAACAGGAATCATTCTTTTATGATGTAATAAGCAATTTATCTGAAAAGTGATGTACGATCAAAGAAAACTAAAGAAAATACTTTCATGACTGAATAATGATGCTAAGAATTTCTATAAATAAAAAAGGTTTTTATTAAAACCTTGCTAGAAACTTTTGCATCAACTTAATGAGATGGAGATTTGTACATCAAGAAAATATGACTTACTTTCTTGACTCTTCATATTCAATTTGTTGTTTCATAAACATAGCATTCTTCAGCAAATCTTGGATATTTTGGAAGTGGATCCTGCTGTTCTGCATGGCATTTACAGCACTAAAAAAAAAGAAAAAAAAAAAAAAAGATCCAATATCACACAAATTATTTTTCAATTTGGTATTTGTTGATATTTATATAATAATGACCTGATTTTTGTATGTATGTTACAGTAAACAGTAAAATAATCACAACATAGTGAGATAAGGCAATTGTAGTTGAGGGTGATCCGAAAGCTCCCTTTTCAATAGCTACTACATTGAGGTGTAGGAAAGGGTGCTACTCCTTTCCCTGGATTGCTCCACTTTACTTTTGATCCATACCTTATAATGCTGAGTGTTAAGCAAGGAGGCATCAAGTACCAATTTTTGTCTTTGGTGTGATTCAACCTAGGATTGAACCCTGGTCTCCTGGGCCATTGGCGAACACTCTACCAATTAGGCCAATGGGCAAATAGTATTTTAATAGTTCTAGGGACATATCAGTAAATCTTATTTAATCACAATATCTTAGTATTTTTGTATTTATGTTGGTGATAGATTCTAGTCTATCATTTGTATATATTTCATTCCTAACTAGAATAATTGATGACTACTTTATCATGAACTGAATTATGAATAACAACTTTATATGATTATTTTCAGACCCTTCTTCTCTAAATTGGTTTAAATAGGCTTCAGGATTGAATTTTTTTGTCTGCAATATTTCCTCTTTGTTTGTCTGACATGAGAAGTCTATCTTAATCTGCTTCTTTCCTGAAGTAGGAGACTAAAACACTAAGTGCTTTTTTTTTTAGGTGTGTAACTTTCTTTCTGTGGAAGACAATGGCAGCCATATAGATTTTCTTTTTTTGGATTGTTATAAAGTATGTAGCTATGGCTACAACCCCCAGCAAAACAGTGCGTGTGAAAAACACGACCAGCTTTGTAGGCTTGCAACATTTCCGGTAAATAAAGCTCGGATGCTTAAACCTACTGACACTGCTTTTGAGTTTTCTCTACATCACGCAACATAACATGGTGTCAGTGGGATTTTTTTCTTTGGAACTAAACATACACACTGTGAACACTCTCATCACATTCGGCAAAATGTACGTAATATTATACTCTGGATTCTAGTGTTTACATACACTTTCATCTCCGTATGGAAGAAACATTTATCGGACCACATAGATTTAAACAAGCTTGGAATTTGGACAAAACCTTCTCAACAATTAAACATGGCATATGCAATTCCACTACCAACAAAAATGGAAATGGACAGCAATCTGCAAGAAAACTGGGCCCTTTTCAAACTAACATGGGAGAACTATGCAGTTGCGATGGATATTGGGAAAAAAGCAGCAAACGTACAGGTAGGCACACTTCTTTTGGTAATCAGCAAATAATGTCTGCAAATATACAAAAACCTGCCAATGTCAGCAGAGGAACGAGCAGACACACAAAAAGATTTTGGAAAGACTCACAAACTACTTTGAACCCAAACAAAACATCATAAACCAACGATATATGTTTAATTCTTGTACACAGGAACAGGGCGAAAAGTTTGATGCATATCTGATCAAACTAAGACACCTAATCAAAATGTGTGAATACGGTGCCCTTGAGGATGAACTACTGCGTGACCGAATTGTAACAGGTACCAACAATAATAATGTTCGGGCCAGGATCCTCAGCGAATCTGGACTCACACTGGACTGGGTGATAGATATCTGCAGGAGTACTGAACAGGCAGAACAACAGCTCGACAAACTGAACAACTCAGCAGAGATCATTCACTACACCAAGGCAGATAAAAGAAAGGCATGAGAATTCATAAAAGATTGTAGATTCTGCGGACAGAGCCATGACAAAGGGAAGTGTCAGGCTTATGGACTCACATGTGCTATCTGCTTAAAGTGCAACCATATTGCCAGAGTATGCCAATCACAGGTGCAGGCCACCCCACCACAACGGCCAAATAAATCCTCAACACAATGAACTGCAAAGGTGCGCTACATTGAAACAGAAGCAGTCAGCAGAGACGAAAGCATTTATGCCCTGAGAAGTCTGTCAGATCGCAAACACTATCATGCAGAAGTTCGCTTATCCACTCCAGGAGACAGCACAAAAATCGTATGCAAATTCCAAATTGACACCGGGGCCAGCAGCAGTACCCTGGCCTTTGCTGACTACAAACGCATTACAAAAGCATCACTACAGCAGTCTCACACAAAGTTGAAGCTGTATGACAACTACATACTTCAACCTTTGGGCTCAGTAACACTCCACTGTGAAGTGAAAGGAATAAGAAAAAAAATCACCTTCCAAGTTGTGGACAGCAACTCACCATCATTACTGTAAATGTAAGACTTTGCGTTTCAACGGTATAGTTTTTTAGATTGAACTTTGCCTCCCGCACCGGTCGCTTCTGGGTGGAAGGTGCAAGAGGAACTTCCATCCTGAACACCGGCTGGTGCGAATTCGGTCTTTTTCAAATTGACCGGCATGCGAGACTGACGTTTTTTTCTTTGTGGGTCACTAGCAAGGCAAAAAGAGGTAAGCACGTGAATTCTCTTGAATTGATTCGATTTAAATCATCACTTTCATGGTGTGTTTCCTTTTTGGGAACATTCACTAGTGCATTTGTTTTGTTTCAGTTTTCAAGTTGGAGAATGTTTAGTTGGAGAATGTGTATGCATGTTTTTTACGCTGAACACGTGCACAAATAAAGATATACATCTTCATCAGTACTAGACTCGTGTCTATGATTTTTGGCCCCAGTTGCAGTTGTTACAATTACTTTCCAGACAGGCTAGCTCCGCCTTGAAGCTTATAGTTTTCAATACAGAATGTGTGCGACAGCTGAGTGAAGTAAAAGAAGGCACAGACATGTGGAAAGCCATACTGGAATGGTGTAATGTAACTAAACCTGCTATGCACAGCTCACCAGCACAAAGATTCCTTTCCAAGCGCACTCGCTCCATGTTACCTTGCAAAACCACTGATTACACACTACAAGTGCAAGCAGAGGTACAAAGCACGCTCATAAGGAAGAGACAAATGGTAAAAACATACTATGACCGTCACACCAAGCCACTACCTGATCTCACTCTAGGACAGCCCGTTAGGGTGAAATGCCACCCACAAATCTCTAACAGCAACTGGGAATCTGGGATGGTCATTGGCAAAGAAGCACCACACAGTTATGGGGTCCAAGTAAATGGAAGATTCTATAGAAAGAATAGAATTCATATCTGTCAACCAACTACCCTCCCAACTAGTCTACCTGCAGTACCACAACATGCATCCAGCTGAAACAAAAACCTGCAGTACCACAACATGCATCCAGCTGAAACAAAAACCTTCAGGCGAAACTAGGGTCACAATGACCCCCAACACATGAGAAACAACTTTGCAGGTCTAGCCGTGTTGTCAAACTCCCCACATGGCTAACAGACTACACACTGTAATTGTAATCAGAGACTACCAGCCTGCAAGTAAGATCCTCAATCCAACTCTAACATACACAACAAAAAAACACTAAACATGAATGTACAAAGACACGCCTTAGCAAAGACACACACACACACACACACACACACACACACACACACACACACACACACACACACACACACACAGAGAGAGACTACAATGCACATCTTACACAATCTCGTTCATGTGTGAAGCACTTCAAACCAATAAACAATGGGAAATGAGGGAGATATTATAAAATACATAGCTAGGGCTACAACCCCCTGTGAAACAGTGTGTGTGAAAAACACGACCAACTTTGTAGGCTTGCAACGTTTCAGGTAAATAAAGCTCGGACACTTAAACCTACTGACACTGCTTTTGAGTTTTCTCTACATCATGCAACATAACAGGGATTGAATTGGTTTACTCTGTTGAGTTATAGTATTTTGTGATATTCCCTTGTTTTGTTTTGAACAAATCCTGGAAACAGGACCCAACTGTATAGCCCCTTACATCCCATCACACAAACCATTCAAGTAAGATGAACAAGACCTGTAAGATACTACAGGAGAAGTTAAGATGAACTCATAATAGATGTTCTCTTATGAACTCCTACACATGGACATACTAATGTTGGCTGACCAGCAAAAACTTACATTAAACAGTGTAGACACTAGATGCTGTCTAGAGGATCTACCAAGAGCAATGGCTGATAGGAGTGGATGGTGAGAATGAATCAAAGGAATCTGTGCTGTCAGAATGATTTGATGATGATAATGGATTAACTTGCCACTGACATAATATCTGTTGGAAATATTAATCCACTGTTTCCAAAGGGCAGACTCTCCATTATATTTCGTGCAAATTGAAGCTAGTTGTGAATTAAAAGGCACTACTTTACACACTTCCTCAGAAGAGAGGTCTGGGACTTATTAATCAATTCCTAATCAGTTGCACCTTTTGATAAGCTGAAAGATAAAAATAATTTCAAGGATTTTACTGTCATAAAAGGAAGTTATCTTAGATCCTTAAAGAGGTTATTGAAACCAAAAAAGCCCTTAGTTTTTACATTTTTTATGTCTCTTTGTAGGTAACAAAGAAGATGATGACATAGTGCAGCATATCTTTTTGCAATGGTTGCCAGCTGTTTTAGAATATAACATCACATTAAAAATGTTAGCTAAGATGGCTGATAGAATGGGTAACATTTCTTTATCAGCATCAGTCTGAAGTACTCATTACTTATATGATGAAGTTATGGTCAAATTGAAAGAAGACCAGGAGAAACTATTTAAACAGGGAGATGACATCTCAGGGAAATTAGACAAGTTTTATCTAGGTGCCCATTAGGTTGTAGATAACAATAAAAAAAAAATCTGTTGAGAAGGAGTCAATTTCCTCATGCCAAAAATATAGCGATAAAGCTTATTTCTTCAAAACACCATATTCCTATTAAAAAAAAAATACTAACCATAAAACCAGGGAAACATCTAAGCTGGCACTTATTGGTGGTTGGAAGAACTGAGTCATAAAAATAACATTGGGAATATATTTCTGGGTAAACAATGGTACCCAGGTTTTCTTAATTACTGCCACTGACAGGATAAGAGGTTGGGATAAATTGACAGTTAAGTAGTGAACAAATTTATTGTACATACATATGGTCAGAAGTGCCTTAAACTTAGGATTATGTCAGGATTGCTGATGTTGAAAAAGCGATTTTGTAAACAGATTTTTTAACATAAATTCAGGCTGCTGGTCAATACAGAGTTTGCTAAAAAATGTATCAAGATAGGAAAAACTTATATAAATGTCTGGAAGCTAATAGCTTCTACTTTGAACACCTTTTGTAATTGTAGAGTCCAAAGGGAAATGGTATTAATCTTGTGATATCTGAATAAATTTAGTATTAAAATATTTATAGATTTTTTCTTTCTTGTTGTATGAATAAATTTTTTGTCAGACTCTACATATATGCAGACGTTGTTTTGTAGTTCCTAAGGCACAACAGGAAATCTTCAGAATTAGTTTGTTGTTCCCTTATGTCCCACCATAGTTAACATGGAAAATAATCTTGTTTTTCATAAACTTTTGGACAAGTTCACTGTTAACATAAAACTGTCTTTTTACAAAGAAATGTTACCTCATCTTGTCACACACCACATTGCCACTTGTTGTCTATTCATACAACCTGCTCCCAATAATTTGAAAAATTTCAGTCACTAGACTTGACAGTTTATCCAAGTCAAGAAGATTTTCACCAAAGGAGATTTTACCAGAGCTGACCATCAGATACTGAATATATCTCCAAAATTGCAATCACAACCTCTTTTGATATATTTGAGGTTTTTTTACATGTTCCATTTGTTTTAAAGTCCTTTCAGAGTTTCATTAATTCATGAACTGAATAGATTAAATCTTACATGTGCCTATGTGAGTAACATTCTGACACCCAGTTTGTTTATAGAGAAACTTGTGCAACATGTTCATTTTGTTTTTTAGCATTTTGAGAAATTTGAAGTAGTTATAAATCCTGTAGAATATGAATTTGGAAAATCTGAAGTTGTCTTTCTGGGTTACTGACTTAATTATGCAAATATTTTTCCTTCTTGAGACTAAATTGAAGCTACTTCTCAGATTCCCGGGTCTACTACTAAGAGGAAATAAAGACAGGTTTTGGGAATGGTTAATTTTTTTTTAGAATGGGCACTGTTCTACAGCAAAAACATCAATGGTTCTTGGAAAGTAATTTTCTTCTCAAAAAAAATTGTCAATCATGGAGTCCAGATACCTGGCAGCTTACTTGATGGTTAGCTACTTTCAGCATTTACAAGGAAGTCAAGCATTCTACATTTTGATTGATCACAGATGGTTGCATTTCATTTCAATTCAGATAAATATTCTCCACAAGAGATTTAGTACCTTGATAATCTACTTCAGTTCAGCTCTGACACATGATTCGTAAAAGAAATCAACAATGTTCCAGTAGATGCTATTTCCTGAGGCATCAATTCTTTCCTGTTGGACCTGTGTTAATTACCAATACTTCAAAGAACAGCAGACAAACAACTACAGAAGTTACTTGATAAATCAACATCTTTGAAATTTTTGAAGCTCTGCAGCCTTGTCAGTACTATTGTATGGTTGCACCACTTAGACTTTAACGGAATGCATGGAGAAAAAGCTAGATGGGAACTACACAAGAATGCTGCATGATGTTTTGGTTTAGTTCCTTTGTTTAATAGCATATCAAACTTAGTGGGTTATTCAATGTAACTGTCAATTTCAAGAATCTGCTATATTTTCACAAGTGCAGTCTTCAATGAATTGGCCCAACAAACAATACAGCAGCTTATGTAATAAGCATCATGATTCAGCATATTTGCGTGGTTGAGATGTCCATTTCATGGACTGCTGGCTGTTGCACATGTTCACCTGTGAACTTCCAGTAGGATCTGGCTATTTCGGCGGCAACTCATACCTGCTGTGTTTTGGGTAATTTTTGCTCTTCATTCCAACATTTAATGCCAAAGCTATCCTTGTAGAAGAACAGCACTGATACTATCAAAGCCATAGTTTGGGGGATAAGGGAGTTCATACCTTTCTCAAGGGTATTAGTCTAAAAGTGAATGTAATAGCATGACTGGAGATTGAATTTGCTTAATATGATGTCACAGTTCAGGACATTAAACATGATCCCACAAGGACTCCCCCACATGCTGTTTTGAACAAATTTTGGAAGCAGCTGTATGGCCAATTATCTCCCACCTCATAAAACCATTCAAGTAAGAATGTTGCATATTGACCTTTGACAGACCTGTCAATTAGGGATTTCAAAACAGGAACTTCCAGCTGTGTAAACAGGAGAGCAATGAAAGCAGGTTACATGGGTTGAGGATCAGAAGGATAACCAGAAGGGGCACATAGGTATAATATAATTATGAAATTATACAAACACAATTACCCCCAGACAGAACAGTCAGTTAGTCAGTCATAAGGCAGCCGACAAGTGCCCAGAGGGAGGGGCAGGTGGCTCCTGGCTAAGAACCTCTAATCAAAGAAGCAAAGACGTAAGGACCTGAATATAGAATCACAATGTGGGTTAAGAAAAGTGTCAAAATATCAGTCAGGCAAAGTCTGAGTTTATCGTCTCTGTCTCTCTATCACACTCACACCCAATATCAGACACTTTTGTGGCAATAAAGAGTGATATATTTTTATACAGAAAAGCGTTATTGCCTCTTCATTAGGCTGGTACACTCATAAGTGACATTCTATGGACTCCTACATATAGACACACCAGTGGATGCTGACCAGGAAAAACTTACATTCTTCAGCTCTGTGCAGACACTGGACACTATCTTGAGGAGGTGCTCGTGGTGTAATGGTTATCGTCGTAGGAAATGGACACGGCGACTCGAGTTCAAATCCTGGACGAGACTCATTGCATTTTCACATAGCACTAATACCCTTGGGAAAGGTATGAATCCAATTATTCTCCCTCCAGCTATGGGTAGATAGTAGGACAGACTAGGTTCTTCAGCCTTGGTGAGGCAACTAGTCTAGGAGAAGGAAAACTCTGAATTCAAACCTGTCAAACTTCGCTTAAAAGTTGACCTTGTGTCATATCCTGCCCGAGCGGAGGGGTTGGTAAATAGGATCTAGAAGAGTCACCAAAAGGGATGACCAATAGGAACGAATGGCAAGAGAGAATCAAGGAAGTCTGTGCTGTCAGCATACCTTGATGATAGTATCATGTTTCAGACACATTATGACAGAAAATTTTCCACACATGTCTTATCCAGGTGTGAATGCTTCCATCAAGAGACAGATTAATTTACTACTGCTTAAAGTTAGAAATTCGTCTTGGGACAAAATCCCGAGTTCCTTGTCTAAAAACAAAAGTTCCAAGACATAATGTCACACCCACTGGTTCTTCCTATCTTGTGATGAATAATTTGCTTGTGTTCATATTAATATTACTCCTGAGTTGTGATAGATTTTCTTATCTGCTATCATGTGTAGACTGATTTATCATTTGGGTTGAGGCCTACTCTATAAAAGATATTACAGCATGTAATACTGAAAAAACTTTTATGTTTGGGTGGTTGTCATGTTTCAGTGTCCCTGCTGTTATCACTACTGATGGAGGCCATCAATTTGAATTTGATTTATATCTCTAACTTATGAAGTTGTTGGGTGTTAAGAAAATTCCCACTATTGCCTATCATTCAAAAGTGAATGGTATGGTGAAAAGATTTTACTGCACTTTAAAAATGATTTTGAAAGTTGGAGAACCTTCCACTTGTCCTCATTGGTTGGAGAACCTTCCACTTGTCCTCATTGGTCTACAAGCAGCAATAAAGACTGACTTAAACTATTTACCTGCAGAAGTCAATATTTTTTGAATTACTTCAAACAGTTATGGACATCATATATGATTAGACTGACAATAAAGATGACAAATTTATTGTACATTCCTCCTGACTCAAAATAAAAGTCCACATTTTCTGCAACCAGTATCACTCAATTTTCTTAAAATACATTCAAAGCTTTTTTTACAATCTTCATTAAAAACAAGACTCAATGTTTCTTTGGACAATATTAAAACCTAATTTTCTTGATACTTCATTTCATGACACAAATACTTCAGCAGAATGCTCACAGGCAACTATCATGTCAACTCCTAATTGTTATTTGAAAAGACAATATCTTTGGGCAATTGTTAGATGAACCAATGAAGACTATAACAAAATCCAGAAGATGTGTGAAGTGGCCCAGATATTTCCTACAGATATGTCTTGGATCCTGAGCTTGTACATTACTAACTGTGCAGTTTTAAACATTTTTTGTTTGTTTGTAGATAAGATTGTTTTGAGTCTTTATGACAGTATAACAATATCTGATTACTAGTTTTTGTGAACAATTCATTTTATCCTATAGTTAACTCCAAGTGTTCTGTTTCTTGTTTTAAGAAGTATTTGTACTAATATAATTATCTGCACTTGTTTTGGGAAGGAATAATTATCTCCCTTAGACAGCATTTGGTGCTGTGTCTGACTACCCCCCCCCTCCTCAGTTGAAGAAAAAAATCAAACTGCCACTGTGATGAGGCAAAACACGAAGACTTGATTGCTATGTCTCTTTCTCTTGCAGGCACAAGTACTTTACTTTTCCAGACTTAATTCATGTTTGTGATGTGAGATTAATTGTTCCAAGAGACAGTAAAACTTATTTAATAGTGTCTGGTATTTTTGTGTTTCTTTCTTTTATGTTGGTGAGAGAATCCAGTCTATCATCCACATGTTTCATTCTCAAATGGAATATGATATTGAATATTTTAAATAAAATGTGTACTACTGCATTTAAAAAAGAAAATTCTTCTTTAGTAAGGCAAAATATTTTCTCACTTTGGAAGATTTTAAAATATCAGAAGTTTCTCTTAAATTTAAAATATTTTCAAAGTGCATTAGTAATGATTTAAATGTAACAGTTACATTTTTTTTTCAGTGTTTGGAAATTAATATACTTTTCCACTGTGTGTGAAACAATGAGACTTACTTAGTTAATAGTTCAAATTTGATGAATAGGATTTTCCTGATTAGTTCACTATTTAAGAGCATGAAATAGGTGAGTATTTTGTGGGTGTGTTCCAGCTACTCCACAATAAGGCAGCTGTTGTTGTAACAGCTGCCTTCCAACAAACAACCAAATCATAACTTTTTTTTACATTCAAGAACAATTTTGCCAAACAATTTGTAACCAGAATTAAAAAGAATACATACTTTTTGGCATATTCTGTATCAAAGCATGCTCCTTGAACATTCTGCTGGATTTCTTGAACTTCATGCTAAATAGTAAAAGGTTTGTGTAAATTTAAAGGGAAACACATATTCATTTTATAACATCAAAATGACTTTCTCATTTCTAAATCAATATAAGAATATTTATGAATATCTCATTTTTTGTTAGCTACCATATCTTAAGCAAACGTTTATTAGATATTATTACATGTATATGATTTTTAACCTTTTAAACTCATAGACCCAATATTTAATTCTGAGCATTATTTTACTGAATGCTGCAATTCCAATATTTTTGGATCAGGACAAGTGAATCTGATACTAAAAAATTAAAAGTTTAGTAGAGTTAAACATAGGTTCTTTTTGTTCCTTTTCATAATTTTTTTGCGTGGAAATAAAAAATTGCTATGCTATTTTAATCAACTGGGAGAACTTTTTTTTTAACTCTTCTGTCCATAATCACATAATTGAGTCAATTTATAATCTGAATAAATATAGATGAAGTTTTTTGCAAATCAATAAAAAACAAATACAACTCACCTTCTGTTCTACAAGTTGGGGAAGAGATTTTCGCACATGTTCCTGAATTCGAAAGAAGGCTAGAGATGGTTCATTGGCAATGATGTGTAAATTTTCTGAAAATTTTTCACTCACTGAAAATAAAGCATAAAGTTTTCTTTTTAAATTCATTAAAGTGTTTTACCTCACTGTACACAATAAAATATTATCTTCTTTTTTTTCATCAGCATTACCCAACCCCATTTTTTACCCCTTTTTCTTTAAAATGTTTTCCTGAATTGTATATACATGCAATAAATAAGGTGAATTTTGCTTATAGAATTGTAGATAAAAAAAAGTGAAGTTGGCGACCTTAGTCTAGGGTGACCCAAAGGCTCTCTTTTCAATAGCTACAACACTGAGGTGTAGGGGAGGGGACTACTCCATTCCCTGGATTGCTCCAATTTACCCTTGATCCTTACCTTATAATGCTGAGTGTTAAGCAAGGTGGCATCAAGTACCATTTTTTGAGTGTTTGGTATGACTCGGCCTGGGATTGAAGGTGAATTTTGCCTAAGGAATTGTCAATAGGAAGCACTGTTTAAAGGTATTTTTTTTTCAAAGAAATCAGTAATGATGGATCTTGTAAATTTCACATGGTTTGCTTTTCTCAGCTACCAAAAATTTGATGACAGACTGGAGCACTTTGATTTGCTACCATTTTGAATAACCTTGAAACGTATTTGTGAGATTAAAATAATTTTAAATTTAAACCAATTCCAAACAATGCAGAGTTTACATTTATGGAAAAAAATTCTGAAAAAAAGAAAAAAAAAAAAATTTCTCTTTTTAAAAAGAAAAAAACCCTTACTTATTAAATGACCCACATATTTCAGCGGGTGGTGAAAGTTGACAAATCTCAGTTTGAAAGTTTGAATAGGACTAATGAGTATATTTCATGGTGGTCTTTATGAGTATAGTACACCATGGTACATTGACAATTACATTTTTCTTAATTTCAACCAAAGCCTATAAAAAAGAAATATTGTAAACAGAAAATTTTTTTCAAAAACTTTAAAAAAATGCTTTATTAAAAAAAATCTAGTATCAAGTCATTGAGAACTGTATTAGAAGAAAGTTCAAGAAAATTATTTAGGTTTTTAGTTTACAGTATTAAGAAAATTTTAGATATTAGCTGCAGCTCCTTAATTTTTTTTTTGTTATGCTATTTACATGAACTCATTTTCATTGATTGAATTCATAGTTTTACAGTTTCACACCAATTTTACTTGAAGGATAACTCAAACCACTTTATAAACATTCAAATAAGATAAAGTATTCTAGATTGATTTAAATGGCACACAGTCCTATCAAATATAAATAATTTTCAAACAGATCTATTTGATCCATAGATTGGATCCTAACATGCACTATCACTTCAAATCAGAGTGGACCTGATAGTAATGGTAACTTTCCAGATCTCCAGTAGTGGAGCCTCATCATCAGATGCAGTTTAGTGGTATGACACTAAACTGCATACCTTTTTGGAGGAGCATCTTTCCCCTTTGGAGACTATACAGTCGGTGTGTTTTTAGCCCCACTGACAGGACAGACAGTTAAATTGAATATCTCTTTAAAATACAATGAACATTTCATACTCATGTACTTGTTCACTTCCCAAAAAGAATACTGCTAACATCACAGGTAAATGTGCTGTAATATTTTCTCATCAGTCAAAACTAGAAGTTTCTTTGTTTTTCTATTTTACTGTCATGTTTGTCTAAACTAAAATTATCCCAATAGATAAATACATGTCCAATATGGCTTTGTACTCCTTTATTTTTAGTTATTCAATGTAGTGATTCAAACAAAATGATTAAATTATATCAAAAAATGAAACTGGATTAAAGTGGTGAAAGTAGTTGTTTTTTTAAATGGTTTGTTTAATTGTTTTATTTGAAACAACCAAAAGTATAAAAATTTAAGACATTTTTGGTGTGTGAAATGGTCAACAAAATGTGAAAACACTTGCTTTCATTTAACTAGAAAACCTTAGAGGATATTTAGGAGCTTGGGACTATTAAGATGAATACCCAAAACAGAATATAATCAAAATTGTTTTGCGAACAAATGACATTGGCATTATTAATTTTGACTACATCCTTTTAATTCAAATTGCTTTTTAACACAATTTGTAGCATTATTTAAAAAAAATTGAGGATGTATGCATATGAAAGACAATAATAAAGGATATGCTCTCTGTGAGACTCAAACTGACATCCTCTTTTGCCTTGAGGAAGGCCTGGTCAAAACCATCAGTAATCTTGGCCTGGTTATTCATTCCAGCAACCTTACCAAATTATAAGAACTTTAGTAACAAGGTAAATTAGTTGACTTGGCCTGTTACATTAAGAAAGGAATAAAACAAATGAGTGAACGAGAATATTGATGAGTTCCAAAAACTTTAATAACAGCTTGTAAGATAACCCTGTACTGTGAGTCGTACGAAGAGAAGAAAATAGCTGAGGATGTTAGAGCTGGAATAAAGCATCCAACTTGAAGCCTCGAGGACCAGTTTGTCTAGAAGGAATGAATAAATGATAAAAGAATGATCTTCTAGAGAATACAATGGTCCAAAAATTGAATGCGCTCTCCTCATATGGAAGTTGGTCTGTTCTGCTGCTAGAATGAGTGAGGAAGAGACGGAGAGAGTGTTTGTGTGGCCTTTTATACTACCCAGGAAAGTCATCTGAGTAGAATGGCTTAAATCATCCACACTGGACAAAAATATAAATCGAAACCCTAATGGTTAAAATAATTCCCGCACTAAACAATAAATTTGAAATAATTTCTTTCTGCTACCAGAATGAACGTGGGAAGCACATGATGTTTGACAATAACATCAGTTGTACAGAAAGAAAGAAAAGAACACACGAGTCTCACAGCACAAAGTGTAAAATACAGAATAACAGAATTTGTATATACAAACAAGTTGAATCAAATAAAATGAGTCCCAGACAGTTTTTTTTTGGCCAGTGTACCATCCTTCCTGATTTTGTTTTGTATAGTGGTGATGAATCAGGTGTGGATGGAGACAAAAATAAAGGTGTAGGTGTGTATAAAGGTGATTGCAAGGGATTAAAATTGGGTGTGTCAGTAACGTCCAAATAAGTGATGTAATACCCAAAATGAGCCTACAAGAGTGAACATAGTCCTAGGTAAAGCAAGATTAGTACTGTAAAGGAGGTAGCTAGATGATTGACGTCCCGATTTTTTAAGTACATTACATTAACCGGGGGTGTGTTGATGTGGTTGCCAGTCCGTAAAGTGAATCATACGTGGACTAGATGTTGCAATGCTAGAGCACATCATCAGTAATCCATACAGTGAGTCGTATGTAGATTAGGCAGCCCGTACAGTGAGTCGTACGTGGACTGGATGTTGCAATACAAGAGCATATCGTCAGTAATCTGCACAGTGAGTTGTACATGGATTAGATGCTTTTAAGCCAATGCGAGAAACGTTCGATACAACTTAATTCATATCTTGGTGCATTGACATTTAAGGCAAGCTCTAGCCAAATCAGTAATAACACAACGCATGTTAGGCCAAAAGAAACAGGTTGTAATAAATTTCACAGAACCAGTGACACCTGGATGTGATTGTGAGTCACAAGTGGAGGGGTTGGTCACGCCACAAAATAATTCACATAATAGCCACTCAGGCGAAATTTCATGAGTTTTGAAAAAAAGGCATCAACCTGAGCAAACCAAAGTATTGCATCATCTGCAAAAGGGAGTAACGAACCAAAACTCATGACGCTAAACAAAAAATACCAAAACACAACCCAATAATAATGAAGAAAAAAAAATTTTCTTTTTTGTTTTCTGGTATGTGTGCATGTGTGGATGTATGTATTAACATGGACATTATAAAAAAAAGACAAGATATTAAAAGTGTCCTGTAGACTATAAAATGTATGTGGACTAAGTAATTCATGTAAGGTATCGATATATAAAAATGGAGGAACGCGTCTTCTCCCATGTTGGTTGTTTGCCTCTTTTGGGGTTTGATGAAATTTCTGTGGTTGTGTTTGAGGTTGGAGCAAGTCTAACTGAAAAGGCAGAACAAGAAAAGTTGCAGAATGTATACATTTTTGTGGGGTTGACTGCTGGAAATCAAAATGTAAGAGAGAGAGAGAGAGAGAGAGAGAGAGAGAGAGAGAGAGAGAGTGAAAATGTGAAAGAAAGTGTGTTGTCTCTGTCATGTTGGACAAAAATATTGGAAGAACGTGGTTGGGTGTAAATTGTTGCTTGACGTGTCGTGTCCATCAGAAATAAGAAAAACTCACAGTTGTGTGACTGGTGAGGAACGTGTGTTGATAATTGTAGATGTGGAAACTGTTTTTGCTTGTGAATTCCATGAAGATTGCGTTGCGCGCAAGTTGAATGAAGGGAAGTATGTTACAGGTGAATTCATGTAAGTCACGTTTCTGGTCGAAACAGTTAACATGGAATTGAGGTCTGTAGCTGGTGGAAAATATCATGTGGTTGTAACCTTTATTGTTGAAATACGTCCGTGTTTTGTCCACTGACAAGTAAGTGTATCCTAGTAGAAATTGGTATTTAGGTAAAGGAAAGCATTGCGTTAGCCAGTAAGGTTAGGTGGGTGAAGTAACAGAGTTAAGAGGTTGTCTTCCACTGGTGGGGGTAAAGAAAAAATATGCCTAGTATTAATAGTAGTAGTAGTATATCAATTGTTTGCCTCTCCACGTCAAAAATTTGCATAAAATTGCTTTGTATAGAAGACCTTGAATATGTTCGAACAGGTCGTTTAGATAGTCAAAGAATTTGTATATGTTTGCTACTTTCATTTCTCAAGTCCACACGTCGTAACAATATTACTTCTATGTTGCCTTTGAAATGAGTGAATATTCATTCATAATTGTTCTGAGTGTTTAGGAAATTTTTGCATGTACATTTCATGTCATCAGATCACCATTTTAGTAACAAGGTAAATTGGCTGTCTTGCCCTGTTACTTTAAGAAAGGAGTAAAACAAATGAGTGAATGAGAATATTGATGAGTTCCAAAAACTTTAATGACAGCTTGTAAGATAACCCTGTACTGTGAGTCGTACGAAGAGAAGAAAACAGTTGTGGATGTTAGAGCCGGAATAAAGCATCCAACTTGAAGCCTCGAGGACCAGTTGGGCTAGAAGGAATGAATAAATGATAAAGGAATGATCTTCTAGAGAAAACAATGGTTCAAAAATTGAATGCGCTCTCCTCATGTTGAAGTTGGTCTGTTCTGCTGCTAGAATGAGTGAGGAAGAGATGGAGAGAACGTTTGCGTGGCTTTTTATACAACCCAGGAAAGTCATCCACGTGGAATGGCTTAAATCATCTTCAATGGACGAAAATATAAATCGAAACCCCAATGGTCAAAATAATTCCCGCGCTAAACAATGAATTTGAAATTATTTCTTTCTGCTACAGAACCACTAGTATTGCTGCAGCCTAAATCACACCAATATAACCCATCCCTTACTTAATCTACCAGTATCATGAATAGGATCTTACTTTTTTTAGATGAAGGATTAATGTTAATCATTATTATAATAATTTTAACTTGTATTTTCTTTCATCTTTTTAATTATAGTTGTTTTTATCCCAGCTAACTCGAGTTGGTATTCTAGACACTTGCGTTTATATACTTAGTGTAAGATATAATTTTCTTGAAATGAAAATCTAATATTTTATAATGTCTGTTTGGTTCTATTAGGACTTTTTGGACATTTGTGGGTGGAAAAATGATAAATATTGAAAATTAGTTTCCAAACCAATAATGTCCTGTTTCATTGAAAAAAAGAGTAAAAGGTCTATTATTTTAAAAAATTACCCCCTGATCAATCTGGTCGTATTTGCAATTGTTAATATTGCAATTATTAAAATGGAAATTTACTAAGCTTTTTGCTTAGATGTGGCACAAGGCCATTGAAACTTAAAATTATCTTAGGCGAAAAACTACTTATTCTCAAATTGACAATATTGACATGTGCACACACATAACACACTTTACTTACCTCTTCGGGCTTTGTGTTCTAATTCAGGTTCTACATTCTCCCTCAGAACAGGTGTACCTCCACTTGGTACCCTTCGCAGTAACCCATCACTTCCTAAAAATAGAAAAAAAGCGGCTATTTAATTATCAAAACCAAATTAGAGGGTAATCTAACAAAAAACATCTGGTAACCGCCCCGTCCTTTTTTTAATACATAATTTAATGCGCGTAACTGTGCCATCAAATTACTATTTTATTAAAAAATTGAATTAAAATCTATTTTGAAGACTGGAGACAAAGAAATTTTTTTTACACTTTTTGTGGGTTCACGCCAACTCCACACACATTTTCTTATTAAACGACTTTGAAAATAGACATATGATTGGTTAAAATCTCTTCACCTTACATAAAGCAGACCCCATTAAATTTATTTTTTTTAAAGTAAAAGGAAACTACAAATCAAATAAACTTTGAGAGTTTGTCAAAATTCAAATTTAAAAAGTAGCTGCTACGTTAAATTTTAAAATTGTTTATTTTAAAGATCGATTTACATTTACTGATTTCGTTTATTTTCATTAAAAAAGGATTTAACTTAAAAAAAAAAAATTAAATTGGAATTTTATATTGATGTAAGTATCAGTATCATGATTTTTTTTCAATAAAAAAATGCAAAACACCAATAATAGTGTTTGTTTTAGTCTTGTCGAGAACATAATGCATTCTGTCCTTTTAAAAAAGTTTAACAAGTGAATTTCAATAAGGTTTTCCCGTCTGTTTACTAAAACGAATGAACTGGGGGAAAATACATTGGAAAAATGTTTTCTGTGATGAGCAGGACACATAATTTACTTTAGACTCTGGTTTTCGAAAATGTCAATAACAGATATTCTAATAAATTACAAATAAAAATGACCCTCCCCCCCAAAAAAAAAACAAACAAACTAATCTTTAATTCTATTTTTCTTATTCTTTCGTCTTGAATCTCTTGTGACTTTGGATACGAGAGTTGTATTTGCAAAAAAAAAAAAAAAAAAAAATATATATATATATATATATAATATATATGCAGTTTTGAGTTTACTTAAAGTAACTTAATTAATTTTTATCTTTAGATTTTAGGATTTTTTTTTTCTTTATCTTAAAAAAATCTTAATCAAAATCTCAAATTTAAGAAATAAGAAATTAGATTTTTTTTAGACTGAAGAAAAATATGGGACATTCTCAAAAGAAATATTAGTGTATGGTTTAAAAATGTAGAGTACTAAAAATTCTTTGTAGCTTAAGTTTTGAAGGGTATAAAATTATTTTAATGTTATCTTTCTGCGAGCAGTACAACAAAAAGAAAGGAAATAATAATTTATGTGTAGCGAGAACTAAAATAATAAGCAATTGAATATTATCAACTCAGACAAGCCACAAGAAAGTCCAAATAAGAAGGGCAAAGAAAACAAAAACATCTAAACTTGTTTCATATTTGCATAAATTTAAGTGCAAAAAGGAACCATTAAAATAGTTTTCTGGTGGTGAGGATATTTATTTACAAATATTTTATTTACATTTATTTGCCAATGCAACACAAAGAGTAAGAAAAATGTTTCGAAAGCCAAGTTAAAAAAAGCACAAGTTACCCCCCCCCCGCAAAAAATCAGATTCAAATGTAAACATTCAATGACAACTCTAAACTTAAGAACGAAACTATTGTTTCATTTGAGCGAAAATCGCGAATTCATATCTGACTCTTTTTCTTACCTTGCATATCGCCGTGTAATTGAATCAAATAATTCATTCCATTTTCCATATGTAGAAAGAAGGTTGAACAACATTAATGTAGTATTACTCTCAAAAAAGAGGGAAAGAATTATCTGATATTTTCGACTACTCTCAATATAAATTTAAACCAGTTTGATCTTAAACTATTAAAGCTCTATCTTTAATGTGACGATGGTGAAACTAGCAGCGATGTGCACCTGACAATGCGATGAACAACACCACCATCATATTTGTTGTTTGAAACATAAGCTCTCTCTCTCTCTCTCTCTCTCTCTCTAGTCATTGAATTGTTTTGAGGAAGAGATCGAACCACTACTGATACAAATTCATTCGCTGCTGATAATTCTCTACAATTTCATCATTTTTTTGTGGAGCTTTGTCATTGAAGATTTTTTTATTGAACCGTAAAAGCAGACTTGATTTGTTTGTGTGTCACTTTTAAGGAGAAAAAAAGCAGAATAAAACATTCTATTAAAAGAAAAAGAATTCAAATAAAAAAAAAATGAGTCTGAATTTTAAATTTTTCCGCGAAAAAATTTATTTGCGTTGTTGTTATCTTATTTAGCGCTTTTTCAGTGACGCACAATTACGAAATCAGCTGCTCGGATTTCAATTTAAAAATTTTAAAATCTGAATTTAAAAAATGAAACAAACAATTTTCAGTAACAAAATTCCCTTTTTGTTAACATTTTAAAGATTTATTTAATTCATTTTTTTGTCATTCATGGTTCTTGTTTATTAATAATTACCAAGAAAAATAAAATTAGTTTTGTTGCTGGAGACGAAAAAGAAAAATTGATAAGTCAATGAATGTTTATCAAACCAATCAATGTTGTTTGTATGTTTGACATTGAAATTTTTTTTAAAAGTTCATATTCTGTTTAAAAAAAAATGCTAACCTAAACTTATGCTTTAAACTTTAAACTAATACTTCAATTATTTTTGTATTAAAAAAAATATATCGAAATTTATGTTTTTATTCTTTTACCTCCTGTTCAAGACAGAAAATATTTTATTAGAAATATTAACAACTTAATGTTCATTCACATTATTTTGGACTTTGACTTATGTCGACAGCTTCTTAATTAAAATATAAAAGGAAAGTTTTTCAAGTTATTCTAAGCAAGAAGTCTGTATTTTTAAGGTCCAGTGAAAGAATCAGGTTTCTTGATAAGTCAGACTTTGGTACAAGAGTCTATCTCCATTTATGAAAAACATACAGACCTCATTAAAATTTAGTTATTCAAAAAGGGAAATGGTTGAGAAACCAATTTGATTCTTTTTTAATAATAAACTGGGTTAAATATATTAAAAGTTATACAAATCTAAATTGTTTGAACATCAAAAAATAATGATTACAATGAAAAGTAACCTTTTCCTTAAAAAAATTCTTTATACAATTTTATTAAAGAATAGTATTTGTCAAGAAGAATAGAATTAGTAAAATTACAGACATTATTCAGTCTAGTTGGCTGGGGCTGTAAAATATGCTGATTGCATTTCTGAAGAGGGGTAAAACCCCCACTTTCAACAAGTGTCCTGGAAATGATACTAAACCATTTGACTGTGTGGTTGCAGCCCTAGAGCTTTGGGGAATGTTGAATAACCCTTTATTGCCATTACTTCCAGGTTCACTCTGACCCAGAGTAGTAGTATCTGTTGGAGTCCCATCTATGGGTCAAGCAGAACTGTTTAAACATTCACTGTACTTGAAACCATTTAATTGTGTGCAAACAAATGACTGATGTTAAATTGAAATATTAGTATTACATAGCAAGACTTAGAACCATTTAACTGTGTGCAAATAAAAGAATTTGGGCTCATTCATAAATAATATTACCTATTCATTTACAAATCATATATACCTATTATATATGTATAAACAGGATTTGGCATTAGATAACCTGATATGCCATAAAACAACTAACCAACATTATCTTTGTAATTAAGTCATCCATATTTAAACCTAAACATATTTGGAGTGTATAAACTTTTTCTGTGGCCTTTAAATTTTTTTTTTTTGAACTAAAGTCTGAATACAAGGGAGGAAACGTTAAAAATGATAAAACAATGGAAACTTTTACACATATCAAATAAAACATTTATAGTCACACTGAGAACTTGAAAGTTTGTCCATCAGTTTAAACTACTTAGGTGTTTTTATTGATACAAACTCATTAAAAACAGTTGTAATGAACTAATAATAACTAGGTTCTATTGTCCATAACTTTGAGAAAAGTCATTAACATTCTAAATAATCTGGTATGGTAGATTATATCTTAAGTAAGAAGGGTACACATTATTTCTCCACCCTGAGTATGGGAAAATGTTGGAAAATGTTGCCCTTGGCAGCAAAGGGGCCAATCAGCATACTACTATGGATTGGCACCCATTTTTGACTTCTTTCTATTTACATCACTTATCGTGCTAACAGCAAGACCATCTAGTTGCTAATTCAAATCACTCTAGTTCCAAGATGGACCTCAGCAGATAAGTCTGGCTGCAAAGCCTTTAAGTTTGTAAACCACCCTTGTATTTTTTAAAATATATGTTTGTGTTATTACATTTTTTTTTAGTTTTTCTTTATCTGAATTGAAAGCCTACCTCTTAATGTGGGAAAATATATGGAGTCCAGCAAAAAGACCATATGAGATCAGGTATAGATAATTGAGAGAAAGCACTATGGTACACTCTGGCATTCTTCAGGTATCTGCCATAGTCTATAGAACATTTATCAATCAGCCCTCACAGTACCATTAATATTTTATATCATAGATCTTCCATGAGATAATTGACAATGAGCATCATTGTAATGAGAGGAAGTTGAAGGAAGTAGTATACATTGGCTCATCTGTTAAGCTATTATGAATTTTAAAACTATGTGCTGGAGAATTTAACAAAGAAAACATTTAAGAACATCTCTACATAAAGCTGTACATCTAACTAAAAAAATAGAATGATAGATGAAATGATCGAGGTTACTATGGTTGATCTCCTTACTAATTCTTTAAACATATCTCATTTATTTGATTGATTTTAATGGTATGTCAACATGTCTAGGGTTATTTTATGCCTAGAGGTTAGGGAATTGTGTTCATTATACATTCATATTAACATTTTTTGTATAGTTGTTTAAGGGTTTTTTGCACATGGTCTTATTGAATACACAAATAATTTTTGAACAGATGTGTTTGACCCATACATAGAGCCCTAACAGGTACTACCACTCAGGGTCAGAGTGGACCTGGAGTAATGGCAATGAAGAAGTACTCCATTCTATCCCAGATGTCTAATAATAAGTAGCAAAAACTAAAGGGTTTGCTTTAACACATTGAATTTTGGAGATAAGGACAGATAGGAAGAAGGAAGGAATAGAAAATTTTAACAAAGAAAAAATGTCTTACCTTTAGTAAGCACTGGTCCAAGAAGAATGAGAGTTTGAATTTGACACTATGTGTTTTTATATTAAAAAAAATCATATTAGTGTTTAGTGTCTTGTTATTAGTCTTTGTGTATGACGTCATTAATTCATGATATTTCACTAGAGTAAAAGAGAAACAACTTTCCTATCTTTATTTTTTAAGTGAATGTATTACACAGATATTAAAAGTGTTGATGTTTAGAAAGATTTTCAAAATATTTGCTACTGATTTTTCTTTCACATTGCTGAAAAAGAAATCTTCTCTTTCTATACAGATGGTACACTTGAGGAAGGCTGTGTAATGAATCTGCTGAAATATTGTATTGACAATATCAAAGACACAAAGAAGTAGTTCAATTATTAAAAAAAAATTGGAACTGCATTATATATTGGGAAAATTGTGTGCAAAAATATTCCTACATATTTGGTAGAATGATTATATTTGTAAGCTTGAAAATTATTTATATCTGAATTTTAGAAAAAACCCTCTGAAATCCATTATTTTTCATTTAAAAAGATGTAAAATTACTTGCATAATAGAAGTAATATTATTACTGTCATTTTTTATGTTTTCACATGGAAATTTTGCTAAAATGTTTTCTTGAATTTATATAATTTTTGTGACATGAATCTAAAAAAATAAACAAAATAAATTAAGTCAGCCTTTAAGAAAAATTATATGAAAAATGAATGCATCTAAGGGAAGGTTTTTAAAAAATGTTTTAGAATTATTATTAGATTTTACAGACAAGGATGCTAAAATATGAAAAAACTTAAAATCTGTTAAATTTTCTATTTCCTGAATTAAAAACAAAACTAAAAACAATAATGACTGTGATAATGGCTACCTCTAAGATTTTATAGAAGAAAAATGTTAAGATCAGGCGTATTGTCAATCTTCTTTTTCTCTCTTCTAACTACTATCACAAAATATTTTTAGTTTTTTAATTTGGAAAAATTGGGCATAACTTTGGAATTAATTCACAATAAAATTATTTTTCATACCATTTTTCTCTTTTTTTCCCCCTTTTTTTAACATTTCCAAATTCAATAGATGATATATTTGAAAATTTTGATGACTAAAAGCAAAACGTCTTACAATCATTATTAGTTTCTTTAAAAAAATGAAGTAAAAACTTTACAATTTACAAATTTAAAATCATAACTGAAATATAATCTTTTAGTGTTGACAATAAATTATAATAGACATTTTTAAAACACTGTCCAAAATACAGCAAACACATGTTATGCTGTAAAATATCTACCTTTTATTTTTGACATTAACTTTTACTCATGTCAAGGATGGTTGATTTCTATTGATACAAAAATTTACTGAATTTAGATTTGTGTAGTACAATGGCAAATGAAGAGAAATAGCCAAAGAGATTGTGTTGAACTAATTTTCTAAAAGAGAGGTATTGTTCTTCCTGTCTTCAAAACCAGCATTCAAAATCCTGGTTGCCCAGTCGGCTGGGGCTGTAGAATACACAGATTGCACCTCTGCAGAGGGGTAAGACCCCCCCCTCCCCCAACGAGTGTCCTGGATATGACACTAAACAATCTGATGGTGAGGTTCCAGTGATGCTGGAGCTTTGGGGAATGCAGAGTACCCCTTTATTGCCATTGCTCCCAAGTCCTCTGGCCTGGCATGATAGCACATGACAGGGCCCGAGGTTAAATAGAACTAACTGCATACTTATGCTAAACTGAATTGTTTGACTAAACTGAATAGCTTGAAATAGAAATGCTTTTGAAAATTAAACCGTACTTACATTTAAACTGCATGCTTACACTAAACTGAATTATTTGAAATGAAACTGCTTTTTGACATTGAAACTGTACTTACACTAAACTGAATTGTTTAATATAGAACTTTTTTGACATTTAACTGTGTGTAAAGAAAATCTGTACTTATACTAAACTGAATTAGCTGAATTAGATCTGCTTGACTAACCTGAATAGCTTGAAATAGAAATATTTTTCACAATTAAACTGTACTTACATTCAAACTGCGTACTTATGCTAAACTGAATGATTTGAAATTAGAACTATTTTCATAAAAATTGATTTGGCATTAAATAACCTACAAAGGTTGATATGCCATAAAACCCAACCAAACAACCCAAATCCTGGCTTTATCGTTGGTTTAAACCCTAACCATTAGTACCAGCAAAAAATAAGCAACTATTTCAGCCATAAAACAGGCCTTTTGTTTCTATTACTCAATTTTAGTATCTATAAAAATGTACATTACAAATCATCTATGAACATCGAAATGTAAAGATTACTATGAAGAGTAATATGACTTGGATATAATTTTTTCTTTAAACTCTAAAATTACTTTCTATAATTTTTTCATTTTTGAAAAGAAACATTTAAAAAAATGCATTTCATATATTTTGTCCAGGATTATGGATCAAAAATGACTGCCATTTTTTTTCTTTTACTTTTTTAAAAATTGTATCATTATCTTGTAATAAAGTTTTACTAGCTAGTGGACAGATGGTGTAAGCAACAGAGAAATTCATAACAATGAAAATTACTACCACCTGGAATGCTGTGAGAGAGCTGCCACAACAGGAAGAGTTTCAACTTTTTTCTCCTTCTGTGTCAAGTTTTGATTCCTGTGCTTCAGAGTTGCCTCAATTCATCAACATAAAATCTGACAGTTTATATAATTACTTAAGATGGATATGATTTGATTAGTGAAGAGAAGGAATTAGTCTGCTGTAAAGTAGCAAGAATTTAAGATTTAGCCAACAAGATTTGTCAAGTGGGTGGTAAGATTGATTTTAACAGTATCTCCATAAAACTAATTGATCAGATCTAGTTCCTCAATTGTGGTTCCATTGTCAGAAACTTGAAAGATAACTGAAGTTGCAGAAGATGTGAGCATCTTGAAGTAAGCTGAATTTTGTTGAAGTTGCCAAAGCAGTTACTTGTGTCTGAACCAGCTGTTGAGACTTGAAGTTGTCACAGTCAAGAAAAAGGAAATTTCTATTAAGAAATCCAAAATTTGCTATCTGCAACTAGAAGTATATGCAAAAATTTGAAGCATCAAAATTAAGTTTTGTAACCAAAGAATTAAACTCTTGTTAAATCATTGCTACCAGATTTATTTTGGTTGAAGACATCCGTCCATGTGATAACAACCAGCCTAGTATTATATATAATCCTTGTATGGTAACAATAGCTGTGGATATAGACATTCTTCAGGATAAAAAACAATGTCGATGAAGAAGGGGAATTTCAATGAACCAAGATGCAGCAGTGATCAGTAACCAGCAATTGGGTTAAATACAAACATACAACATGGATAAAATTGACAAAAAAGCCTATATGATAATACCAAGTAAATCTAAAAATTTTGGAAAAGTAAAATTTCATTTCCCTTCTAATGCATATTGTTGATGGATAATCTATTGCCATAAAATGTTCTAAATAGGACAGTTAAATAGTTGTATACTTTAATTCACATCCATTCAATAAGTAATTCATCTTTTGAACATGCAAGGTAGTAGACATAATAGATACATTGTAGGATCACCAGCTTGATGAATTTCATGCCAATTTAAAAAAATTGACATAATCAGTTACTATAGTGACACATAAAGGAAAAGGTAAGAATCTAGCACTCTTTCAATTTGGCATGTAGTAAGAAGTGCCAGTGGCACACAATACAATGCCAAAAGTTTTTTCACAGAGATGACAATTGTTTCTAAATGAAATCCCGACCAGTTCATCTAGATCAAAATTGCTGGTTACTGAAGACCCCAAAATCATCACATTTGTTAAATCAATTTTATTGTTAAGATATAAATAACAACTTGTTCATTCTTTTCTTTTTATTAATAACTCCATGTAGTCAAGTTTATGTTGAAGATATTCACTTTTTATCACAGAGGAAATCTATATTTACATTATTAGAGAATAGTTTAAAATGGCTTAGTTCTAATAAGTGATTCCAACATTTTTATTCCTACACACAAAAAAAGTTAATTTCTTCTCTTTATGATTTCTCTTGCATTTATTCCTTTTCTTTTAATATCATGACCTTTTATTCTGATTTTTTGTCTGACTTTTATTAATTTTTTTAAAAATTTAGTAATAAATTACTTTAAAAACAATCACTCTTACTCCATACATTAAAATACATCCAAATGAAAACCTGAATGAATGTTATTAATTTTTGACTTTCAAATTGAAGTTGGTTTTTTTATTGTAACTACTCAGTTTGTCATTTTACCATTAATAAAAGAGTGCACATCAGTAACAAAGAATAAGTTTTTGGGAAGATTTGAACATGTATTTCTTTTCCCATAATTTGGTTTGGTTTCTTTGTTTAATGGTGTATCAACCTTTGAGAGTTATATAATGCCAAAGCCTCTTTTTCTTTAAGAAGTCTGCCTATATAAAAGCCAATTGTTGCAGAAAATTAAATCTAATCATGTAGTATTACTTTCTATGAATACCAGATGTTGCCATCTTTGATGTTTTTTTTTACACTAGTATTAATAGTAATAATATGTATCTTGAATTTTGCCATTAGATGAAGTTTTGTCATCTATTATCAATTTTGGTTTGGTTTGATTGTTTGGGTTTTACGGCACATCGACCCTTGTAGGTTATTTAATGCCAAATCCATCTTTAAACAAATAATCAGTTCAATTTCAAACAATTCAGTTTAGCATAAGTACACAGTTTAATTGTCAAAAACATTTCTATTTCAAACTGTTCAGTTTAGTCAAACAGTTCTAATTTAGCTAATTCAGTTTAGTATAAGTATAGATTTTGTTTACACAGTGAATTGTCAAAATAGTTCTATATTAAACAATACAATTTAGTGTAAGAACTGTTTCAATGTCAAAAAAAGTTTCATTTCAAATAATTCAGTTTTGCATAAGTACGCAGTTTAAATGTAAGTACACAGTTTAATTGTCCAAAATGTTTCTATTTCAAGGTATTCAATTTAGTCAAACAGTTCTAATTTAAACAATTCAGTTCAGTATGCAGTTTAGTTCTATTGAACCTATTGATAGGGCCCTATCAGGTGCTACCATTCTGGGCCAGAGTGGACCTGGGAGCAATGGCAATGAAGGGGTGCTCCGCATTCTCCAAAGCCTCAGCATCACTGGAGCCTCACCATCAGATTGTTTAGTGTCATATCCAGGACACTCATTTGGGGAGGTCTTACCCTTCTGCAGAGGTACAGTTGGTGTATTCTACAGTACACTGAGTTAAATGTCAAAACGGTTTTATTTCAGATAATTCAGTTTAGCATAAGTTCACAGTTTACATGCCAAAACAGTTCAATTTTGAGCAATTCAGTTTAGCTTAAATATGCAGTTTAAATGCAAAAAACAGTAAACTCAAGAAACCATGGTTTAGTTCTATTTAACCTATAGATAAGACCCTATCAGGAGCTATCACTCTGGGCCAGAGTGGACCTGGGAGCACTGGCAATAAACAGGTACTCTGCATTCTCCAAAGTTCCAGCATTACTGGAACCTCACCATTAGATTGTTTAGTGTCATATCCAGGACACTTGTTGGGGGGTCGGGGTCTTACACCTCAGCAGAGAAGCTGTCTGTATTCTGACTGGGCAATTTTCTCACTTTTGAGTAGCATTTTTTATATTGTCTTTTTTTTTTATCGCAACTTCTATCATTTTATAACAGTAAATGTCAATAATTGAAAATAAAGAATAAGCTTCCGGCAAAACTTGAACTTGCATCCAAATCTGATCATGATGCTACCATCTTTTTTCTTGAATTCATGAGATGAAGTATTGTCATTTATTATTAATTTTTAAATAGAATTTATTTCATATGAAATTTAATTACTTTTTAGAATTTTCAGATTCTTATTATGGCCATTAACAATGGCTACGTCTAATAATATATTCAAGATATTTTTTCCAATATGAATGTTCTTAGTTCATCAAATCTCTATTTCAAATAAAATACTCCTTTACAGACATTTTAACAAAAATTTGAAAACTACAATTATAAATCAGAAATGTTTTACTTGAAATACAGGCCTTATGCTTTAGCCTAGAGCAATTCCATTAAAGTAGGTTCTACAATCTCTGGACCCCAATATATAGAAATAACTACAGGATGGGAAGTAAAACAAGTGTCCTAAAGTCTGCAGATTCCTTCTTGCACCTTGGGAAAATATTGCATGTTGCTTTTGTCATCATTGTGTCATTGTTTTTAAGGTGTCAAGTTGATTATTTGATCACAAGAACTAAAACCTTGATACAACTGGAAGGAATCACCACAGCTTCTCATTCTGGTTTTCATCATCAACACTCACTGACAGTATGGGGTCCCTTGACTCTCTATCGCCTATCCCTCCGGGTAGGTCCTCTAGGCGACATCCAGTGTCTACACAGAGATGATGCATGTAAGTTTTTGCAGGTCAGCCAACACTGGCACATCCATATGTAGGAGTCCATAAGAGAACATTGCTTATGAATCCGTTCTTGCTTTTCCAGTAGTGCCCCACATATTCTCTTTGTCTTGGATGGTTTTCAAGAGAGGAAGTAAATGGATGTATAGCTGCTGTTTTGTGTGTTGTTGCTTTCAAGTGTTGTTTAAAACAGCACATAGCATTTTTTAATAGTTCTCATCGTCCATGTGGTGCATCCATTTAGTAGTACAGACAGTTACAGCTTGTAAGAAATTCCATTTTATTTCATCAGACAGATTAGATTTTTATCTGATCAATAACATCCTTCACCTTCACTAGGGATATGTTGACATCACTTTGAGTACATGAGATGTTGGTGCTAAGGTATATGAATTGGTGTACTAATTTAAACTGGAGATGGATCCTTCAGGTTTAAAAAATTTGAACACTGTTTTATTTGCATTCACATAGAAGCCAATGTCCCCTGCTGTTTGCTCTAGGTTATGCAGTAGGTTAGTTGTGTTGTATGGCATATCAACCCTTGTAGGTTATTTAATGCCAAATCCTGTTTATACATTAAATATGATTTGTGATTGAATAGTTTGTAGGTAACATTTTTAAACAAGCCAGAGCTCATTTGTTTGTATACAGTTAAGTGGTTTCAAGTACTGCTATTTAACACTAATAATTTTATTTGCACTGTTAAATGGTTTAAAGTATAATAAATGATTAAACAGTTCTATTTTACCAATAGATGAGACTTTAAAAGTTACTATTCACCAATGGTCTGGGAGACCTGGGTTCAGTCCCAGGTTGCATCATACCAGAGACTTTAAAAATGGTACCTGATACCTCCTTGCTTAACACTCAGCAATATAAGGTATGTACGTATCAAGGATAAAGTGAAGCAATCAAAGGAAAGGAGTAACACCCTCCCCTACACCTCAGTGTAGTAGCTATTGACTACGGTTACCAACTTTACTCTTTTTACTTGCCACTGGGTCAGAATGGACCTGGGAGTAATAGCAATGAATGGGCACTACACATTTCCCCCAAATCCAGGACTTGACACTCACTATCACATGTTTTAGTGTCATATCCAGGACACTTATTAGTAGTGGATCTTATCTCTTTACAGAGATGCAGTTGGTGTATTGTACTGTCTCAGCTGATTGGGCAAACTATGCAGTAGAGATTTGGTTTGGGCTGGTGTATTTGCAAGAAGTTCTAGATCATCTGTATAGTCTGCATCTGTCAGTGTGTGTGGGATATTGTCAGCTTATTGCATTTTTTAATGTGAAATTATTTTCTTTTATTAGAGCTACTGATGTTTGAAGTACATAGTCTAAGCAAATATTGAACAAATATGGTGCTAATATACGTGGTGAATTCAATAAGTTTCCCAACTTTTTTGTACAGGTATTTAAAATTGCCGTAGACTCTTGAAAATTCACTATGTTATTGCTATACATCTTATGAGATTACTGACCATTTTTTATGATTTCAGGCTCAAATGAACAGCTACAGCAGGAATTGGAATACATTCTACTAAAGCCTGATTGTCACAGCTGGTGAACTTCAAAAATGCAATCTGGATGTGAGGACTCTTTAGAAGAACGATATGCAATAAAATTCTGTTTTAAACTTGGAAAAAATGCCACAGAAACATATGGAATGCTTCAGACTGCTTTTGGAGTATCTTGCATGAATCAAGCATCAGTTTTTGAGTGGCATAAGAGATTCAAGGAAGGCAGGGAGTCTATGAGGGATGATGAGAGGTGTGCGAGGAGTAAGGAAGTCAATACACTTGTGTTGATTGGCCTAAGGGTTAGGGTTAGGGTTACTATGTTGAGGTTTTAAGGAAGTTCAGGAAGAGATTCCGTCAGAAGAGGCCAGCACTCTTCAAATCGGGTCAGTGGCATTTCCAGCTGGACAATGCACCAGTCCACAACTCCATCCTTGTCATAGACTATTTGACCAAGATGGGCATCAAGACAGTTCCTCAGCCTCCCAATTGTCCAGACCTTGCTCCCAGTGACTTTTGGTTATTCCTTAAGTTCAGAGGCTGTTGTTATGAGACAATTGAGGAGATGAAAGAGGCTGTGACGAAGGTCATTGACATGCTCACAGAAGAAGACTTCCATGGGGCCTTCCAGAAATTGTTGGAACAGTACAACAAGTGCATTGCAGCCAGAGGAGATTATTTCGAAGGGGACTAGAGTTTCATGTGAGTACTATCAATAAAAGTGTCCATATGAAAAAAGTCTGGAAACTTATTTAATGATCCTCACATCTTGCAAGACTCCAGTCACAATGTTGAAGAAGTCAGTGTTGCCATCAGGTGAGCGAACTATTGCTTTTGTAAAGCATCATTATAGTGGTAACAGTTTCTTTGGAGAACCCTTGTGCAAATAGTATTTACTCCATCTTTTCTCTGTGTATAGAATTGAATGCCTTAACAAAATCTATGAACAGCTATAGCAGTAATTCTTAGTGATTCTAATGTCACCTTTCTTGAAGAAGGAGAGGATGCAGCCTTTTGTCAACTTCTCTGTTTTGTTTATACACAGCATTGCATAATTAAAGAAGTATATCATCAAATTTTCTTGTCATCCATACTTCAGCAGGTATTTTGTTGAGGCTTACAGCTTTTCTGCTTTTAAATTTTTTTAATAATGCATCAAATTCTTCCTCCATAAACTGTCTTAATTTGGTATCTAATTGGTCATTAATATCATTGGATTGGGTTTCCAGTAAGATTTCAAGTAGATTCTTGAAATGTTCTTTCCACTTGACTGGCAGCTTTTAGTTTTGCTCATATTCTCCCTTCTGCTCATTTCATTTACTGTCTGCCATACTAATCATGATTGTCTATCTTCTACCAAATTTTTGATTTTATAGATTTGGCCTTGAATGCATTCTAATTGTTCTTTTTGGTATGTGTTAGTTCTCTTTGACTTTCTAGAGTTTCTGCATGTTGGCATTTGTTGGGTTTCTTTTATTAAGCAAGGATGCTTTTTTCACATTCTCATTTTTTTTCTTGTTATTAACTACATTAGAACTCTACATTTGATTCTTGATTTGGTCGGTATCCACTCAGCTGTTGCTTCTATATGGGCAGTAACAAAGTTTTCATACTCGTCATTCAAAGTATGTTGTTCATGTCTCCTGAAGAATACTTTATTTCTTACAGTTACTGTACATTGATTTTAGTTATCCCTATTGTAAGTGAGGATCAATCATAACATAATTTAAACTGCTTGTTTCTTATTTATGCATAGGCTCAGATGTATCTTTGCAGAGACAATTCTGTGATTGGATGATACTCTTCAAAAGAGGAGTATGCCTCACAGTACAAAGTGCAATTTATCCACTTCTTGTTTATGAGTATATAGTCTAAGTGTGCTTTAGCATTATTTGGGTAGGTGTAGATCCATAGTTTTCTCACCCCATTTTTTTTTTATTTAGTGTTTAGGCATGTAAAACTTCTCAAGTGAAAAATCTGCTAGATATTTGCCATTTCTGTCTGCCTGGTTATAATTAGGCTTATTTTTAGAGTATAACAATATGTGGATGAATTTTTACAACTAAATTCTATTCTACAAGCATGTAGATTCATTTGTCTACCAAGCAGAGTTTGATGAATACTACTGGAAATTACAGGTAAACTTTAGGTTAATGCCAGTTTCAAACCTCAAGCTTACCCTGTGTTGGTTATTTCTCAAACTTCAGTTTTTGCCCAGTTTCATTATTCTTCCACAAGGCATTTTGTATTACAAAAGCAAAGCATGAAATAGACAAGAAATAAGGAAAAGATAAAGAATTCTTATGCTGTCTTCCAATATAAGCAACAATTTGATGTTTGAAACCATTTTCGAGTTAAGTATATTCTAATGTTTCTAATAACAAGCCCAAATTTTCCTTGTCCAATGATTAGTAAGGACTATATCGTAAAATGTTTTACAGATAAACAATTGATTTTAAATAGCTATATAGTAAAATTTTTAACTGAAAATAAATATAAGATTTACTTCAGATCTCAGAATAATAAGATATCAAATAAAATGTTGCCTTTTTGTACATGCAATGAAAAAACAAAAGCATCAAATCAATTGGTAAATTTTTTATTACAAAGATATATCATTTAGAAATATTCCAGGTCACTATTTCAAAAATATTTCTTTTGGTTATATAATTATTTTTAGATTTGTAATGTTCCACATGCAAATGTGTATAATTAGGAATATATTTCTCTTTGAGTCATGCTCTTTAAATAAATTTATCATATACATCTTTTTTTCTTTCCTTTTTGAAGACTTATCCATCATAATGCTTAAACACAATTGTATGTTTAGTCACCAAAAGCCTGTAATGCTATAATCAGAAATAACTTTAAGCAATAAATTCAGAATCTGAAGTTATAACATATTCATCTTTGCATTCAATAATTCTATGAATTCACACAATTTTGTTGAAAAGAGTTTTGTTTACAATGAAAGTTTTAGGCACAAAATGTAAAATAAACAAAATTGTAAAAACATGATAAATTGTTCATTTTGCTTGAATTTGACAAGTAAATTATTATCAAATAAACTCACTTTTGGCAAAAACTGGAAACAAAAAAATTATAGGTGAATGAAATTATCTTTTATGCAACAATAAAAAATATAAGAATTGAATATTTGAAAGTTTAATAAAGACATATTGACCCAAAATTCCCATTAACAATTATTGTTATTTGAAGTCAATTGTTTTCTTAATTAAGTAACTCTTTTTACAATTATAAAGAGGATTTTCAGTTTTAAAAAGTGAATGACTTAAAACATAAAAGCTTTAGCTAAGATGTCTACTGAACAAGTTAAAGAGTCAAAAAATTTAATACATAAGATAAAATATTATCATCTGTCGACTATAAAATAGTTGTACTGAAAGCTAACTTAGATTTAACCAAAATACAATGAGGAGGAGGAAAAGGTTGGGTTTGTATTTTAAAAGCTCACCCCTGTATATTGGAATATTTAAATAATAGTTATTAAAATTATTGAAATTCAAATAAAATTTGTAAAAACTAAACTAATTGTAGATATTTACTAAACTTATCAAGGTGAAAGAATAGTAGAAAGAGTTAGGCAACACAATCTTCTTTTCAAGTAGACAACATCTACCTGTTTTGAAAATCAGTATTTGAAATTCTTTTCTTCACCTTGAACATTAACCACTGGCAGTGAGAAAATATATCTGTCACTAGGCAAACCCAACTAAAACACTTGTATACAATAAGATGAACTCTTAAATGATGCAGAGGAGTTTCTACATTTTTAACATTGAATGCAATTGAAATTTTACTTATACAAAACTTCATTTTGGATACATAAAATTGAAATTTAACTTGAAACCTTTTTCATCATTTTAAAGATATACACACTTTCAAAAAGATGTTTTACATAAGGATCAGAAGTTAAAAAAAAATTTACTTATTTTTAATTTTACAAAAAGCAATTCATAAAAGAACAATTGAAGAAATTTCAAGGAATCATTTCTGACTATAAATAAAAAGCTTTTTTATCTACATACTGTAAAGTGCATTTCTTCTAATTGGAGAAAAAATTTTGAATAAAACAAAAATATAAAAAAATTAGCAAAAAGAAAAAATATGCAATATTTTTGCATAAATCATAGTGAAATATAAAGATGGTGAAACTTGAGAAAAATAAAAATTAGACTCATAAAATGTTATTTTTTTTTTTTACATATCAAAAAATGAACAATTTTTGTGATGCTTCATATTTTACCTTAAGGGATATTTTTCAATAAAACAAATTATAAAAAAAATTTGCTCCGAATTTTAAATATTTGTTAGGAGATAATTTTTTCTATTATAATTTACTTATTTAATAGCTTCTAACATATTTGAGTGTTATGTTTGGCCATATATAAACTCTAATT
This sequence comes from Sepioteuthis lessoniana, assembly GCA_963585895.1. Taxonomy (NCBI): domain Eukaryota; kingdom Metazoa; phylum Mollusca; class Cephalopoda; order Myopsida; family Loliginidae; genus Sepioteuthis; species Sepioteuthis lessoniana. The sequence continues at coordinate 85,888,314 of OY757905.1, forward strand.
GTCTTAAATTTTTTTCTTGATTTTCGAGTTACTTTCTTTTTTGTTCTTAATGACTTCATTATTGTTCATTATTCAGGAATATTCAGGCCCAACAGTTTACCTTTGATAACGATGAAAGAGAGGTATTTACAAATTCCAATTAATATACCAAAAATAAACTGAAACTTTATATTTTAAAAAAAAGAAAGGATTTATACAATAAATTTATATTATAAACTGGGTTTGAATATATATCATTATAAATGATATTCTAAAATTTTTAATTTTCTTAACATTAGAATTTTGAATGTGTGAAATCATAAGCTGAAACCTTGATTTGCATATATACATGTGTGTGTGTGTGTGTGTGTGTGTATATATATATATATATATATATATGCATAAACATGCAATGATGCTATCACAGAAGATATTATATGAATAGAAATGTTTTAAAATCACAAATGCTATGAAACAGCAGATTGAGATGTGTTAGTATTTCTAATTTCACATACAGTTTAAGCAATTATACTTCTAAGCAGGAGATAATTGTATAAATTGAATTGATAAAAATAATTAGAATAAAAGAAAATCATTCAAACATCTAATTTTTTCATACAGAGATGATACAATTTAGTGGTTTATATTTATAAAAACAGATCAAATGATAATAAGAATTATAAAATGCACCACTGAATCATCGATATCGGTATTCATTTTTTTCATTTTTAGGTAAAAAAATACTGACTAAAAATATCAGAAAGCAACTTTTAGGCCCCAAATAAAGGCCAATGCTGCTATGTATATGCAGCAAATATATAAAAATATATTTTATTTTTTAAATTTGGCAATGTCTGGAAAGTAAGGCACGAACATTTATTAATCCAATATATTTATTACTATACAAATAAAACATTATGTATACAGTATCAGAATTATAAGGCTACTTTTCCACATAGTTGCCATTAAAATTGATGCACTTAATCCATTTGTGCACAGAAGACAATATTGTACATGTTGAAGCTTTAATTTAAGATGATAGATGGTGCAAACTTCAGGATATGGCTGTGGAACTTGATCTTTTGAAGTGGAAAGTCTATGAAATTGTCCCCAAGAAGTTAGAATATCAGAAAATGTCATTTGGTTGTATCCCAATGCAATTGAATTCTTGGTATTTATGCACCCATACACTGATGGGACAGGTGCATCGATCATGATGATAACTATGTGAAAAAGTAACATAGTAGTGCTGGTAACATACACTCAATGTTTTATTTATATAGTAATAAACATTTTGGATTAGTAATTATTTGTAACTTACTTTTCCAACATTCTTCATATCAGAATGAGTTATAATTTGATTAAAAGAAAGCAGATCTTTAAAAAATGTATGGAGGAAGTAATATGCAAAGAGTGTATCTAATATTCATTCAGTTTTGTGTCTTTGATTATTTAATGACCATTTTTAGAACATGGATGGATGGGAGATGGAGATTCATTATGAAAGAAAAGAATAATGGAAACAGTTGAAAAGCCAATAAGTACAAATAACAATTTACACAGACGATCACCTTTCTTATTAAATTCACTTGGGAAGATTTCAAAAAATGTCACATACAAAAATGTTCCACATGCAATTCCTTGCAGTAGTCCTTGTGTCAAGCTGGAATACTTTGAATCCCAAAGGTCAACAATAAGAAGTCCAACACCAATCCCAATAGGAGCAGTCAGAGAGAAAAACAAAACAGATCTAATGATATTGCAATAACTGAGTTTACTGCGAATTAAGTTGGCACCAAGGCTCATGCTCAAGACACATTTATGTAACACCAGTGCTATTGTGATTGTCAGTACGCTGCTAGTTTTGCGCTCTAAACCAACAGCCAAACCTTCAAAGACTGAATGTAAAGATAATGCTAATAGAAGAAGTAAAGAGCGCAAAACAGATTGTGAGTGTTCACTTTGGTTCCATCCATGTTGATGTGTGGATCCATCTTCAGTGTTAACTAATGATTCTTTTTCACTATCAGAGTCATTTATAGAGCCCACTGTACTGCCAATTGCAGAAATGCGTTGGTTCACCCTTATGATATCATCCTCAATTCCACTGATTGTTAAATCGCTTTTGAAAGAAATGGCATCACTATCAATACACTTTTCTTGTCTGTCAGCTAGCAGGGGTCTTTTTACAGATTTATGGCTAAAGTTTTTTTCTTTGCTGGACAGTACAATTTGCTCAACAATCAAAATGACAAAAAGGCCAAAGCTCATGACAAACTCAGGCACTGGAAAGTTTGTTTGGACATTCATGATGATCAGAACATCAGATAGTTTCTCTTGCACATCTGGAAACAAATCAAGAAGACATGTAGCCAAGAAGACACCAGCTGAGAAACAGCTTAGGCAACTGAAAACAAATTTATATCTGAAATATAAAAAAAAAAAAAAAAAAAAAGTGATAAAATACTTTGCAATAGAAATATAGAAGAATCATATACTTTAATATACATTCACAATTATTCTAAGTCACTTTTCAAATATCTACAAATAAGTGCAGTAGAAGTCAATGATACTGGATAATTTATATATAAAGTGTTTCTTTGTCCATAAAAATGAGTCACCAAAATAACTGTTACTTTTCACCTAAAACAAGTTTCTGAATAACATGCTTGATAAAAGTAGCATTTTTTTTCTCAAGAGATTATCTCATTCGCATATTTTGTTTTCAAAATAAATTCGTTGACCCCTACCCCACAAAAACCTAACAAACAGGTTATTAGAAAAAACAAGATTGAAAATGAATAATTGTGTTATTTTTCATTTGGATTCTTTTAATAAATCTTTTTTAAAATGATTATTTTGTTGATAGAATTTTAAATTATTCTTGGTGATGATAGTATTTTTATCAACATTGACCTTTTGGGAACCAGCAAGATTAGCCTTATTGTAAATCAAACTGCAAACCTAAAAATGAAGTAAAATTTACTAAAAAATAAGATAATATATTTTCCAATGAAATTGAGCTACTTGCTTCACAAAATCGAATATTTAAGTTTCATTTTTTTTTATTGTAAGTTTATGTATTAAAAAGAAAATTTGCTAGGTATATATATGGTTATTAATTCATCAAATTTTAAAATAGAAATCAACAATGATTTATTTCTAAATTTTATTTATAGTTTAAATTCATACAATTATTATGTGTGTATTCTGTAGAATTTCCATGGCTACAGTTACTTAATGTTAATGAAATAGCTAAAATAAAAGCCAATGAAACAACTTAGACATTGGAAAATATAGGATTCAGCAAGGATTCTTAACTTGGGGGTTCACAAGCAAATGGATTGTTTTGAATTTCTTTATATAATTATTATACATTAATGTACAAAATGTCATATGCTCCGGTTTGGTGAAAGAAGCAGATAAGGAACATCACAAAGATGAATCAATTAAGAATTGAGTGATATGAGATATCATCTAGGCTTGGACAATTCCTTGATAACTTGTGTGGATTGAATAAGAGGTTTGATTTGAAATTCACAGTTTATTATGGTAGAAGAAGACTGGAAGATACAATGGCAGAAATGTGACCCTCAAGATGAGGTTTGGGTTGGTTATTTGGTTTAATGGAATATCAACTCTTGTGGGTTATTTAATGCCAAATCTCTTTGTGTATATGATTTGTAAACAAATCATTTGTTAGTAAATATTTGTTCATCAAGTTATCAAGGAATTGTTAGATCATGAGAAAAAAGTAACTTGTTAATTTTACTTTATAGACATATGCTTTGTAAATGGTCCTGTTTTGTGGATCTATTTTTATGTTCTTTTATATATATTGACTGCTTTGTTGATTTCAATATTTTTAAATAGTTTCTTTATATAATTTTCTTTAGAGTATGTTTTACAGAGGCAAGATGTTAAGAAAGATGAGGACACTAGTCCAAGTACATTAATGTATAATAATTCCCCATCTCAAAAGTTAGCGACCTTAGTCAAAGGTGACCCGAAGGCTCCCTTTTCAATAGCTACCACACCGAGGTGTAGGGGAGGGTGCTACTCCTTCCCTGGATTGCTTCACTTTACCCTTGATCTTTACCTTATAATGCTGAGTATTAAGCAAGGTGGCATCAAGTACCATTTTTTGAGTCTTTGGTATGACTCAACCTGGGATTGAACCCTAGTCTCCCAGACCATTAGCAAACACTCTACTAATAAGGCCAATAGTGGGTAATGTAAATAAAATATGAGAACCTTTTTTTCACTATCCTACCATAAACAAATAAGATTATTCTAATAAAAAAATTAAATATAAAATAGTAATTGCATCTATTAAATTAGAATATAATGCAATGTAATAGGGAAAATCTTATTTATCAAAAAACTATTGATGCAGTTGTAATGGTTATAAAATGTAAGAAATGATTTGAATAAAAAAGTGAAAAGCTATAATCATTGCATGCTACTACTTTTCCTTGCATATACTGAAAACAAAAATTTTGAATATAAAAGATTAACATCAATCCATTTGACGAGTATTATGCATGTTTCATTTTAGTAGAAAAATTTCAATGCTTTTGTGCTTGAGAAATGTAAAACTTTTCTATTCTTAAAATTGCTGAGTTTAATACCTTTTAATGTTAAGCAAGTAAATAGACTATTGTTTTCAGAGATTATAGATAGATTAATGAAAGACTAAGGAAAATATGAATATACTCGGCTAAAGTAAGGTGAAAGTTGCTATACAAATTGCTGAAAGTTTAAATGTCTTATAGAAAACATACTGCATATATATATATATATATATATATAAGCTAACAAAAATACTGCTCTCCCATGTTAAAATGGGCCTTAAAATTTATTTTTATTTCATCAAATTATACATTGTTTGAAAGATTTCTTGAAACACTAATCTGTAAATTTTAACTGGACATATTCTATTTTTCAATAGGTGATTAAAATTTTCAAGATTGATATGGTTATAGGATATTCTAAATAAGTTGCTCTATATTTGACCATACTAAATTCAAACTGTTTTTCATTTTAGCTTAAGATGCTAAAAGGGAAAACACTTAGTACTGAATATGATCAATGTGTTTATTGCATGTATGCTATTTGTTGCAACATATCAGTGTACATATTAAAAAAATGCAAATAGCAGATTTTCTTTTTAAATCAGTTTCTTTGCAACTTTAACTCTAAAGGTGTTTCTAAATCATGACCAGTAATCTTTTAGACAAAATAATTGGAAAATCTGAATTTTATGGTTCTTGTTAAAATGTTGTCTTTTGGCCAAGAGCAGAGCAAAGTGGAGTATCTGTACTTTGATCATAATCAAAAGATTAATGAGCCACACTTTGAACATGACCACAAATCAGATTTTGTACCAATTAATCAACATAAAATATTAAAAAAAAAAATTTATAAAGAAAATACTAACTGCATAAAAATAAAGAAAATAATTTTGAGTGTTTTTGTATCAATTTACAATCACTAAATGATTTTATTTATAAAGTTAATGTTTTAATAGGATTTTTAGACATAAGTGTCATTATTACCATCAAGGTGTGCTTATAATACAGATTCCCTTGGTTCTCACTTGCCATTCATCCCTATCAGTCATTCTTGACAAGTCCTCTTGACAGCATTCAGATGAATGTAAGTTTTTGCTGATTGGCCAACTCTGGTGTAACTATGCATAGGAGAACATTTCTGTTGAAGAATATTTCTTAGGAGTTCATCCTTACTTTTCCAACAGTGCCCAGCAGATCTTGCTCATCTTAATTGGATAGTTTGTGAGATGGGAAGTAAATGGCCGTACAGATACTGTTTTGTTGGGTGATGCTAGCAGACTTTGTTCAAAATGTCACGCAGCATTCTTGTGTAGCTCCTATGTAGCTTTTTCTTCAGGTATTTTGTTAAAGCCCAAGTGGGGCAACTATATAATAGTACTGACGTGGCAACAATTTGGAAGAATTCCTACTTTATTTTATCAGGAAAATCAGATTTCCATATGATTCTTAACCTTTCAATAGCAGTTCATGCTTTATCTATGTTGACATTGCTTTTAGTAGATGAGATACTGCTACCGAGGTATATGAACCGATATGCTAATTTCAGAGACTTTCCATCGGTAAATGTAAGAGACAAAACAAGCCTGACGACGTTTTTATTATTATTATTATTATTATTATTTGCATTGTGATAGTTTAAGTTTAGTATAACTGATTTTTGAAACATTTTTTTGAGACTTAGAATTTTTTGGAAGTGGTGACATCGAATTAAAAAAAAGTTCCTTTCTAGGCAGCATTTATTATTGATGACATTTCAATCAGTTAAATATCCGAATGATGGTGACAAAAACAAGGCATTAAGATGTCAATAGTAAAACAAATAAATAACTCGGTTCGCGACAAATATTTTCATTATTTTAAACGCTTCTGACACCTTAAAAAATTCTTACATTCTCCCAATTGTTAAAACTTAAATTTAAGGCAACATTCTGTTCACTAATTGTCTCTCCTCTCTCTACACACAGAAAGAAAAATGTAACTGATACTTGGTTTCTTGTAGTTTTATCTCTCTTCTTCATAAGTTAAAAAGATAGATAAGTAAGTTGAATTGACTTCAGATTAAATAACTTAAAAGTTTTTTTAACAATTAGCGCAGAGAGAGGAAATAAAACAGGGGAGACCAATAGCAATATTAAAAAAAAATAAACAAAACAAAACACCCCAAAACATTTATGTCAAATTAAAACAAAACTGAAAAGTTACCTGCGTTTTTTGGATGTTGGTTGAGATAAACTGTTGGTTCCACGTTTTAGAGAGTTGGCTAATTTGACGGGTAGAAGACCGCATAGCAATGTCAAAACACACAACCCAACCAGTACGATGCCTTTCACAACTTCAGCTTTCATTGTAAAATAACAGATAAACGATTGAAAATTGACAATCAACAAAGAAAGTAACAATAAATCTAATAAGTACACAATCAAAAGAGAGGGTAGCCACTCACACTATTAAAAAAATTTAAACTACAAGCGGAGCACTTTCAGTCAGTGCTATATATCAGTAAACTTGATCATTTGTAAAACTAGATTGGATTACAGGTCTCTCCCTTTGCTTCGCACAGTTTTCTCTTGTTCCCTTGAGTTGAACAATCATTTACTATGTTAACAACATAGTAGATAATCACGAATTAAAACTTTAAACGCTTGACAAAGAGTTTTCTACTTTTCCTGTTTAACATTGATTCAAAACACGCTTAGTTGACTGTTGATGATAATAATTTGCAAAAGGTCACGTGAAAATCAAACAAGGGAAGTCACTCTCAACTGCTTCTTTTTATTGTTGCTTTCATAGTTTTGGTTTCTTTTTCATTATTTTTAGTCTAAAGAAATTGCAGCCTTGCAAAAAAAAAAAAAAAAAAAAAAATCAATGAATGTTTAATAAATTATAAAGAAAAAATGTTTTTTTAAAAAAAAGTTTCAACTGTTTGCTTTGATAGACCATGATCCAGTATATGGAGTACACATTATTACACATAAATGATTTTCAAAACATTTTTTTTTCAGAAAATTTACTGCCAAGTATCTAAATATTGATTTTAAGTACGGATAAAATGAAAAATAAAAGGAAAATAAATCTTATATAATAATAGTGATGTTAAACAAAGATAAAATTGTAAACAAATGATGCCTTAAAATTATAGTGAAAATGTAATGGTTCATAGGTAGTAGATACATATATATAGATTTTTATCCAACGCTAGCTCCCAATTTAAAAACCTTTTAGAGTCGACATGTTGGACAAATCAAAGACCGTAAGGGCCTAATAACCCACCTTATTACCTACCTTCGTATTAACATTTTTATTATCATTACTCACCTTCTAACCTACTGACTTCCTTTGAAATTATGAAAAGAGACACTGGTGATAACGGTCAAGGAAAAGAAAAAGTTTTGTTTACTTTTGTTGACTTTTCATTTTTCGTTCGCCATCTTCCAATATGGACTCGGAAGTATATACGCTGACAAACACAAGACTAACCCAACTGAAAAACAACGAATGTTGCGGAGCCGATAAGCACGTTGACCCCGCAAATGATTGAAGTTAAGCGTGCGAGTAGTGACAAACAAAAGACAATGAAGGAAACAAAGGCGTGGTAACAAATATGACAAAGATGACAATTTATTGTCGTATTTACAAGTGCAAATGTAAAGTTCACGGTAGTTGTGTCTTCAGCTAGATGGTTGGTGTCGGTAGCTGGTATGGTCGAGTTGTAGAGGTGCAGCGAGACGTTTGATGCGGGTAGCTGACGTTGGTCGAGTCGTAGAGGTGCTGCTGGATGTTCGATGCGAGTATCTGACATAAGTCGAGTCGTAGATAGGTGCAACTGGACGATCGTTGTATAAAGCTGATGTTGGTCGAGTCGTAGATAGGTGCAGCTGGATGTTCGGTGCGGGTAGCTGATATTGGTCAAGGCTGGTAGATCGATGTCCTGGTTTTTGACAGTGCGTTGGATTAACCGGGAGTGTCGATGTGGTTGCTAGCCCGTACAGCAAGTCGTACGTGGGCTAGATGCTACAATTCTAGGGCAGTCCGTACAGCGAGTCGTACGTGGACTGAATGCTGCATTGCTGGAGCGTCGTGGTCGAAGTTGGTGTTGGCAGCTTGGTCGCGTAGAGTCGAGCGGGTGAGGTGACTAAGACTTAACCGTGTCTTAGAATTGCGGACCAAGTGAACAGACAGGGTAACCGTGGCTAAGGTTTGCCAGGCCTTAGCACATACGAAGTCGAGCGAGCGAATCCGTGAGGCTAGGGCTCTGTCGTGTCCCTAGCTGTGCGGACGTGTCGGAAATGGTAGCTAAGGCTTTGCCGTGCCAAAGCAATGCGGACGTATCGGAGACGGTAGCTATGGCTTTCCATGCCAAAGCAATGCGGACGTATCGGAGACGGTAGCTATAGCTTTGCCATGCCAAAGCTGTGCAGACGTATCGAAGATGGTAGCTATGGCATTTCCGTGCTAAAGCTGTGCACTATCGATTGAACCGGCCAGGAGGCCGTGGCTAAGATTGGCGGTATCTTAGCGCTGCGCATACAGGGAAGTGGTAGCTAAAGGCTAACAAGTGCCGTTAGCGATGCGCAGCTAGGACGATCAGACAACAGAACCGACCGAATGGTTAAGACCGGATGGTTTTAGAGTCCTCTTCGTGTTTGCCTCATGGCCGTCTATTTCGACGAGTCCGTAAGGACTGTCAGAGATACTCCAACCTGCAGAAGGAGACCTCTAATGGCCCTTAAAAGGACCTTTTGGCATATCTAGGTGATGTAAGGTGAATGCGACCGCGAGATGTGGGATTCAGCCTCGGAAATAAGGCGAATACGACCAGGAGATGTGGGACTCAGTCTTGGAAATAAGGCGAATGCGACCAGGATTCAGCCTCGAGAGCTTCGCTGTAAAAAGCGTGCCGATATTTGTCATACGCCCCACCAGCGTACAAGTGTGGCACAAAGCCGTTTTTAGGTAGGTCCGGTCGCAGGGCCGAAGCCCAGACGCGTCCGGCAGTTCCAAAAATGCCTCGGGCTCCATCGGCATTCTCCTTTTCGGGGTGCATCAGGCGCCAGATGATAAAACTAACCCCTCCGAGGAAGGTTAAAGCCTGGGAGGACGGCCTCCCTTGAGACCAGAGGTATCCAGTGCTGAGCCACATCTGACCGAACCGCTCGGCACGACACGGCCAGCCGAAATGCAACCCAGACACCGGAGAGAGTCACACTGCGAAGAGTGTGCCGATATTTGTCATACGCCCCACCAGCGTACGAGTGTGGCACAAGGCCGTTTTTTAGGGGGGTCTGGTCGCAGGGCCGAAGCCCAGACGCGTCCGTCAGTTCCAAAAATGCCTCGGGCCCCGTCGGCATTCCCCTTTTCGGGGTGCCTCAGCCGCCCGGCAATAAACCTAACTTCTCCGAGGAGAGACCAAGCCTTGGGGGACGGCTCCCTGAGGCCAGAAGTATCCAGTGCTGAGCCACATCCAACCGAACCACTCGGCAGGACACGGTCAGCTGAAATGCGACCCAGACACCGGAGAGAGTCATGCTGCGAAGAGCGTGCTGCCTAACCGCCGAAAAAAAAATAGGAGTGAAAACAAAGTTCTTCTTTAGCCAGGAATAGGCTTCGGAAGATAATCCACTTTATTTTGATAGAGTTACTTTTTACAGAGGAGCCCTATTTTTTATGTAAATGTCATTTATTCCCATTTTTCTTTTAGTTGTAGCGGCAGGTCAACGTTATATAAGGTTTTACATCCGATCGTAGCCGGATGTAATGTTTAAGGTTTGAGTGATCCGGTTTGTTTACGTTTTTAGGCGGGTCACGACACCCTGATTGTTGAGAAGCAGTTAGGTACATGTCATACCAGGCCGGGGTGAGTAACTGTTTTGTCTCTCTCTGAAAAAAAAAACGTAGCTTTTATAGCATCTGGGTGATCACCGATAAACGCGTTATCTTCGCAAAGAATTTGCGAAGAAACTGACCGCATATTTTTTGAGACATTCAATTGGTCCAGAAACTGTGATTGAGTGTTTATTTTTGAAGAGCGCGTACGTGGGCGTTTGTCAGAGTTTTTGCGCCAATCTAGATCCTTTTTTTTTCTAGATGTTTCTTTGAGGAGGAAATTGCATCATTTCTTATATGCTGTGTCAAGATGAAGAATGTGTGGGGCATGTGTGGCTGAGGAATCAGGGGTTAGGGGCAAGGCTGTGTTGCCGTAAGATATCTAACTCCATATTTTGGTTATATTATATTTTACCCCCACGTTAGTTAGTCGGTGTAATGCCTTGCCCAAGGAAGCCCCAAAAAGAATTATACAAAAAGAAAAGACAGGACAGATAAGAAACGAAGACATTTCTTTTATACTTTCCTTTATTCACTGGGTTCAACAACCATTCCGTGGATGAGGGAGTTTTTCCTGAATACATTGAAATGGTTGAATCCCCCAGTTAAGGTGTCAAAAAATACGTTAATTCGTTTCATGTATGTATGTGTCCGCATTTGGTATTTCGGGCTTCCATAAGGGTTAGTTTTCTTTTTGGAAGTTTTGTCAAAGTCCGGTAAGGGTTAGTTTATAGTCCAGTAGTGGGTCTTGTATATTTCAGCATAGTGCTGACCGATAGAGAGCTGCTACTGGGTGAAAGGGACTAAAGACGTAAGCGTGGTGCCCAAACACACCAGCACGAGGTTATAAATCCGCTGGTCACTGCCTAAAAGAGAAAGATTCACTCTGCTCTCTTTGTCAAGAGGAAAGCCTTTTTTCTTTTACGCATGCGTCATCCCCTTTTCCTGTTATGGACTTCTGGGAGTTTTCTGCAAATTTAATAGTTTTCTTTTTATTTGTTTATATTTTAAAAAAAATTAATTTTGAATTTTTAAATTTATTTATTCGTTCCCTACAAATGAAAAATAATGTATGTATATAAAACTATACAAGAATGAATGAATTTATAGTCAATTTATATAACTTAAAATCTCACACATAGGTCAGGTTTTCAGCTAATATGTATATAATGCAAACAACTGACAAAAATGACTAATGTCTTTTCAAATAAAACATTTGAAACATACACTTCAAACCTGGAACAGGGGGAATCCCTGTGGTGTAATGGTTAAAGAGCTAGACAGTGGCCTCAAAGTCCAGTCACTCTATTATGCTGACTTTTAGACATTAGTCTGAAAGGGAGCATTATAGAGTAACTGGGTTCATACCTTTTCCAAAGTATGAACCCCCTATCCTTCCATCTATAGGTTAAATAGTATCATTACTGTTCTTCTTACAAGGATGCCTTTGGCATATTTAATAACCCATGAAGATTGATATGTCATTAAACAAAGAAACCAAACCAAATCCAATATGTAATAGATGCATTGTAAATTCATCAGAAGAATCTGCTTATGAAAACTATAACTCCCAAATCAACAAATAGAAATTCATTATTAAATTAAAAAAAAATCAACGTATCAAAAAGTCCATCCTAAATTTTAAATCGAGTGTTTAACGGTTACGTTTGAGTGCACAAAGCAAAAATGAATTCCCAGGCGCCAATTTTTAAATATTTATGAGTGTTGATTATATCTGCAGACATAGAAAAAGGGTCATATGACAACTAAATTGGTTAAAGAGCTTATCCCAATTGAATAGTTATTTCTTCATTTTAGAACTAATTTGGAGCCAACAGCCTGACAAATAGAGGAGAAAGCAAGTCAAAAGCTCAGAGATAACTGTAACAAAGAAAGGGAACCCACAGTCTTATGTCAACAAGCTCTCTCATCTCATTCACTTTTTATTACTTATTCAATTAGCAGTCAACAACACAAACTTTCAAGTCATTTTACAATGGAAATGTAGCTTTTCTTTTGGAAAATTATCTTGATTTTTCATATATTTAGTAATACTATTTGAGGTGTATGTTATTTGTAATTTCGAATAATCAAAATACTTTAGGGAAAATTTTCCTCCTACAGAAATGATTAAATATTTCATTTTTATCTGTAGATAACTGAAATTCGCTACTGCTAAAAAGTTTATCTTCAATAAAACTTGTGATTTATACTAAAATAGTTTATATTGTATTAAAAAAAAATTTGCAATATAAAAGAAATCAATTACAAAATTTCAGAAGAAAAAATGCCACTGAAGCCAAATTTAACATATAAAGGGATAATGTTTTTAGTGGGTTTTAGTGTGTAATTTTAAACGGTAAGTTCTGCAGCTTTCTAGTTTGAATACTGATGCAAACAATAAAGTTTAAGAAAGGAATTTTATACAAAAGATACAAGGAGAGATGGAAAATATAAAGGGCTGCAAATTTTGGTGTAATTTTCAGGAATTTATCTGAGAGAGTGAGTCCAAAACACCAAGTTCTTTGAGTTTGAGTATTTTTTTTTTTTTGAAGAGTTGAAGAGTTTCAGTTTTCATTTAATTTTGAGTCTTCTGTAAAGTCGTCTTTCAGTAGAATTCTTGGTTTGAATCTTAGTTTTCATTTGATTTTGAGTCTTCAGTAAAGTTGTCTTTCAGGAGAATTCTTGGGTTGAATTTTAGTCTTTTGTTTAACTCAGGTGAATATCGGTAGAGTCAACTTTGGGTTAACTTTAGTTTTATTTCTCTGGAAGCTTCTTGCCTGTTAGAATACTTATAGGATGTTCAAGGAGCGAGTGACGAAAACCACTCTGCAGGCTAAATTTTTCCTGCCTTAACAGTCTGGGAGTTGGAATTGCTTGTGGGATCTGCTCCATCCCCAAATTCTCAACTTTATATAGTCTTATAACTCCCACGTGACTACATGCAATGCTAGCCTCTTATTGGTTATGGCCCTCGCCCATGCCTTTCACTGGGCTCGCCTAGCATTCATGCAATGCTTGCCCCTCATTGGTCATAGCCTACACCCACATAATGCTTGCCTTTCACTGGCCACAAGGCTTGTTTCCGGGATTGTTTTGTTGATTTTAACTACGGCTGGATGTATCTATCAACAACATCCACTGGGTTCATCGTAGGTCAAGGAGATATATTACAGACATGAGTGTTTAAATAAAATGTAGTGTACAGATCCTGCTGAGATTTTAAAACTTCATCATCCAAGCAGATATCTGATTTGTTATATAAACTCTTTCTACTCAGAATTACAGGGTAAAGTACTTTTCAAAAACAGAGCAAGTATACCAACAAGTAGTAGTCCATTTCTGATGATGTCTTCGTTTTTGGTGGGTTTTTTTTTGGTACTTATGCATCTATGTTACCGCAAAAAAGCCGAACTTTCTCGAGCGTTTCCGGAAGGAATCGGAATATACCCAAACGGCTAGCTAATCAAATTTAAGATAAAATAATTCAATCAATTTGTTTACTAAGTTACAAGCAAGTGTAAACATGAATTTATCGCAGCTAAGCGAAAATCTACAATGTGCAGAAATGGCGACCCAATTCTGCCAAGAAAAAAACCTTATTGGCAAAATTAAAAGTTGTCGGGCATGTGAGCATCCTTGCCACCTAAAAAAAAAATGAGGAAAAGTTATGCCTGGAGATGCCGTAACACCAAATGCAGGACCTGGATTATTATTAGATTGTTCGGTGAAAGTACAGAATCGTTACAAAACACCCCGCTCCCCATGGTAAGAATGGATTTCTAAATTAACACGTTCTTACTTCTGCACGGTACAATAAGTGCATAAATACGAAAAAAAAAATTATTTAAAAAGACAAAAAAATGATACCCCCCCCAAAAAAATAGATAAAATAAAAATTCAAACTATTTTTTTCGTAATGAAAATTACCATACAATGACTGTTGATTTATTCTTTTTCCCCTGAAAAGGTTGGTAACATTATCCATTAAAAATTGTGTTTCTCTCTCTTTTTTTTTTTTTTTTTTTTTTGTCTTCATGCGTTTAGTCAACAAATTGGTTGACTTTTTATCGTCTGCTTGCTTAAATTTCGTTCCGGCATATTCCGATTCTTTCCGTTATCGGCCCGGAAACGCTCGGGAAAGTTCGGCTTTTTTGCGGTAACATAGATGCATAAGTACCTTGTTTTTTCTAAACTACTCGAGGGAGGGATTCTGTGGGGATTCTAAGCTTTTAGAAAAGACTCTTTCATGTACCAAGCCTGCTAGCACCAGGGTCATATATTAAATTTGGATTTACGGGAAAATTGTCTTTACATTTAAAACCCACTGTACAAGCGGCATTTTACAAAGAAAACAGCATACAATTTTATAAAATTTTCGAGTATTTTGAATTATTAGGACTTAAAAAACAATATACTGACCAGTTTTGGACTCTTGGCTTCTGGTGGCACATGGTTAGTTCTTCATAGCTGGCGTCCTCCTCTACCGTTTAGTCATTAATTGATTTAAATAAAATTTGGGTAGGTCTACTACTTGGGAAGGGAGACAATAGTCATTTCGTTATTTTTTGGGTTTGTTTGTTTTTTTTTTCTTTTTTGTTTTTTCTTTTGGCATTGGGACTTTCTTTACTGAGGAAGTTTTTTTTGTTTTTTTCTAAATTACTTGGAAGGGGGTCTGTGAGGATTCTAAGTCTTTAAGTCCTAATAATTTAAAATGCCTGAAAATTTTACAAAATTGTATGCTGTTTTCTTTGTAAAATGCCGCTTGTACAATGTGTTTTAAATGTAAACACCCCACAAAGCACCAACTATACGGCCACCTACCTCCCATCACGAAAACTATCCAAGTAAGACGAACCAGACATGCAGGACACTGCTGGAGAAGCAGGGACGAGCTCATAAGTGATGTACTCCTATGGACCCCACATGTGGCCGAGCAAAAGCAGGACGGCCAGCTCGAACATGCATACAGCAGCTCTGTGAGGATACGGGATGTAGCCCTGAAGACCAGCCAGAGGCGATGAACTATAGGGAGAAGTGGCGAGAGAGGGTCAGGGATATCAGTGCTGGCGGCACGACATGATGATGATGATGATGATGATGAGTGATTCAATGTAAATGTTAATTGTGAAATTATTTCGAAAAACCTTAAAGATCTTTATTGAATGACTGGAAAGATGGTGACCAATAAGACAGATCAATAATTAGCATTTGATCTTATAAAATTAAATAGGAACAAAGTTTCAAAACAATTGAACCCAAAGTATATGTTTTAAAATCTTATAGAGTTTGGAAAATTTTTTCATGATTAAATGTGGGTAATTCTTATTTATTACTAAAATTTGCCAGGTGGCAGGCTGTCTGGGATTCAGAATGGATACCCATGAAAATTCAGCTGAAAATAAAATTTAGGCAAATAAGCCAGCTGTAGTGGGGTTGGGGTGTCTTTACCTATGGGATATCCATATAAGCACATGTGTGAGAACACACAAGTCAATTCATTCTGGACACTGGAAGGAGGTAGTTGTCTGTGCCTTGGGTTGTGAAAAGCCAAAAAATGCTAGCCTACACACATACATAACAAGCAATATCGAAGGAAGGGGAGGGATAAATTTTCCCTCTGTGTTTTTACAAGGAATTATTGCTATGAAATATTATAGAGAGGAAGGAAGGGAAATAGTCACCTTTAATCATTATTTATTGAACGGAAATATAGGAATGTTGTTTTCTTTTGTTGTTTAGTGAATAAACTTTCGTATTTGTTACCAGCAGAGTTGGGTTTTTTTTTAGCAGTGTTCTGATTTCGGATTCAAATTTTGAACTGAGATAGAAAAGAATAAAAATCCATGGCTCTACAAAGAAATCGATATTTTTTAGGGAAAAACATAAGAACGAGAAGAAAATTCAACTCGTGGATTATACATTGCTAATCAGGATTGGATAAGGGTTCTGAAATGCCCAACTATACAGTTTTTCCAAACATATTATATGTGCATATTGAAATTGTTCCTAGGATTCTGGGATATGTTCAGGTGTTTACCCAATGTGTTATACAATGTATATCTTTATATATTTTAATATACAGTTTATATTCATATATATATATTAGTATATGTATTTACCAACCCCTCTGCATGAACAAAATGTGAAACAAGATCACTTTGTAAGTGAAGTTTACCAGGTTTGAATTCAGAGTTTTCTTTCTCTTGGACTGGTTGCCATACCAAGGTTAAAGAGCCAGTCTATCCTACTATTTATCATTAATTGAAGGGAGAATAGTTGGATTCATACCTTTTTCAAGGGTATTAGCACTATGTGAAATGTAAACAGCCTCATCTAGGATTTGGAGTTGGGTTGCTGTGTCAATTTCCTGTGATAATAACCATTACACTACATGCACCTCCAAATACAAATTTTAACATGCAGTGTGTATTTATATATATTTTAATATTCTTTGAAAAAACACATTTAAAAGATATTGATCACGCTGAAATTGCTTAATGATTTTGATCTTAAAATATCTCTTTTTAAATGTATATTCTGTGTCTCAAAACTTTTGGGGGATTCAATATAAATTGCCATGGCCTCAGACCAAGTGCTAAGAAAATTAAGAAACTTAACAAATTCCTATGCCCAAATGATTCAAAACCATTGAATCAATTTCTTTAGTTTTTAAAGAGAACTAGTACCTAATTTTAGTGATTCTTAATATTCAACTTAACAGAGAATATATGTTTCAATTCCATTGCAAAGACATTAAAACTCAGAAAAAGGAGTAGAATCTTTTTAAAATTTTAAAAGATTATTATCATTCTGAAGGTACAGATTATCAACTAACTGACTGACTGTTCAAACTATGAAGTTGGAGCTGCTTTGTACTGAATGGTAAATGGTCGACCAGTCTCTATTGATTTCTTTTCTCATAAATTATCCCAATCCCAACAAAATTCATTGAGAATTGTTGGTTGCCAACTTGGCAGTTTCGTGTTTTAAGCACTGGATAGAAGGTCGTAACATTATGTTACAAACTGGTTACAAATCACTCAGTGATGCCTTTAAAAGTTAATCCACTCTAAAATCAATTGACAACAGCACAATTTCTCAATTATAATGGAATATATGAGCAATATTTACCATATTAAAGGAAATCAAAATGTGATTGTTTTCGTCTCAACTAATTAATGCAATTATAATTAATATATGCAACTTGAAATAATTTGCTGAATTAATAATAATTTCTTCATGGATGAAGAAATAAAAAATGATCAACACAAGATAAAGCCATATTCAATAAAAAAAACAAAGCTTCAGAAGTCAATGTTTGACAGTTAACATTTCTTATTTCATAATGGAATAAATACTACAAAGCAATTAATAAAACTTCAATATTATTGAGCAAAAATGAATGAATGCTACAAAGCAATTAATTCAATCTTAATATTATTGGCCAAAAATAAATAATTGCTATAAAGCCATTAATAAAATCTCAATACTATTGGCCCAAAATGAATAAGATGATAAAAAATCGTATATAGAATGTTAAGAGGCAAAGATCATCAGCAGTAAAACTCATTCATTTGAATTACCATCTTCTTACTTCCAGATATCCACATGGATATAGTCAGTATTCTTCCTCCTGTAAAAAAACTTTGTAAATTTTTTGCAAGCTTAGTTTTTAGAGGAGTTTGTGTTTCTATGCTAGTCATGGTACTTGATTGTAGCTTTGGTTCCAGTTGGTTTATCAACTCCCTCAGTGCCCATGTTGTGTTTGAATGATTCACTGATGAGGGATGACACAATCTATCCAGAACTTCTGATGGCTGGGGTGGTTCGTTGGAATAAGTTGCCTGAGTGTTGGCAACTCAAAGACAAGAAAAACTCTTCATTAACTATTAACAATTATTTATTGAAACAGAATAGTATAACAATAATACATACAATATATATTGTTGCTTTTTGTTGTATTTGAGAGACTGGCAAATGAGGTGTCTCACTGGTGAAGTCTTTCTATCATACTCAATGTTCAGAGTGAGGCTTTTGCTGGAGAGGCTTTAATTCTTGGAAAAATTTCTTTTCTTATTCTCTTGTCTTCAGTATGGACATCAGATCTCTTCTCTCATTTAACCCTAAAAACATCTATTCTTATAGAGGTGCCGCGACCTGCCTACAAACATAAACAGATCGGATTACTCGTTCGCCCTAGAAAAATTACATCCGAGTACGGCCGGAAATGACAAAGCCCTTTTTCGACTCTAACCGGCCGTTACAGTTAAGAAATGGATACATTAACATTTATCTACATTTCCAAAACACTTCTGCCAGAAATAATTCTATAAAAATGGAATTAATTATCTTCGCTAGCCTATACCAGGCTAAAGAAGGACTTATTTTCTACGTCCATTTTTTATAGAAGACCTTTTTATTCACGTGGCGTAGTAGAAGTGGTGTTGCCTTTCTTTTATATAAAAAGGGCTTCGGCGGCGAAAAATTCAGAGGTCTTCGAGGACGCTCTCAGGGGCCACTCGGCTTCACGAGGTCGAATCCTACGTTATCGTGGCTGCATTCACCTCACCGCCACTTCGAGTGGCAGATTCAACCCTTTTTTTTCCATCACATTGATATGCGCTAACGATCCTTTTAAGGGCCATGAGAGGTCTTCTTCTGCGGGTTGGAGTGTTTCTGACGGTCCTTAACGACCAGTCGAAATAGACGGCCTGGAGGCAAACACGAAGAGGACTCACTAAGACCACAAGGTCTTAACCATCGCTCGGTTCCGCTCGTCCGTTTGGCTGCGCAGCGCGAAAGGCACGGGTTAGCCTTTAGCTACCGCTTCACTATCTGCGCAGCGCTAAGATACCGCCAATCTTAGCCTCGGCCTCCTGGCCTGTTCGCTCGACAGTGTAGAGCTTTGGCACGCAAAGCCATAGCTATCATTTTGATACGTTCGCACAGCTTTGGCGCGAAACAGCTTTAGCTACCGTCCGATACGTCTGCACAGCTTTGGTGCGACACAGCCATAGCCATCGTCAACGATACGCCCGCACAGCTAGGATCACGACAAAGCCCTAGCTTCACCGATTCGCTCGCTCGACTTCGTATGTGTTAAGGCCTGGTAAACCTTACCACTTTTTCCCTGTCAGTTCACTTGGTCCGTAGTACGAAGACACGGCTCAGTCTTAGTCACCAACTCGCTCGACTCTACATGACTAAGCTGCCAACACCGATTTCGACCTCGACGCTCCAGCAATGCAGCATCCAATCCACGTAACGACTCGCTGTTACGGACTGCCCTAACATTGCAACATCTGGCCCACGTATGACTCGCTCTACGGGCTAGCAACTAGATTGAAACACCCCCGGTTAACCCAACGTACTGTCAAAACCGGGACATCGATTTACCAGCCACGAATGACCTCAGCAACCCGCAACGATCGTCCAGCTGTATTCAACGACACGACCGACCTCAGCTTCCTGCAACGATCATCCAGCTACATTCAACGACTTGACCGACCTCAGCTGCCCGCAACGATCCTCCAGCTGCATCCTACGACTCGACCGACCTCAGCTGCCCGCAACGATCGTCCAGCTGCATTCAACGACTCGACCGATCTCAGCTTACCCGCATCGAACATCCAGCTGCGCACGTCTACGACTCAACCATACCAGCTATCGACATCACCCATCTAGCTGAAGACCAAATACAACCGCCACGGACTTTACACACACGTCTGTATTTCCGACAATAAATCGTCACTTTTATGGTATCTGTTACCTCGCCTTTGTCCCCTTCATTGTCTTTGGCTCTCACTACTCGCACGCATTAAACTTAAAACATTTGGGGGGTCGACATACTTATCGGCTCCGCAACAGAGGATTCCCCTGGGAACAAACATTCCTGATTGGCTAACCAATCATAGATCATTTTGTATTTTTCTACTACTTTTTGCGCTGTTCTATGCATCAAATTTTAATTGGTCATCCAATCAAACCGCAATATAGGGGCTTGGTTAATTAAAGGTCCTAGCCCATGCTTTGTGAGGGAGCATTTCTTTTCACCTTAACAAAAATCAAAGATCTGATTAATCTATTCAAAGATTTGAACATTTAACTCCAACAGGTTGGCAAAAAGGCCATGATTTAAAATTGATGAATGCACTGACAAAACCAACGCCTTCTGTTATAAGATGCCTTCTCATTGATATGGTACGTAGCTGAGACGTCACCCAGAGTAGGCCACTCAGAGTTATCTTCTAACTGCCAAGAGCGTTATACGGAAATATTTTTTGAGTTTTTACTGTTTTGAAATTATTTATCTATTTTTTTTTTAAATATTGAGTTAATTTGTAAACCAGCAAAATGCCTTATAAATGCCCTGCGCCAAATTGTAGAGGAAACTACGTAACTGGACCAAAAGTTACTTTATATTCATTTCCAAAAGAGAAAAAAATATGCCGAATATGGACACGTGTTATTAAAAGGGATAACTTTTTACCAGCAAATTAAGTATGATTTTTTTTTGTATTAAAAATAAGTTAATTTAATTGAAACTTTAATGATTAAATGAATTTCATGTTTGTGTAATTGACAACATAAAGTTAAAAGAAAAAAATATAATGCTTTTTGTTTTAACACGCTCGCTCGTTTGAAATTCTGTAGAAATAATTCCGCTCGAGTGTGTTATATTCTGAGTTGTGGGCGAGAAATGCGTATGGTTGCAAAACAAAGAACGTATAGATACTCACAATAACACAGTAATGATGTTATAGAAAATTTTTTATAAATAGATTAAGTACAGAGAGTAGAATGGAGAAATATGTTCACAGTTAAAGAATGAATTCAGTGGTAGTAGTTACAAAGTTCATGTACTGTACTTGTCTCGTGGTGAAGGGATGGTTTTCTCGGAATTAGGACAGCGTTGGTAGCGGCGGCGATCGTTTGATGTATCGGATGACAGGCGCCGGACGGTGGCGAAGAATCTTTAACACAGGTCGTGTGAAAGAACAAGTCTGACTCATGATTATTTGGTCCGTCTATTTATATATTTTTTGTAGGCTCACAAACGGCAATTTTTGTGCCCCGCGGGAAGCGTTCCGATTGGATATTTATTAATGTATTATTTTTTTTTGTTAATTTATCGCAAACGGAAGTTCTGCGCGGAGCCCATGCGTGAGCGACTAACTTTTCATTTTGAGTTGAGAACTCGAAGTGTTAACTTCCGTTTTTTCTTTCTTTTCTTCTTTTCTTTCTTTTTGTTTTTTCAAATCAAGGCAAGATCTCGTCTTGTAACAGCTCCCCTAGATCTTACCATGATTTGAGGTTGCTATGTTGTTAGTGCTTGCTTGCGTGCGTGTTTTTGTTTTGTTTGATGGTGTGTGTATTATTTATTTTGTTTTTTGGCGCATAACGAAGTCTTTAAAGCGTGCTGGGAGTTGCCCTCGTGTTGTTCGTTTCGTTGGGTTTTGGGTATTGTCTCCGGAACTGCAGTCATTTGCGACAAGATGCTCCCCTGACGAAAGTGTTGGGAGTTGTGGCAACGGGTGATGGGTAGGTTGCCGGGGTGGACAAGGAGGTAGGAGTGGTCGTGTCGACGGGTGATTGGGAATTTGGTGAGGTGGGGATAGAGTTGGAGGTGGGGGTGGTCGATGCATGTGCTGCAGGTTATTTGGTCGCGGTACGAGTCGACGGACGTGTCCGCGGTGAACCCAATGCGTTTCACAGTTTTCGTTTTTCACTTGAACCACCAAACCGTTCGTTTTGGTGACCTCAAAGTCACCTATCCAAGGCAGGTGAGACAAGTGGGTTGTTGCGGATTGCGGTCGGTGGAGTAGCACCTTGTCACCGACTTGTATCGGGTCTTTGAAGACGCTGCAGTTCAGTTTGGCTTCCATTTTGTGGTCAGCCTCGTTGTTCGCCAAGGCGACTATTTGATGCACCTGTCGGAGCAAAGCGTTTATCTGCATACCGTAAGCACCTGGGTTGTTGTTAACGATGTCTTGGCAGGGGATCTTCGGTAGACCAATGTTTGGTTGGCGCCCGGTGATAATGTAGTGCGGGGATGCACCAGTGGCGGTGTTGGCTGTGGCATTCATTGAGGAAACTGCCGATTCGAGAACGTCCGTCCATTCACAGTTTCTGTCTTCGCAGATCATGTAAAGGGCGTTTTTTAAGGTCCGGTGTTGCCTCTCAATGTTCCCCGAGCTTTGTGGTCGCCACGGGCAGTGAAGTTCCCGGGTGATCGAGGTTAGGTCACAAAATTCCTTGTAGACCTCACCAGTGAAGTGGGTTCCTCGGTCGGAGGAGACAATGCGGGGAATCTCGCGGTGACGAAGAAAGAACTGGTAGAGTCCGCAGGCTGCGTCGATTGCGCGGTCTCTGGCACATGGTATGGCCATGAGGTGGCGGCTGAAGCTGTCTAGAATAGTAAGGATGTACCGCTTGCCCTTTGAGAGGGGCACCGAGACAAAATCTATGTAGACAACCTCGAATGGTTTTCCGCCTCTCTTGCAATGGCCCGTGGACCAGTTTCGGCGCATGCCGTAATTTCCCTTGCGTTTAGCGCAGGTTTGGCATGACTGAACATACGCCCTGATATCGCGATTTTTGAACTCCCACCAGTAGCTGGATAGGTGTTCCTGCATGCGGGAGATCCCTGAGTGGTTGACACAGTCATGGGCTTGGTGGAGATATTTTGTCCGGAGCTTGTAGGGTACTACCAGTTTTGGTGTGTTTGTAGTATCACTGATCATCAATACAGATGTACCAGGTTCCAAGTAGAATTGGTGCATGTGCTTGTTATATAGCCCGGTACGATGATCTTTGGGGTCGAGTAGGGTAGCGTCCGGTCTTGGGGTTGCCAACTGAAGAGCTCTGATGATTTTTGAAAGTGTGTCATCAGAGGCTTGTTCCGCTGCAATACCCATGTGGTCAGCTATCTCTTCAACCGGGATGGTCGATGTGGCATGAAACGCGAGGAATGCGTCGATGGCCTGCAGATGATGCTGAATGTTCCGTGTTGTGTGAGTCCCAGGGAGCAGCTGGGAGCTCTTGATTTCGTCCATGCACCAGGATGGAATGTAGATGTTTAGACTGGAGCCTTGGAGTTTGAAGCGCTTCCCTGCAGGTGTGGGGTCTGCAGTAAGCTTGTCCTTGCTGTGGCCATATCTCCGACTGAGCATGTCTGCCCAGACATTCGATTCACCTTCTACATATTCCAAGACGAATTTGTAGCACGATATTTCCTCCTGCCATCATCGTATCTTCGCATTGTTGAATTCACGTTGATCCAAGTATGTGAGAGATCGATGATCTGTGAGGACGACGAAGGGACGACTACGCAAGAAGTAATCGAATTTGGTGATGGCCCATTTTATCGCATATGCCTCGCGTTCAGTTGTTGACCATTTGCGCTCCGTCGCGTTAAAGGTGTGTGAGGCCACTGCTATTATTTTCTTTTGGCCGTGTTTATTCTCTTGCATGAGAATGGCCCCACATGCGATATCGCTGGCGTCGGTGGTGAGGGTAAAGAGTCCGGTGAAATCGGGGAATGAAATGATTGGTGGGGAAGCGAGGCGCTTCTTAATTTTATTGAAAGCCTTGTTGGCCCCTTCGGTCCAGACGAATGTCCGTCCGGGCTTGTTTAGTTCGTTTATGGGGGCCATTAGATTGGAGAACATGTCGGTTCTGATGCTCTCGTTAAGGCGTGTCTCGATGAATTGCCGAATCCATACGAGACGTCCGATGAGACTTTGTAGTTCTTTTCTCGTTGTCGGGGGTTTCATGTCGATAATGGCGCGGACATATTCGGGGTCGGCCTTGAACCCGTCGCTATTCACGATGCGACCGAGAAATTTAGCTTCGGACGCAAGAAAAATGCATTTTTCTGGGTTTAGTTTTAATCCGAACTTGCGTAGAGCAATAAATAATTGCTCCAGCGCTGTCACATATTCCTCGAAGGTTTTGGCGTGGACAAGATTATCGTCGATATATGACGATATGTTCGCATGTGAGGCCACTGTGTCGAGAGCCTCAGCTATGCATCGAGAGAAGATTTGTCCAGCGGATGTTAGACCGAAGGCCAGACGGGTGTATTGGAAACAGCGTCCTTTCCAAGTAAAGGCCGTTTTATGGCGGTCCCGTTCATCAATAACGATTTGCCAATAGCCATTGCGGAGGTCGAGTGTTGAGAAGTACTTGTTACCTTCGCCAATCTTGTTGAATGTCGAGTCAATGGTAGGTATTGGGTATGGGTCGAGATCGACTAACACCTTGTTGAGGGTTCTTTTGAAATTTGCGACCACTCGAATCTTTCCGTTTTTCTTGCGGACGGCAAAAACGGGACTGTTAAATCCTTTAGGGTCGTTGCAAGGTTCGATAACACCCTCACTTGCCATGCGGGCAATTTCCGCGTCAACGTCACCCTCCAGTGCTTGGGCTATAGGGTGCTGTTTTTGGCTCCTGGACTGGCCGTTGGTTGGTATGCGTATGGGCTTGATGAAAGTGCCCCTTCTATTGTCGTCGGTGCCGAGAATGTCCGCATAGCTGATGAGTAAATCGGCGGTAACTTCTAATTCACTACGGCTATGATGGTCTGGAAGCGATAGGCCTACGGTTTGCTTAAGCCAATGGAGTTTTTGGTTGAGAGTCAACCCGTTAGGCGATGATCTGGCTGTGGCTCGTGGTTCCTCGTTGGAAACGGTTAGGGCGCCGTGTGAAAGGTTGTGGGTCGGTTTTATTCTTGGATGGACGGTTGTAGAGAGCGGGACAGTATGTTTTAGCTTGCCAGATGGGAGTGTGCGCGCAAGTTCTACAGTCGCCTTCTGGTTATCGATAGTATAGGATAACAGTGTGTGGTGGCCGAGTATGTTCTGACCGATCAAGATGGGAATGTCTGATGTCGTGATCAGTGTGTCGACGTTGCAGAAAGCGGGGGAAGTATCGTCACCCAAGGTAATGTCGCAGGTGAGCTTGCCCAGAATAGAGATGTTCCCTCCGATTCCTTTGACTCGGATGTTGGATTTGGACATGTGTCTTCTTGCATCTTCAGGTAAGCGAGAAATGGGAATGATGCAAGTCGTGCATCCGGAATCCAACATGCCTACACCGGAGAATGTGATGCCGTTTTTGCGGAGGTTGATCTGAACAAGGGGCGATCGGAGATCAGGTCGGATTTGAACGTTAAATGTGTGATGATGCTGAGTGGATACATGGACCTGGGAACGAGTCATCACATCTCGTTCGGTCCCAACTGAAAATCCACTTCGTCGAAGCGCGTCGCGTGTTCATGGTTGTGCTGATCGCTATCTATTCCAGGTAAACCGGTGTCAGTGGTCGCTATGTGTGCTTGAGCATGAGGGGGGTGAAAATATGGGCACCTGTTGCCCTTAAAGCATGCGCGGCCTCGTAAAAAGTTTTTGCACATTGCTTGTTGGCTGGGTTGGCCAGCGCTTCTTTGTGCCCGGTTGTGCTTCATGTTGTAGGTGGGGGCGGTTCGACTTTTCCGGTCAACAATGGATGGGTTCCGCCTGTGGGTTTGCCGCAGTTGCTTGTTCAGATCCAGCAACTGTAGCTGTACGTCGGCTAGTATCTTGTCACTTTCAAGGCTACGAGGTTTGTCAGAGTGTATAGGTTGGCTCGCCATCAGCGCAGTGGTTTCAGCGGTGGTGGTGATGTCCGTTTTGATACCACGATCAAGATAGCGTTGCGCATCGCTGGCTATACCACCCGCTGAGTAGTGTCTGTCCATAGTTTTGACGAGGTGTGGATAGATGTTAGGTGTCCATGCCTTGATCTTTTCACTCATGAGCATGGCCCCCATTAGGGAAAACGCAGTTTCGGCCGTCATCTCAGCATTTTGTCTGTCCGACTTGAATTTTGCCGTGATGTGGACTGTGGCCTCTCGGATTGTGTTTTCAAGTCGGCCTGCAAAATCAGTGAGTTTCTCTCCCTCGTGTCACTGAAGGTCCCATGCTCGGCTTAGGTACTGAAAGTTTGTCATTTGGCTCCCGTGGGTGGATATAAGGTAAGCCTTTAGTTCCTCGAACGTGGACGTGGGCTGTCTTGAGTCCTCCATCTGCTGGAAGATGCCTTCGTTCAGTAGTTGCTTTGCCAGCTTGACAAACTCCTTCTCCATTGCAGGATATTCCCTTAATTCTGGCTTAACATGTATGGTGTAAGCCTTATTAAGGTCGGTAATGAAGCGGTTTACATCGCTGCCCGGTTCAAAGGTCCGGATGGATTTTGTGGCGTACTGAAGTGACTGCTGTCGCAATAGAAGCTCATAGTTTGTGGTGTGTTGTTGCAATGTGTGCGATCGATCGTGCGCGGTAGTTTGCAGAGCAGTTAAAAGTTCGTGGAGGTCTGTTTTCAGTTCACTAATGATTAATTGTGCTTGCGGGTTATCTGCCGGCTCCATGTCAATTTTCGTTTGGAGAATCGCTGCTTTTTGCTGTTTTATAAGTTCCAAGATTTCTGATCGAGAAAGGCCGGAGTATTCCATACTTGTTTTGCTGCACGCTTGACACCAGTGTTATATTCTGAGTTGTGGGCGAGAAATGCGTATGGTTGCAAAACAAAGAACGTATAGATACTCACAATAACACAGTAATGATTTTATAGAAATTTTTTTATAAATAGATTAAGTACAGAGAGTAGAATGGAGAAATATGTTCACAGTTAAAGAATGAATTCAGTGGTAGTAGTTACAAAGTTCATGTACTGTACTTGTCTCGTGGTGAAGGGATGGTTTTCTCGGAATTAGGACAGCGTTGGTAGCGGCGGCGATCGTTTGATGTATCGGATGACAGGCGCCGGACGGTGGCGAAGAATCTTTAACACGGGTCGTGTGAAAGAACAAGTCTGACTCATGATTATTTGGTCCGTCTATTTATATATTTTTTGTAGGCTCACAAACGGCAATTTTTGTGCCCCGCGGGAAGCGTTCCGATTGGATATTTATTAATGTATTATTTTTTTTTGTTAATTTATCGCAAACGGAAGTTCTGCGCGGAGCCCATGCGTGAGCGACTAACTTTTCATTTTGAGTTGAGAACTCGAAGTGTTAACTTCCGTTTTTTCTTTCTTTTCTTCTTTTCTTTCTTTTTGTTTTTTCAAATCAAGGCAAGATCTCGTCTTGTAACAAGTGTAATTGAAAATACAAACTGTTTATAGAATCTTCTTTTAAAAATAAAACATAAAGAAAGATTTTGTAATCGACAACACAAAGTTAGAAGAAAAAATTATAACGTTTTTTTTTAAAACAGCTTTGTGTTGAAAATATCCGTAGAAATAATTCATCTCCCTTGTAATTGACAATAGAAAGTGACAACAAAATCTATTTTAAAAATAAAATTTAAAGAAAGATTTTGTCATTGATACAATGTTAAAAGAAAAATTCTACGGGTATGTTATTCTTAAAGAAATTTACGATATATATCCATTCATGAATATTTCTATAGGCTTAAAATATAATTGTAGGAATCTACATAGTAATCAAACAATTATTTCAAAATTTTTTATTGGTAAATAAATTAAACTTTAATAATAAAATTATGTTCATGTCTTGTGATTGTTTTTTTTTTCATAGAACGTTTTTTATCTATTATTTTAATTTAAAAAAATGTATAAACTCTGAAAACGTCCTCTTTATTTGTATATATTTATCTCACTATCTCACTAATGATCCATTGTTGAATTATATATATATATATATATATATATATATATATATATATATATATATATGTAGCAGCCACAGATCTATTTCCTTTCGCGAATCAATGCCCCTGTTAAGAGAATCGGTCACTCACTGACCAATCAACTGGCAGAGCGCATTGATTCCTTCTCCCTCTCAGGAACTATTTTTCTGGTCCCTTTTCTGTAGAACGGACGTCAGAGAGAGAGTCTGGAGCTAGCAGAAGAAACATATCTCTCTCACATGACTGCACTGATTCCACTTGGAACACTTCGTTCACTGCTAGCTTTAAACACGCTTCCTACAAACCAAGGACCAGCATACAGACCAGCGACGCAAAGAGACACTTTCTCACTCTCACTCCTTCACGCCTGCTACTGTAATAAACCTTACTTTGTTGTGTTGTTAAAAGAAGTTTTGTTATTCATTTGTGTTGCCTAAAAATATAGTGTTAGGGAAATTAACAATTCCCCGAGACGCTATATATATATATATATATATATATATATATATATATATATATATATATATATATATATATATGCGTACGTGTGTGTGTGTGTGTGTATTATGGGATACACATTTTTCTAGTCTAAAATAAGCAATAAAAACATAAAATAGGAACATTCTCGAAAAATAGGATCGGAAGTCAACTAACAGAAAATATTTAGGCTTTAAAATAAAATAGTAAAATACAAATCTGATTGGTCAATAAATGTCTACGCGCCAAAAATTTAGGACGATTCTTTGATCCACTATTACGGTATAAATGACACACAGTTAGGGAGCCATTCATGAAGAGTAGCCACTAAGTCATGAAGTCAGTAAAGCAGTAGCCGATACACTGTCCGGCAAAAATCCTTTTCTTCTACAACCAAAGTTCATGACCTAGGTACAGATGGCCGCGAATCACGTTCAAAAGAAAAACCAGACAAACTTTCTTTCATCAACGCGACACACTGTCGCCACAATCATAAAACCCGATATGAACTTAATGTAAGTAAGAACGACTTATTTACAGACTCCGTTAACATGAACATACACACACCTTTAAAAAAATCTATTTTCTTCTTGCCAAACTTTATTTTCCAAAAGGCCATTTACACATCATGTATTTTATTTGTTTTCATATTCTGTTATATGCATATTAAATTGTTTGTTGTTTAATGTTCGTTGTGTCCTATTCCATTTCTTTTACGCGATTGTTAAGTTTTGTGTTGTTTTGGTGGAGGAAATAATATTGGGAGCAATACACCTAAAATACGGATACATATCCACTGAAACAAGCAAATTACACTCACCTCCACAATATATATATATATATATATATATATATATATATATATATATATATATATATATATATATGTATATTTATGTATATGTATATATTTAAATATATGCATATATATGTATATGTTTATATATATGTATATATATGTAGACATATATATGTATATATATGTAGATGAGTTTATTTATATATATGTATATAAATGTAAATGTAAATATTTTATATATATGTACATATATGTAGATGTATATATCTATATATATGTATATAAATGTAGATGTATATATTTATATATATATGCTAACACTCAGCATTATAAGGTACGTATCAAGGGTAAAGTGGAGCGATCCAGGGAAAGGGGTAGCGCCCTCCCCCAACAACTCAGTGTAGTAGCTACTGAAAAGGGAGCCTTTGGGTCGCCATCGACTACGACATATATTTATATATATGTATATATATGTAGATGTATATATTTATATATATGTAAATATATATATAGATGTATATATTTATATATATGTATATATATATATATATATATAGATGTATATATTTATATATATGTACATATATAGAGATGTATATATTTATATATCAGTATATATGTATGTGTATAAATGTATATGTATATATACAAAGGTATATATATATATATATATGTAAATATATATATGTATATATACATATATATGTATGTATATGTATATATGCATATGGATATATGTGTATATATGTATATAGATATGTATGTGTGTATATATATATATTTATATGAATATATATATATATAAATAAATATATATGTATGTATACTTATATAAGTATGTATATAAATATATATGTATATATTTAAATATATATGTGTGTATACATATATATGTATATATATATGTATGTATTTATATATATATATGTGTGTGTACGTATGTATTGTATATATATACTTATTTGTATATATATGTATGTATATATGTATATACATATATGTATGTACATATGCATATACATATATGTATATTTATGTGTACATTTAGATGTATATATTGATATGTATATGCATATATTTATATGTATATATATATATATAGAGAGAGAGAGAATGGGAGAGAGAAAGAGAGTATATTTTATAACTGAATTCCTTAAATTTTCACAAGAATTTAAATTAGGTTTAATTTTTGTAAATCTTTTAGGTATGTGGGTTGTATTTTTTAACTGAGGACATAAGGAGAGAATTGTTAGCATTTGATGAAAAAACTGGTGCCACAATTGCTGTTAGCCTTAAGAGAATGTATCTTCTTGGTGGTGCTATCTCTAGAATTTTCCCAAATTCTCCCTCATATTTATCTTCAGTAACCACCTCAAGGGTCACCAGATTCTAGGAGAATTCGACTGGAGAATTCTGCACTTAAAAACTGCATTAAATGCAAATGTTATTGATGACTTAGCATATTAAAAGCAGAAGAAATTTCATAATCTTGATGATATAGAAGAGAAGTTAGAGGATAGAAATTACTGGAGTGTTGTTAGGCAGCAAGAGATACTTATTATATCAAATCTCCATATCCACAAATCAATCTATCTCTTTTAATCAAAGGTGATTTTGCTGTGCATGTGTTTTATAGAGACATGGAAATGACTACAATAGGTGACTATAAGATTCCTAAACATGTAATGGATCAAAACACTATGGAAATTCTTATTGAAAACAGGAAGAAAATCGATACAGAACAACACCAAACTAAACCTCAAAATATGATTCCTATGTTAAAGTTAGTAATGTCATTTCTACTATTGATACAAGAAGAATCAAATAAACATTTTTATTCCATCAAATTTATATATGAACAGCTAAACTTAATGACACAGAATAAGCTTGATTATTCCACTGAAATGATGATATTTTCTTGCTTGTTATATAACTGGTCTCCTAAATGGTAAAGATTGTTAAGAGAAAGCAAAAATATAATTTTACCTAGCTAGCCAACCATTACAAGACTAACTTTATCAACATATATGAATCCTTTGATTGAGCAACATGATAACAATTTTCTTATGTATATTAAGAATAAATTTAAGTTCCTGGTGCAGGGTGACAGTATCTTTACTTGTTGATGAAATTCCCCTAAAACCTTATTTTGATCATAAGGATGGAAATATTGTTGGCTTATCTGATTACAGCAATGAAGCTGCAACAAGTGCTTTTGTTTTTATGCGTAGCTGTGTATTCTCACAATATAAGGATGTTGTGCATGTTATCCCAACTAAATGTCTTGAAGCTGAGAGTTTATTTGACATAATTAAACGTATAATAATGGGGTTAGAGAAGATAGGCTTTCAAGTATTCTCAATCATAACAGATAATAATGCTATAAATAAAAAAGCTATATTGTTTTGCAGTCCTCCAAAGCTTTCCATTGTATATCCACACCCAGTTCTGAAGTCTTGACCTATTTCTATTTGACTCAGTCCATATATTAAAATGCATTAGAAACAATTGTCTTGGTCAAAAAGATCCAAGAAAATGCATGGTGTTCCCAAAATTTTGTCATAATGGAAATCATCAATTAGATAGTATCCAAAGTGCCCAATTTTGTACCTTACAAAAACTTCATGCCTTGGAATCTCAGTCAATTTTGAAATATTGGTATAAATTGACCTAAAAGGCACTTTCGCCTACTAATCTTGAAAAGTAGAATGTTAATTTAGTTCTGCAGATTTTTAGTGAGAATACTATTCAGGGATTATTGACCTTGGGAAAATAGAAATGTTTGCCTGATTTGGCAGAAGTTGCAGAATATATAAACATATTTTATATTTGGTGGACAATAATGAATGCAAAAACACCGAATAAAGGTTGACAGCTTAGAAATGAATACTGTAATCCACTTAGATTAAATGAAGAAAATTTTAGATTTCTGTCTGTATTTTGTGACTGTATCTTGGAATACAATTTCTGGAAAAAATGGAAAATTAATAAAGGAAACATTCACTGACTGCTTTGTATCATACAACCTATGCATTTCTAGAACTGACCAAGTATTGCATAGAAGAATTGAAAATGCTATATATATTACCTGGCAAATTTCAAACTGGATACCCTGAGGAAAAGTTTTGTCATTACCACCGACTTGGTAGAGATCACTATAATATTCCAATACGACAAGTCTTTGAGTGAAAAAAAGCTTAGAATGCTATCAGTTTTAAAATTGAACTTACCATTTAATCAGCAATGCATTAAAATTGATTTAAAGAATTTACAAGAACCAAACTGGGATGAAGTAATAGAAGAGCAAAAGTTAGATAGCTATAAATTTAGAATTGATGTTAAAGAGGATGACATTAATAAATGCAGAGAAGTTCTTCCTGTTATATTATACTTAGCAGATTATTGCTGTTATGCAGTTTTTAAGAAAATTAAATGCAATAGTTGTAAAGATTTAATATCTCGAAGAGATAATGTGGAAGAAATACCTGAAATAAACAGCTATTTTCAGGGGATTAATAGAGGTTCTCTACTATATCCTAATGATATAACTACAAATTTTGTTTCATATAATTATGTAGTCATTGATAAGTTGATAAAAGATAATTCTTTTCTTCATTCATTGAATCAAAGAAAATTAACCATGCATATATCATTGAATGTTTTGGCAGATAATGAGCTTCTTTTTAATGTTAACACTTGTGATGAGAGTCATAATATAGAAAAAATACAAAGAACGTTTGTCTGGAGCACTACAAATGCTCTTTTAAATAATTTTTGTTCTGGGAAAATAATAACATTACAATTAACAAGTTAAGCAAAAATAAGAAAATTTCAAACATTCAGCTAAATTTTTATCTGTAACCTATTGTATTAAATATAATTTATTTGCTTGTTTGTAGTTAATTTATTTATTTCTTATTTATAATCGTTTATTTATTCAATTATTGTTTGTTTCCAAATTAATAATTCAATTGTTGCTGTATTTGATGGAAAAATCACTTTATTCCAATAATGTAACTTTACTGAATAATTATCACAATTGAAATAAAATCATGCAAATTAAAACAATGCTGATTATAAATTATGAACGAATGTCAGTCTTTAAATTTTCTAACTTAAAGATAGAAAATTTAAAGACTGAAATTCGTTTGTAAGCAATTATTCTTTAAGTATTATTTGACTACATCTATTTATTGTTTGTATTAAATCTATTTGATTGCATTTAATTTATTTGTTTCTTATTTATATGTTATTGGTTTATTTATCATTTAGGTAATTTGTTCGTCTGTATATTTAATAGTTTGTTCTCTAATTCGTAACTTGATTAGTTTTGTTTACTTTAATGTAGCATTCACCGACCATTATTTATAATTATTATTAATTAAAAAATGCATATTAGATAAAGTTCAGTATACAATCCTAACCTTTTTTGTTTTAAAATGTAATTTAAAAAATTTTCTAAAACTTTTTCTTTAGTTTCTAATCATTTTATTAGCATTATATTATTACTGTTTGTCTTGCTAACTTTAGGCCTACTAGTGTTACATCACAACCACACTGACGAGGCCTCACCTTCTTAGAAAGCGTTGGACAAAACCCCAAGCCTGCTTACTTTTTGTTTTGACAATTTGAAAGTTTGAGTTGTACTAGTCCATAACTGGCATTTTAAATCAACTTTTTGGGTTTCTTTCAAAGTCAATATGTCTGTTTTATATTTTTATAAAAGGAAAATTACATTTTCCTAAACAAAAATGCATCATACTTTCCATAAGTTTTTAGCCCCAGTGAATACCTCATATTGTCATATCCCTCCCATACCTATCCTGTCATTTACCTCACTGGCAAATTACAGAATTTTTCAAATATGTAAAAACACATCACTTTCTAATTGCATGCTTTGTTTCTTTCCTGAACTCCACCATTTTTGAGATTGTTAAACAAGGCATATTTCCACTGGGGGCAATCATAGTGGTCCTAGCTGTTTGGCTGGTGATTGTTATGCTGGTTCTCTGCTAACTGATTTCATTACAATTTGTTGCTTTGGGGTGATTTCTTATTGGTTAGTGGTCACTGCCTTTACCTCTACAACACTTTCACGCAAACTTATTTACTTGTTTTCTTCAATTGAGGTCGCATCATTATAGATAGCATTGAGATAACTGAAACAAACCTTAAGGTAATAGTTATTCTTAAAATGGTCCATGTGGAAGGACCTATGTGTTGGTTCTCTTTTGGGATGTCTAACTTTTCAAATAGTGTCCAGTTTATTTGATAGTTCTTTTCAAGGTTTCAATTTTATGGGGAAGTGATTTTCCGTGTCTATTTTCATTTGAAATGACTGAGTTTGCCCTGATTCCTTATCTGAATTGGCAACAACATCTCTATTTCTGTGTATTAGATTCTCTATTTTCCTTCTATGTTCCTATGGTATATTGAGATCATTTGGGTTAATCTTACCATTATGTGGCCTATTTGGGTGCATCTCAATAGAGTTAACTTGTTTTCTAATCTTAAAAGTTTGCTCCCGAACCTTTCTTCTATTTATGCATTTATAATTTTGTTGTCCAAATTGGTAAACATTATTGGAATTTTTCTTGCCCTGTCCTCTCTTACCACAGACTCAACCAAAACCACATCTTAATTCTTTGGGAATGCTTCTTCTGTTGGAATAACTTGGTATAAGGTTCCATTCTGTTGTTTTGTGGAGACTGATTTGGCAGTGCAGGAAATAGTGGTACTTTCTTTTGTTTGACAACCATGGAGTCTCTCATAGAGCCTTTCATTTTCTCTTGCTGGTGACAAGTCTTCTGATAGGGTTGTCAGGTTAGATCTTGCTGCATCTTTAATAAAGGGATTGTTTAAGGCTTCAATGAAGAATTCAGCTAGTTGTACTTGTACAGCTGAACCTTTTCTTAGCTCTGAATTCCGATACACCAACTTTGCAAGTTTGGTCATTCTACTTACTAGTTCAGCAAGAGCTTCATCTCTGTCTTGTTTTATTTTAATTAAAGCCTGAGTGGCATCGTCAGAGTTTGCGAATTCTCATTAATGAGCTGATATCTGCTCAAATAACTCCTTACTGGAAATATCTGGATGGTCATTGAGATAATCACCAATCCATTCCAACATGATACCATCTGAAAAATCATTGGCTAGATTAATCAGCTCCAGATCGGTTAATTTGTTGATCCATTCTTTCTTTTTTAATGCCGCTAGCCAAGGTTTAAGGTTGGGTGGTTTTCCAATAAATAATGAGATCTTTGATCTGCTAGTGATAACTAATTACGAGACCAGGATTTATGTTTGCTATTTTCCTGAGATATGTGTATGAATGTATTCTACTATCTAGACAATATTTTATCTAACAACAATTTATCTAAGCAACAAAATAATAGACCAACAATCTGCAGTAAGAATGAAGAGAAGTGGAGGAAAATAGTCACATCACATTCTAAACTGTAAAGTGTTTTTCTTGTAGCTGTGCCATGGGTTCTCGGGGTTGAATCCCGTGTATGGCTGTGCTGTGGGTTCTCCATGTCGAATTATGCATGTGGCTGTGCTTTGGATTTTCAAGGTCAAATCCTGCATCTTAAGGCACCAAATGTGGTTACCATATGCGTTTTCGGATAGATTGTCATCCTCCATCTGTGGATCTTTCAAACACAATGTGGATATAGTGGGAGTTGATAAACCAATTAACCAGAAACGCTTGTGGTAGTCACTGAAGAAAGGCTACAATCAAATGTTATGACAAGCATAAGACCACAAGTGTCTTACATTGTATCTTACATTTCAACTTTTCTGATTCTTGACTGAAAAGAAGATTTGCAGTGATTATAAAGAAATAGGTCATTGTGATGTCAGTGTTGTGTCCTTGTCTGAAACTAGAGCAGACTATTGAAGACATTGGAGGATATACATTCTACTAGTGCGGAAGAGAGCTGGGTTACAAGAGAGAAGCAGGTTTGACCTTTGGAGTTTTAAATACTTTGGTTCTTATTTTGGCACATTTCCATGTGATATTAACAATTGTCTTATTGTTATAAGAGGTTCACACTTATAATCTCTTCTCAGTGTATAGGATCCAACAATCTTTAATTTAGATGAGATCAAGAATGACTTCTATTATACTCCTAAATTGCTTATTAGGGAAATTTCTCCTAAGACAAGATTATCATGCTACATGACTTCAGTGTTTGTGTTGGGAAAAATTATAATACCTTGGGGGTGGGTGCAAATATAAGGTAGAGAAAAACAATGTTAATGAGGAACTCTTATTGCTGTTGTGCACTGAATTTAACCTTGTAATTGGCAATACCATTTTTCAACAAAAAGAAATCTACAAGACAATTTGGATGCACTTTGAAACATATCTGCTTCTACACTCTTTGCTTTTTATGATGCTATGGTTTTCAAAACAACCTTTAAAGATGTATTATTTAATCAAATTTGTTTGATATATATATATATATATATTTACTAATCTAATATCTACCAGTACTCACGGTACCAGAAAAAACAAAAAAAAACCCTGGCCAGGAACAAGAGAAAAAAGTATCTCGAATCACCGCCCAGGGGAAAAAGAAAAAAGTTTTGGGTCAAAAAGAAAGAAAAGGCTAACCTCGTCCGACCCCTTGAAAAAAATCAAGGGATATGCAGTCAGTGGTCAAAAGAAAACCAAAAAACCCTCCGTGAATCCTGCAATGATACAATTACTAAAGTGCTCAACACCAGACAATGGAGCCAATTATAAAATTAACCTAAATCGCGAGTTGAAAATCTTCTACTAAAGTTTCACCTTAACGGATCATCAGGAAGCCTAACTTCCACTGAATTCTAGGAGAAATCGCTTTCTTTTATTCACCAAAAACCCACCTAGCTTAAAATTTGCATTTAAAAAAAAAAAAAAATTAATAATTTCTCTAAAACCTATCCCTAATTATAGAGTAACCATGCCCTTTTGTGTCTACAACTATTTAACACCTCCGATCTTTTGTTTAACATATTCCTACTTTTACAAGATGCTATTACCAATTTTTCCTCCATACAAAGCCTACAAGCTCTATTGCCTTCCCTATATTTACAGCATTTCTTTATTACTTCCCATTTCATTATAGGATCTACCCTGTATTCTCCTTAAGCTCCCACACATAACTAGATAATGCAGTGCTATGCCTATATTTCTCGTGCGAGAAACTTGTTTTATGATTATAGTACCTAGTCTTAAAATCCCCTTGCGTCGACCCAAAGTATATCTTTTTATTTCTCTTATTATTTGAATCACTATATACTTCTACTTTATACACTACACATTCCTGCTTACATTTGCCTTCGAGGGGACATCTAACCTTATCCCTACAGTTACATTTATCAATTACCTTATTTTTCTTCGTACTTAATTTAGCTATATTACTCCTATTTATTATTCCATTAATGTTTGGCATGCAACTATAACTTAATTTAACACAATTCTTATTAAATATCTTATGTAACTGACTCCCACTAGGGAAATTTCTTTTTAATAACTTGAAGAATTCTTTTCCCAAGTTGTTAACTACCTCCATGTTATAAGGGGGATTAAACCATAAAATTTTCCTAGGTCTATTTCTCCTTCCTTGCGTTCTACTTTCATCCCTATCCCTATATTCTAAATTGACCCTATATCTGTCATTCTTTAAAGCCTCCTCATATTCCTGCTTGCTTCGTTCAAAAATTTCCCTGTTAGAGGAGTTATTTGATAATCTATGCTCTATTCCCTTAGGTACATGTTTAAACACCTGTATTGGGTGATTATATATATATAGCTTGATTCAAAATCATATATCTATCATAAAAAACAGCAACATTATAATTAATTGATCAGACAAGCATCTTTTTTTTAATTAAAAAAGTTCACAGTTAGTGGAAAAAAGGTGATTTTAGTAAAGTAAGTAAAGTTGGCGACCATAGTCAAGGGTGACCTGAAGGCTCCCTTTTCGATAGCTACTACACCAAGATGTAGGAGAGAGCACTACTCCTTTCCCAGGATTGACTCACTTTACCCTTAATCTTTACCTTATAATGCTGAGTGTTAAGCAAGGAGGCATCAAGTACCATTTTTTGAGTCTTTGGTATGACTCAACCTGGGTATTGAACCTAGGTCATGGGCGAACACTCTAACCATTATGCCAAGTTTCAATTATGAACTGTTTCAAAAAGATAACATTTTTTAAGTATTTAATTCATTGTGTTATTTCTTTAATTAAAGGATGATTTTTTTTAACTTATCCAATTAGTCTAAGATATAAGTTGAAGCTTTCTTTCTGGTAATCTTGTGAAGTAAATATTGGCTGACAATCTGGTAGAAAGGACTTGATTGCCACCGAAAAGAAAAACTTAGCATCCTCAGAAATGATTCTGAGTGAAATTGCAGCATATATGAAGATTGGTCAATTTTTTGTCTGAAAACTTCTAAAAAGAATAAAGAAACAAGCAACCATTTTACCTTTGTCGAAGACTAAAAGAACCTGGTCTGGTGAGTGTTTATAAGATTACAAAACCTCTCCTTACTTGAAAAACACATACAAGTCAGATTAAACTTTTGTAAGGAATATGTTATGGAATGTAAAGAATGAGAGAAAAGTAGTTTTATCTACGAATGCAAAATCCAATATACTTCAAATCTTTGAAATATTAGTAAACTTTGCGTTAAAACACACAGTAACATGTCTACTGTCAGTTATTGTATGTAATATATCACCAGAAAGCAAGAGTGACTTACATATTATTAAAGGTCGAATGAATTTAATAAGTTACTTAAGGTGTTTTGAGAGTAAACTGTTGCCATTCAGCAAAATAATGCCCCTTGTTATGTTGTACATTCTGTTTCAAATTGGTTTTCCAGCAGGTGAATCTGCATTCTAAATTGGCTTGCAAACTCTCTCAATTAATAAAATAGTAAATATTTTAGAGAAAGTCAAGAATTTTTATTTGAATTACTAAAAAATAAAAAGATGCCTCGAGATGTTTTAATAGCAACAGTTCAGTTTATTTGGAAAAATACAATAATACCCGAATACATACATTCCTTACATAAATCAGTGTCTAAAAGAATTCAAGCAATATGACTAACGAAAGGGTACACAAAATATTAACTTTATTAGATTTCATTGTCAAAATAAGGTACGTTTGTACTGTTAATGTGGTTTTTACTAAAATATGATATATATTTTAGAACAATCCATAGTTGAAATCATGCAATAGTTCCAAATAAAAGTTTAAAAAAAAGATCAGGGGAAATAACTGCATATTTTATCATAATAGTTATCTACTTCTACTTAGCACAGCTGTGCTAGGTGGGTGAGAAAATAATATTAGCTTGGTTACGGGGGCGGGTGATATCTGATTATCAGGGCTGAGTTTATTGCTCGGCGTCTGAGGCGCCATAAAATGGGGAATGCCGACTGAACCAAGCATTTTTTTTAATATTGGCCACGCGTGCGAGGCTTCCTACTATAAAATAAACATGTCAAACTTGACATGATGGGAAGTCAGATAAATATATACTTCTAGCAGATGATTCTAATATCACTAATTCTTTTATTTTTTATTTTTTTCATATTTTATTGAGAATTATCAGACAGTTAAATAAAACACAAAACTGTACACCCATATTTCGCTAAAAATTTTATGAGTCCTTCTTTTATGTTTGCAAATATCAACCAACTTTGTCAAATTTGTCTAATGCTACATGAATTTTTTTTATAAGGCAAGAAATAAAATGTAATGAGTGTTGTGTGATATTTCAAAGAAATAAGAAGGATGTTTATTTATTTGATTGAAATTGAAAAAAAAAAAAAGTATACATTTTCATTGAAAAAAACTCTCTTCTTCCTTCAACCAAATTTAATCCTGATTACATAGATGAATAACAAAAGGGCAAATCTTTAAAAAGTAAATATTCCATACTTTTAAAATCTAAAAGATAATTCCCATTTTGTCTGTTTATTTTTATCTATGGCAAAGAAAACCCAGTAGAGGTTGAACAACACTTGAAATTAGAAAATTTCAGTCTGTTTAATAAAGTATATTAACCGGGACATTGGCCCAGCGGTTAGAGTGTTCGCCAATGGCCCGGGAGACCTGGGTTCAATCCCAGGTCGAGTCATACCAAAGACTTTAAAAATGGAACTTGATACCACCTTGCTTAACACTCAGCATTATAAGGTACGGTTCAAGGGTAAAGTGGAGCAATCCAGGGAATGGAGTAGCGCCCTCCCCTACACCTTGGTGTAGTAGCTATCGAAAAGGGAGCCTTCGGGTCACCCTCGACTATAGTCGCTAACTTTACTTACTTAATAAAGTATATTTTTGCCATTTTTCCAAAGCAAAATACTGTTGCCAAATGGGTTTAGTCAAATCAGATGACACCTAAACGCTTACGTCTGAAGGTGCATAACCAATTGGCTATACCAAATAGTCCCATTCTTATTGTAGTATTAAAACCTAAGAGTTATCCCTCTTGACAGAGTTACTCTCTAACAAAACGCTGTTATAAAATGACTACCGTCACTTTAGTCCCATCGAACTTAAATTTTAAAGCAGAATAAAGCTTCTGAAGATCTGTTCATTATCGCATTTTAATGCGACCAGAACGGTTCGACTTTGACTGAGTTAGCAAACGGTGATTACTAATTTTCATGAATTTTATGAAGAAGCTCAACCTAGAGAATCTAAACAAGCAGGTAAACAAACTCGGATGACTGATGAATTACGTATTGTACTCTGTATATAAAATTATCGCTGACTGTTTGTCTAATGGAGAGTCTATTGAATTACTATACACTCACTACATAAATTCTAAAAATGAAATATTTTCCCGGTATTTACTTGCAAATCGACGGTAAGAAAGTGTAGCAGAAGGAATTTTCGTATTTTTGTTTGGCGCGTAATTTAATTCGACGCAAAATTTCAACCTACCAGGATGACTTATCCTATTCAAACCGAATCACCTTTCTGGGCAGCAGTAATTGGGAAAAACCGTCAAACACTTTCTTTGGCAGAACAACTTCGTTCTGTGCAGACGTCTCACTGATTGCTCTTCAATAGCAGCAGCAGCAGCAGCAGCATGGACACAATGAGGGAAGCTATCTAATTTATGGATCCCTTGCGTCTATTTCTCTTAGACCAAGGGTTCCCAGTTGAATATAGATTAGATACATTCAATACACCACACACAGGAACAACTTTACGTCACCCCCAAAATTGGCTATGTCGACTGCGATGTCTAATTCCTCTCCGGCACCTAGTTACTACTTCACTCCAGGGCAACATTTTCTGGAGACATGCACGCTTCTCCACGAATAACCAGAACCACAAAATCACGGTGACTTCAACGTCTATTCCTCAAACAGCAAACATGACTTTGCTACATACGGCGAACATAATCCCTCGCACGTCCAACGACACGCGCTGCTTTCTCTACCCTCTCATAACTCCATTTCGTCTCTTTACTTCTTTCCTTTCCCACGAGGTTTGCAGCACAAACGCAAACTCTTTATTCCATGCTGCCATTAAAAACTATCATAAAAACATTTCGACTTCGTACTTCTCTCTCTCTCTTCTATATACCTAACAACACTTAGCGAGGATATAAACACGCGCGAGAATAAATTTCTTCGCCAAAAACAATAACAAACATTCACACTCGCTAAAGAAATAACGAATCAGTAGAATACAATCTAAAAGAATAAAGAACCCTTAGCAATGACTGCAATGTTCAGTCAATGACCCCTGAAGAAACGCAAGATGAACATATGGACGCCTTTATAAACAAACTGCAAAATACTCAGGTTAAGACAAAAACTTATTGAAAACAAAACTTTTAAGAACATGCTTATGAACAGGCATGGTTAGGATTTATAAAAAGTTAAGTTGGCGACCGTAGTCGAAAGTAACCCGAAGGCTCCCTTTTTAATAGCTACTACACCGAGGTGTAGCGGAGGGCGCTACTCCTTTCCCT
This sequence comes from Sepioteuthis lessoniana, assembly GCA_963585895.1. NCBI lineage: Eukaryota > Metazoa > Mollusca > Cephalopoda > Myopsida > Loliginidae > Sepioteuthis > Sepioteuthis lessoniana. The sequence goes on from OY757905.1 coordinate 85,930,659, forward strand.
GGATTGCTCCACTTTGCCCTTGATCCATACCTTATAATGCTGAGTGTTAAGCAAGGAGGCATCAAGTACCATTTTTGTGTCTTTGGTATGACTCGACCGGTCTCCCGGACCATTGGCGAACACTCTAATCATTGTGCCAGTGTCGTTAATGAACCCAAATTCATGTTGAATAGTGACAAATGCTCCTTTGGTTGAGACACCAATAATCAACTGGTTGAGACACCAATAATCAGCATGGTGTCGAGGGATTAAATCTCCTGCTTGAGTTGGTAGCTCCTGGTAACTACTTCCATGAAAGCCTTTGAGAACATCAAAAAAGACATTGCTAATTGTTATGTGTACCGTGCTAGTGGTGGAAGCGAATTCATCTGACTGCGTCATGGTTTTTTCAATCTCGTTATCCTCAAGAACTTTATTGAAATCAGAAAAAAGCTTAATGTCATATGATTGGGCACAATTTCGTACTCGTTACCAACCAAAAGTTCATCGCGTTTATGTTTGACTCTTGAACTATGAGTAAAATCAAAAACGGAAAGATAAAGTAAAACTGTTTGATGATTCTTTGGAGTTATCATCTCTGAAAGGAGAATGCTGCTGTTGATGCACTATCGAGTAGTCGATGTCAAGCACAAATCTCTGAACCCTATACAATGAACTGTACCATTTAGAATGACACGTGGTACGAAGCAGAAATTCATTTCATTGAGGATGTCTAAAGAATCACAAAAATCCTTTAAAACATGCGCGGATCTCTAACTACGGTTCTACAAACAGTTACACACACACACACACACACACACACACACACACACACACACACACACACACACACAGAGGCTATAAGAACAATAAGGGAAAAAGAGATGAGAAAGTGAACGAAATATAATCCCAAAATCCCGGCCATAGTAGCAGCAGCACAACAGCAGGCAGGTGTCAAAGTTAAAAGTAGACTTGTAGCAGCAGTAACGCAGCAAGATGAGCGGTGATTGGCTGAAACAAACTCAAACGGGAAATTGTTAAAGTTGGCGCGAAATAGAAAACACAGGAAGAACGTCTGTCCTTGACCGATTGCGATAATGTGAAAGACATGCATAAAAGTCAGCACTCATTTGGGTTGAGCTCTGCAAAGGCGCTAGTCTACTCCAGCGCACTCTAAATAAGGCTGTCGTGGAGAAACCTTAGTGCAGAAGGATGAATGAACCTCTGACTTTCCCTTTTGAAAATGTGAGGAAGGAAAAACGACGGATATGAGCATCTACCGTGCACATCTCGAGTAAAGATAACCGAACTGTCTTACTGAAAACAAATAAGTTCCACATGTTGAATATCTCTCTCATGAACTTTCATATTCATACCTATGCCTTACACACACCATTCTACCGTTTGATACACTCGTCCATAAATTGTTACATACACGATTCCATACAAAAAAAACCTATTCGATTGGACATTCCGTTCTTCATGCTGTTATTCGTATTAGTTTTCTTTGTGTAATAAATGTTCTGGTCCCTTGGGTTGTGTTTGTCTTTTTCATTCCTCGAAAACTGGCACCTAGCCGACTGGATATCCGCTTTCTTTCTTTCTTTCTGCGACTGGATCTCTGGGAGAATATGTAAGACGTTTTAAGGGCTCGCACATGTGAGCCCTAAAAAGGTATTTATTTTCCCTACGCCTAAAAAATTCTCTGACCTCGTAACAAAACTTGAACTTAGAACCTTCATAAAAACTGTACAATCGTTTGAAAGACACAATTTTAGTCTTCTACTCTAAAAATACACAAATGATAGATTTAAATTATCAACAATAAATATTCGCAGTTTCCTCTGCATGGTTGTAACAGCAATAATGCCATGTTCGCCATCTTTCGAATGTCTGTATAAATTCATTCTGATCACGGAACTTCTTTCACGTCAATGCAACTCAAACAATTTCAACAAGAACAAAGAGTGGCTGTATGCCAAACAACTCCTAATAATACCAAGGGTAACAGACAGTGCAAATACACAATGGTGTAATCTGGAAAACTCGTCTGCATTGAATTGCAAGTGTTCCATTTGTATCATTGCTGTATTAAGAGAGATTTTTTCGACCTGGTTTTGACCCTGCGTTGATGAACGCGAAACTGTTAAACCGCAAAAAGGTTTATTTACAGCTAGGTAGCAAGTTGTCACCGGGAGAAAAAAATGAGCAGACACAGACCTTGAATTATTTTCCTGGTTCTAACATGTTTCTCAGCTGGGTCGAGCGCAGCCAAACGCCTCCTTTGGAACGCACCTCCAGAATTTGGGGCTGGTACACTTTCATTTTCTTACCCCTTCGTGACTCGTGTTCTACTGACGTCTTTCCCTTATCACTTCTCGCCGTCAACAGCCCGAAATGACACAAGTCATCCACTCACTTTCGCCTGTCGTGCTGGGAGCAGCAACATTCGCTTCCAGTGCACATGCGCAAACGATCCTCGGACAATTAGTCATTTTTAATTAGTCATTTTTAATTACTACGAGTACCTCGGCCTTGTTATTCGGTAACTACTGCCTGCTTTATTTATTTATTTATTCAATTTCCTATAAACCGTGCAATCACGTTACACATTGCCCACTGGGGAAAGTCTGCTCCATGCAGTTCTGTACACCCTCCGGGTTCTGTTATGTGTTACGACAAACTCTACTCCATATCAGAGCTCAGCCAGAATTTCACTCTTCTCCTGGGTCTCACAACCTGGAATGGTGTTATTGAGACGCCATGTTCGTAAGCATAGTGGTCCTATGAGTGTTGGCCACTTATGGGTTGGCCTGTCTTCGGTGAGCCTGTTCGTTCGGACTTTCCGCGCCCACATTGTGTTGCTATATCCGCAGGAAAAGTTAATGAGGAGCCGTGAAGTTCTTACTAGGTTGTAGAGGATCAAATTCCCCTATGCTGTCAATTCCTTCAATAACTCATAAATGTTTGTTAACATGTGTAAATAAAACAAAACCCTTATCTATAATACGATGGTTAAAATCATGTATACATTACAAAGGATTTCTATTTTAAGGCTGGAATTTCCCAAACTAGCGTATACTTCATTTGAATGTAACAGGTTGATTAGCGATAATGTATATAGCTAATTAGTCTCAAGTCAGTCGTCTATCTTGGTAGTTTCATAGAAAATTCAAGTTGAATGGTCATGTTCAGGATTTTGGGTGGCAAAGCCGGCGGTAAGGGCTTTGGTTTTCTAGCGACAGAACCAACCTTTGATCTGCTTCTTCACCTTTCTGGGTCTTCTTTTATGGGGGTCCAACCCCCGACTACACGGTTCCGATTGGCCAGCCAATAAAATCCCTGGACCACTGCCCTCGTATCGTAATCATCGGAGAGGGGAAGGAAAAAGCCCCCAGAGCCCACATTTGATTGGTAAGCCAATTAAAACTATGGCTTAGTTTCGCACATCTCTGAAAGGTTTTTTTTAAAGCGCCCCCCTCTTCTCTTAGATTGGTGAGCCAATCAATAATATTCTATTATTGTATCTTGGCTTTGTCTCACACCTTTAGTTGAAAAGTCGTCAAGCTTCAATCATTCTAATTCTGGCTCAATCCTGACCTTTGAAACAGAACATTTCCGGGCACCCAAAATCAAAATCAAAACAATGACCTTTTTAAAATTGTCATGTTTTAATAATTCAAACTAAACGACCTGAACTTGTACCGAAGACAATTTCAATTATTTGATAATTCTTATGACGATTCATTTTTTTACACTACCTCATCAAAAGAAATGTTATTTCCTTTAATAAGTTATCACCATAATTAATTTAATATTTAATTCAATATCGCTCGTCAAACTTTGACACAAATCATAGTGTTATAGCATGAACCATTAGTGGACGAGGTGGAACTGGTTGAACTGAATCTACATCGTGTTCTTCTCCGTCAGCCCAACACAAGACAAGCAATTGTCTCTCTCAAGGATCTAGTCCCCGTTTGAGATGTATCTGAACCTGACACTACTTGTGAGAAGGAGGTTTCATCTTCTGTTCGCATGATTCCACTTAGAGGCCCACTCTATCAATGCTGCTCCCGATACATCACTTACAGATTCCGCGGAAACATCAGATTCAGAACCTCTGCCATCTCAAGAAGACAAATCTCAAAGAGTCCAATATAATTCAAATGATGATGACGAATCGGCACTCTAGGAGCATGATCATCCAAACTCTGATTCTGATATTCCCTCTTCGGACACTGAATGACCTACATCCCCTAGAAGATAGGACTGTTTCAGTTCAAAGTATTTCCATTGAAAACTACACAGACGTGTCAATCTCGACATCTTTCCCAGTCAGGAAGACTCGTTAAGACGATTCGTGACCATAAGCTATCCAGATGTTTTCAAAGGACTCACAGGAGGACCACCCATTGAATTAATCTCCTACAACTAATGAATACGTAAGGAATAATTTTTTTAACACTTTCATTCCAGTCCTGTCAGATTCTGTTGAATTTTAAAGCTGAATGAATCTTCTTAAGTTCCATTTGTCAGGTTTTTATTATAGTGATATAAAAAAATACAATTTGAATTTCATGAGTGATATATATATATATATATATATATATATATATATATATATATATATATATATATATCGTAATAGTTATGTATAAATTTAACGTTTACAACCCATTTTAAGGCTAAAAACTGGTGATTGATAAGTAATATGCTTGTTAGATTGAATCCATGTCCGCCGGAAAGAGTTAAGAAAGACTTAACTTCAGACGTGAAAATTAGTCACTAGTTTCAAAAAACAAAACTTTTTACAATACAAATTGACTTGAATAAACAATTAAGTGGGACTATTTTTTGATGAAAATTTGACTGTTTCTGTGTAAATTACTTTAATAATAAGTGGTAAGCATTTTTTTGTAATTTGTTTGCAAAATGTGGTGATTTGTGCCGCAAAATATGTTAGTATCAGGAAAAAAATAAACACAACTTGGAATTTTTAGAGTATTATATTACAGTTGCGAACAAAATTGTTGTTTGTGGCTATATAATATCATACAAGAATAAACCTATAACAGTCCACTTAACAAAAGTCCCTGTGTCGTTGTCGTATTTGCTAAAGTTTAACGCACTTAATACAACTCTCCCTTTCGACGCTGGAATGGTAGCAGAGAGAATTTTAACGCCCGTTTGTTCTGGAGTTCGTTAGAAAACATGTCTTTAGATATCTGGCGCCAACGTATGCGGGTCATTAGGTGGTGTGACGAGGAAAAACGACAACCTCATACATTCGCCGGGTTATGGAGAAAGGAGGTGCGACACGCTGGCTGTTAGCCGACTATAATGGTAACCAAGAATAGTAGCAGTGGAAAGGCCGTTTCTCTTCAACCCTCCCGTATAAGCATTAGGTGACATGGCCATGAGAAAACCCCACTCTCTATTAGCCATGTATGCGTCAGTAGACAGCGACCATGATTGGTGCAGAGGAATAAACCGCCAAAAAGCCAACACATGGTCATTTTTCAAACTACGGAAACTAGGCAGTTGCCCTTTGTTTGTTGGAAAGTGAAGATATAATTTGGGATACGGAAGAAACCCAAATTCCAAAGTCATGCCGCACAGAGAACACGCAGAGAAAGAAAAAGCGTCTCCTTTGAATGAATTCGCACTCCGAGGTATGGTGAGCTTCGTTAAACGAATACCCAAAGCCGTAGACTTGTCCACGAGGGAAGAGATAGTAATTAATCTTGGTCCTATCTGAAATAAAACGTGCATCTTTCTATCAATGTTTTATGGAAGCCCAATAACGAGAGGAAAAAGAGAAAAGAAAAGACTCTACAAAACCCCAAATAAGTGAACATGCAATTAAAGTATATGCAAATTCATCTTGCTGTATTTATGCTGACGTGAATAAAAAACAAATTACGAGAGGAAAGAATAGCTCTGATAAGATAGAGGAGAAAAAAAGAAGGGATATTCCTCGAATGATAAACTTGAGATTTGGAGTACGGGCTCGGCCATTAAATCCCAAAGTCTGAAGGAAAGCGGACCATATCTACCGCTGACGAACTGTATTTTCACCTTCCGCCATTTAGAAGAAAGACTTTCTCGCTCCTGGCTTTTACCTGAATTGTTTTTCTTTGTTTCTTTCTTTTATTCAATAAAAGAATGTTGTTATTAATCTTGTTGACCCAAACACGGCAATTCAGAGTCTTTTTTTTGTGGAAGTATTGTATTTGTCGATGGCCTTGTATTTGAGGGGGAAAGCTAGCCAGTTAGCTGTGTTGAATTTTAATTACTCACCTATAACCGACCAAGTGGCTTTAAAATGTTGTTCAGCTAGGGAGTTGGTGATATCTGTAATATCAAATAGCGTTAGCAAACCACAGCCCACGTGTGTGCCCTGCTTTAACTGGTGGACTTGGCGGGAACGAACAGCACCCTGCAAGCCCGCTGAGCACATGGCGGCGTAACTGTGGTTAGTTTGAAAGGTGTATTGATCAATTAAATGTGTCATATATAGTCTTTAGAGAGTGGGGTCGACCAAGAGAGACAACCCACTTACTTATATTTTGCTTTTTGATTTGAGGATCATCAACCATTAGTTTATAGAGCATAAGAATATTTTGAGTGAGATTTATTTAAAATATGTTTTAAATGGTGCTTTGTTGCTCTAATTTACTGCTCCATTGACCAGAAAATTTGAGATTAACGGAAGCATATAAATTAATGATTTTTTGTTAAAAATGAAAGGTTAACCGGTATACAAGATCAATTTATGCACAATGAAATATTAAACTGGGTTGATCACGAGAAAGAAAAACTAGAGTAAAATAAAGTTAATTTGGTTTCAAATTTTGTCTGTCTGATTTTGAGAAATGAAATGCTGACCTCATGTTTAAAAAAGAAAATGACTGAAATATCACAAAAACCAAATAATTAATGGCCAAGGACCCTGTTTTAATTCATGTGAATGTAGAGGCATAAATATTTGTTGGAGAATGAAGTGGCCTTCTTCATATTTTAACATAGGATTGACACTATTTTTAGCAGCAACAATACAAGTGAGAAGTTTAATGTTACATTTGTAGAAAGCGATAAAAATATCCCGCGTAATTTAAATAAATAAATATATATATATATATATATATATATATATGTGTGTGTGTGTGTGTGTGTGTGTATCTATTTGCACGTGTGACAAATTGTTTGTTTCCTTCAAGTCCAAATACTTAGTTTCTCCTGGATTCAGATATTTTTTGGGTCGCCTTGTTCCAGTTCGTCAGTTTTTCTTTTTGGTTTATGTTTGTATAAAGTTAGTACGACCTCAGGATAGTATTTTAAAATGAAGATTTTAAATAACAACATTTGTTGCTTTGGTTTTATCATGGTTGTTTTCAGAGTCGAAATGGTAAAAGGAGGTATTCGTTTCTGTTGATTGTAGCAGCAGTAGTAATAATAAGAGTAATAGACGTCTGTTTGAATTTTATCATGTGTATTGAAGAATTATCTTGTGGTGATGCATTAAAATTACGTTAAAAAGTGTAGTGTTTTTTAGGTCGTCATTGGTGGCAGCAGTATTATTATGGTTTAATAATACATATTTGAAGGGTCTCATAGTTGCCAGTTGTGGAAAGCCATAAAACGTTGAGGTTACCATAATTTGTAACGGATAATATTGAGAGAAGAATGAAATGTAATAAGTTATCCAGGTACCAATTTTGGAGGGAAACCCTTACCGACGCGGACTTAGTTGTGAATCAAGTCACGTAGACGTAGCGATAAACAAATCACGTCATTTTAAAAACAAAATGTTTCAACCAATGGCAATAAAAGACCAAAAGTCTGAGTTTTGGTCAGACTGAACCTACTGGTTTATTATAAAAGCAGTTAACGAATCTTTCCACAATAGATCACCGCAAACACCAAGAAGACACGACTTACCGCTCAGAACACTATAGCCATCAAGACATGACAGACCCCATTAGAGAACGGAAGATAGCAGCCGGCAACCAGGATAAAGACACGTATTACCCACACTCTAAGAACGCATCAATGTCACCGATATGTCAACTAGTTTGCTGCCATACACATTCTTTGCTTTTAAGCTGAGCTATCTGGCATTCGTGCTGGATGGAACATCAAAGTCAATGATAGATTCGAGGCCGAATGGTCTCCGGCTCCCGCCGGGCCAGCTTCGAGTTGGCAAACAGTCATTGACAAGCACAGCATAGCACTCGACCTTTGGGCCTGGTTTAAACTATGAGCAGGTGTATGTGTCGGCCTCGCATTGTATTTACTGGGTCCAACTTCAGCAGGGTCACTTGACTAACATTGCACTCAGTGAACCTAGGACCAGCATAGTCCAGCAGAGTACGAGTCTTGGCTCGTGCCAGACCGTCCCCTTCCCTAAAACCCTCAATATAAAAAGATCTTGTGTCAAATCCTGTCTGGATACACAAAAGAACACTGGAAGAGACACATTCACCCGTGAATGATAGGACCACAAAACGAATAAAGCAAGATTTACGCCGAGTAAGATTTGGTTTGGTTTCGTTTGTTTAATAGCATATCAACTTTCGTGGTATATTTGATGCCAAAGCAATGGTTCTACTTAAACTATAGTTAGGGGGAGAAGATGGTTCATACCTTTCCAAAAGATATTAATCCGAAATTGAACGTAATTGGGCGACTGGAGTTCGAATTCACTTACTACGATGTCGCAGTTCAACATGTTAGTCTCTACGTCACAGTAACTCCCTTTCTCTTCGAATTAATAACTCCATAATTACCTAAATAAAACACAACACGTGCTCACATACAACATTTTCTTTCTACAGCAACTTTTTCTTTTGCTATGACATTTTTGCATACATATGCTTGCATACAAAGAATTTTTCTTTACAGTTTATTTATTAATTTCCTCTCGAGTTATGAATTTACATTTTTGAATAGTTGAAGTGAATTTGTTGTCAACTTATTCGTGTTACTCTCACGCACTTTTCTATTTCTCCCTTCGTTTGATCCCTTGTCTTTCACATTCGATCAACAGCAAGCGACTAAAATTTGCCCACTCTCTTGATGAAGAAGGAAGAACGAATTCTACTTCATTCTTGACTCCGCGGCACAAAAACGAAGAATACAAAAGAGGGAAGATGTGTGTATGAAGGAAAGTTCATTTGCTGATACGTACGTGTATGAAAATACTAAAAAGTAGATATATGTCTGTAATAAAATTATATATTTTATATACGAGTTTTTTTGTTTGTTTGATATTAGTGGAATTATTACTATGTCTATATGTGTGGAAGTATTTTTAGTTGTATCTTATGTATTATGTATTTGTTCGGGCTACTGGCAAAAATTGACAGGCTCTTGGGAATGGTGTTCCACAGACCGGAAAGAGAACAGGTTTTGCTTCTACTGTATACTGAATAAAAACAGGAAGATTTGTCTTGGTGCATTCTGTTTTATGCCACGTTTCGTTGTCATGGTAACGCTGTTGTCATTTACTAGCAATGATTGTAAGAGTTATTTTGCAGCCATGGCAGCATGAATAAAATAAAAATTTGCAGCCATCTCGCATGAATAAAATAAAAATTACTACTATTGAAATTTAACTTAGTCTGATGATGTTCCTTGTTTACTTTCTGGGTCCCATGAGGTTACAGTTAATGTTTTCTCACTAAAGCCAGCAACATAGCTTTGTACTTAAGATTTTTTAAAACTTAAGTTATTCTAAGCAGTAATCTAGTCAAAATGAATAAATTAATTTATCTAAGTACAAAAGTATTTTCCCAGCAGAAAATCAATTTGATTTAAAACGAAGTAGTCAATTAAAAACTCTATGGATGGTCAGTGCAATACGAAAATAAAGAAACTGTTGGCTTTGATCAGAGCACATGAGTGTACATAGAGAAGCAATAATGTTAACATTGTAACGCGCTGTTTGCATACAATAAGGAAGACCACACATGCAGTTCTATTGTTGCGGAGCCGATAAGCACGTCGACTCCGCAAGTGATTTAAGTTAAGCGTGCGAGTAATGACAGCCAAAAGACAACGAAGGAAACAAAGGCGAAGGTAACAAATATAACAAAGATGACAATTTATTGTCGTATTTACAAGGGCGTATGTAAAGTTCACGGTAGTTGTGTCTTCAGCTAGATGGTTGGTGTCGGTAGCTGGTATGGTCGAGTCGTAGAGATACATCTAGACGTTTGATGTTCGGGTAGCTGACGTTGGTCGAGTCGTAGAGGTACTGCTGGATGTTCGATGTGGGTAGCTGACGTTGGTCGAGTCGTAGATAGGTACAGCTGGACGATCGTTACAGGTAGCTGATGTTGGTCGAGTCGTAGAAGTGCAGCTAGACGTTCGTTGCGAGTAGCTGATGTTGGTCGAGGTTGGTAGATCAATATCCCGGTTTTTGACGGTGCATTGGGTTAACCGGGAGGGTGTCGATGTGGTTGCTAGCCCGTTCAGCGAGTCGTACGTAGGCTAGATGCTGCAATGCAAGGGCAGCCCGTACAACGAGTCGTACGTAGACTGGATGCTGCATTGCTGGAGCGTCGTGGTCGAAGTTGGTGTTGGCAGTTTGGTCGAGTGAGCGTGGTGTCTAAGGACTACGGACCAAGTGAACGGACAGAGAAACCGTGGCTAAGGTTTGTCAGGCCTTAGCACATACGAAGTCGAGCGAGCGAATTGGTGAAGCTAGGGCTTTGTAGGGCCTCTAGCAGTGCGGACGTATCGGGAGACGGTAGCTATGGCTTTTTCTGTGCCAAAGCTGTGCGGACGTATCGGAGACGGTAGCTATGGCTTTGCCGTGCCAAAGCTCTGCAATGTCGAGCGAACAGGCCAGCAGGCCACAGCTAAGATTGGCGGTATCTTAGCGCTGCGCAAATAGGGAAGTGGTAGCTAAAGGCTAACCTGTGCCTTTTGCGCTGTTCAGCCAAACGGACGAACGGACAACGGAACCGACCGAATGGTTAAGACCGGATGGTCTTAGAGTCCTCTTCGTGTTTGCCTCCGGGCCGTCTATTTCGACGAGCCTGTAAGGACCGTCAGAAATACTCTAAATCGCTGAAGGAGACCTCTAATCGTCCTTAAAAGGACCTTTTTGCATATCTAGTTGATGGAAAGGCAAATGTGACCACGAGTGGGATTCAGCCTTAAGGTAAGGCGAATACGACATTGAGAAGTGGGACTCAGCCTTGAGAGCTTGTTTGTAAAAAAAGAGCGCGCCCAGAAGTGAGGCGAATGCGACCATGAGTGTGGGACCCAGCCTTAAGAGCTTCGTTGGAAAAAAGGGAACGCGCTGCTGAAGTAAGGCGAACGCGACCACGAGATGTGGCACTCAGCCTTGGGGAGCCTCGAGAGCGGGCTCCTGAAAGCTTCGTAAAATGAACTCCCTTTTTTCGCCGCAAGAGCCTTCTTTATATTAAGGGAACGCTACGTCACTCTGCTGGGCTACGTAAATAGAAAGTTCTGCTATAAAAAATGGGCGTAGAAATAAAGTCCTTCTTTAGCCTGATATAGGCTACCGAAGATTATTCATTCAATCTTAATAGAGTTACTTTTGGCAGATGTGTTCTGTAAATGTTATAAAATGAAGTTTATTGCCTTTTCGTAGCTGTAACCGCAGGTCAGGGTCATAAAAGGCTTCGTCATTTCCGGTCGTAGCCGGATGTTGTGTTTGTAGGGGTGAATAATCCGATCTGTTTATGTTTGTGAACGGGTCGCGACAGACCTGTTCGCCGTAGTAAATCACACTTTACTGCTCGACTCCGAACTATGCCAGCTGGATTTCTGTTCCCTGCTTTTCTCTCTAGACTTACTGCTCTAGGCTCACTGTTCACTCTAGGCTCACAGTTCACTCGGTCACTCGGTCACTCGGGTAAACGCTCCTTGTATTTGTTGCACGCCCCATCAAACGGGCGAGTGCAGAATAAGGCATTTTTAAGATGGGTCCAGGCGTAGGGCCGTAGTCCAGCTACACCTGGCGGCTCCAAAAATGCCTCGGACCCTGTAAGCATATCTTTTAAAAGTGGCGCCTCAGGCGCCAGGCGATAAACCTTAGAGCTGAGGAGGACATCCCTATGAAGCTCGAGGAGAGGCAGTCTTAGCACGCGTGACATGAATTCCGGCTTCCCGTAATTCATGTCACGCGGCTTCGACTGGCGTGAACGAAACCACGCGACCAAACCATACAAATCGAACCATGCAAAGTGTAATACGGCTGTTGTGTGACTCGAATCGCGAGGTTCGCTCGAGTCAGAGCCGGTGAAGGTTCTCTGTATTTGTCGTATGTCCCCTCAACCGGACGAGTGCGGCACAAGGCCTTTTGTAAGGTGGGTCCGGGCACAGGGCCGTTGTCCAGACATGCCTGTCAGCTTTAAAAATATCTCAGGCCCTGTCAGCATTCCCCTAAACGATAAACCTTGTCCCTCCGGAGAGAGTTAGAGTCTGGGGGACGGTCCCCTGAGACTCGAGGAGAACCGGTCTTAGCACGCATGACATGAATGCCGGCTTCCTGTAATCCATGTCAGGCGGCCTCGACTGAAGTGAACGAGACCACACGACCAAGCCACACGAACCGATCTGTACAGCGAGCAACACGGTCGGTGTGTGACTCAGATCACCAGGCTCGCTCGAGTCAAAGCCGGTGAAGGCTCACTCCTTGAACGTGGTAATTTTCCATCTTATTTTGAGGGGGAAGAGTCTATCCAAACTGTTAATTAATGATAATTTCAACGTATTTATTGTTTTTAAAGCCAAATAAGTTAATCTCTGGAATAATAAGAAATCAGGCATATGAAATCACTTCATTATTGTATTTTCTTAGGCAGAATTCAGTGAGAAACTGGAAGGACCCAGCTCATGTCCAAACAGCTATGTAATCGAAAGAAAACACAATAGAGAGCTCCGGATATGTTTAGATTCCTAACCATTAAACGAGGCACTGATTAACAACTATCACTTCCAGGTACCCTGCTCAGAATCCATCATACACAGATTTGCAAATAAAAAGCAATAACTTTTAGCAAATTGGACGCAAAACGCGGATTCTTGCATTGCAAGTTGAACGACGAGGCAAAAGAACTGACTGCCTTTGGAACACCCCAGAACAATTATCGATATAAAAGACTGCCCATAGGTATCACACCGACCAGCAAGGCATTCCAAGCAAAAATGATCGAACAATTCCAAGGGGTAAACGGGGTCAGCATAATTGAAGATGACTGAAGTATTTGGAAACAACTCAGACCAAACCATCAATAACCACAACCAGAACTTGCGAGCATACCTGCAGAGATGCAGAAAAAGAAATATCTAAATTAACCTCGACAAATGCAAATTCCTCGCAGAGGAAGTTACCTACATGGGTTCTACACTGACTAACGCAAGCCAGAAGTTCGATGAAGAAAAAGTGCGGACAATCACAGAATTTCCAGTGTCTCATGATTTGCATCATCTAAGGTGCTTCGTAGGAATGGTTAAATACCTCTCAAAATATGACCATTCACTGACGACAAAATGTGAACCTTTAAACAGATTAACACGGAAGGACCAGATTTTCCAATGGGCGGAGAGGCAACAAAGAGCATTTGAAGACATAATGAAAGCTATAGCAAACACACCTGTCTTAACTTTGACTTAGGAAAGCCACAACTGTCTTAACTTTGACTTAGGAAAGCCACTCACGATGCAGACGGACATGTCTGACGTAGGCGTGAGAGCTGTCCTCTTGCAGAATGGGAAATCAGTGTCTTACGCGTCAAGGGTTTGTAAGGACTATGATAAAAACTACGTACACATTGAAAAAGACATGAGAACTGTTGTGTTTTGATTACACAAGTTCAGCGACTATTGCTACAGAAGACAGGTAACAATAGAGTCAGATCACAAACCATTAAAAGCAATCAGAAACAAGCCTCTAAGCGAAGCACCAAAAAGACTGTTAAGAATGATGCTTTCAATACAGAATTTTGACTCCAAAATAACTTACAAGAAGGGCAGTAACGTAATTATTGCTGATGCTCTTCCACGAGCGCCACTAGAGGATAACAAATTTCAATTTCATTTCAGTGACGTGAATTTATTAGGAGATAAGAATCTAGAGAAGTTCATAAAACTGATTAAACAAGGTTTCCGAATGCGTTATAAAGCCCTTGAACCTCAGTTGAAGCATCTCTACAAATTCAGAGACTATCTGTCAACAAAGGATGATCTGGTATTTTTTACAAAGACAGAGTCTTTGTACTTACTTCAGTGAGAAATGACATGAAGAAAAAGGCATATATAAGCCATTTAGCAGTTGATAGCAACATGAGATTACCCTTGACGCAATCTCCTGGCCTGGAACGAGGCGCGAACCCCAGGAATATTATATGAACTGCAAACAGTGTAGCAGATATTCTGTGAAAAATAGCAAGGAGACACTAATTACAAGACCAGTGCCAGAATACCCATTCCAACGTATTGGCCTCGATACCATAGCATTGGATGGAAGAAAATACCTAGTTTAAGTGCTTTATTTCTCCAATCACACTATGTTTGATCGACCAAGGAATATCTTCAGGTTGTACGGTCAAACTGATAAGGAAACACTTCATAAGATATGGCATTCCAGAAGAGGTTGTAAGTGATAGAGGTCCTGAATTTGTCAACTAAATGATGAGAGAACTGGCCCATAAATACGGATTCAAATGGAATCCCAGCTCACCAAAGATGCCAAACTCTAATAGAATGGCGGAATCAGCTTAAAACAAATAAAATACATTATAAGAAAATGTAACAATGAAAACAGCGATCCTTGTTTGGCCATACCAGAATTCACCAACACACCTTCAAAATCCACAGGAAAGTCCCCAGCGCAGAGATTTTTTGGAAGACAATTGAGAAGTGTATTGCCTATGATGAAGAAATTCCTCCCATTTTATGCAGAAGAAACGAAAACTAAAATAAATACTATGACAAAAACGCCCATGACCTGACAGAATTAAGAAAGGGTGACCAGGTGACTGTGCAGCCATATGGCAAGAACCAATATTGGAAAAAGGCAACTGTCACAGAAAAATTTGAATACCGGATACATGATCGAACAGGGAAATGGAAAAAGACTAGTGAGAAATAGGAGACATCTAAGACTCATAACTAGACCAAAACACAGCAACATGATAGAAACAAACCGCAAACAAGATATCAAAATCAATGGCAGTGAAGAAAACACCAAACACCAGCAACCAGACATGGCTGAAAGACAATCACGTCTGAAGAGAGTCACTGCAGCCAAGACACCAAACAGCTATAGTGAATGGCAACTTACAAAAGTTTGAAATGTTCATTTCCTGTATGTATGTATGGGAAATTTTGGTCGACTTATATACATAAGCGACCCAATATTGTATCGGGCCTTTAATTGTGGGACTCTTGACGGACAAGATGGGGGGGGGTTAACGAAGACGTGCATTAATAGACATACGTAGCCTGGAGCGATTTCCGCGTAACAGTGGGAGTGAGATAATAAGGGACGACAGTAATCTGTGAAAGAGTATGCCGTTGTCACACACACACACACACACACACACACACACACACACACACACACACACACACACATATATATATATCAGAAAAAGAGGGAAAAAGTGTGAATAAAACACCGATCTACATAATAAATTTTATTTCTTTAAATTGAGTGAAAAGTGTGTTGAAAAACAGAAGTTACAAAGTCTTTTCGTGTAAGAAAAGATAATGTCAGTCAGAGCGTAAATATTTTTGAGAGAGAAAGTGAAGTTCATCAATGAAATGTAGCTGTTTGCGATTGTCTAACTAGTATATTTGTGTGCGTGTGTGTGAGTGTGTTAATATGCAAGAGAGAAAGTATTTTTATGAGTTAATAAGTACACGGCTGTTATTGAAAATTTTCGTCGGCAAATAGCAGTACAAATAGATCTATGTAAATATTTTATTCAATTTAAGATAATTAAGCGATGTTCATATTAAATGCATTCTTGAAGGAACAAAATTTAGATTTTCTCGTAAATGAAATAAAAACCGAAAGTTTGTGAGTAAGTTACAGAATAAATCAGTAAACCCTACAAAAGATGTATTCATTTTATCTCTATTTATAAGATTGAGATTGGCTCGAAATTAGATAAAAATGTTTGATGATTTTTCTATGATTCTAATCTGTTAAAAAATATTTTTTGAACAATCTTGGAGAGAAAAGGTTTCTTAAATTATTTTGAGTTTTGATCCGTGAAGTTTTTCGCGGCAAGTCTAACATTGTCATCTGGAAGTCTCGAAAGTAACGCATAAACGCTGATTGTCCAATAAATGCAAAAATACAGATATAAAAATTACAGCTATTTTTTTTGTACAAAATGAACACTTTTTTAGTATGGAAATCAGTTGATTCCCCCCCCCCCATATATATATATATATATATATATATATATATACTGGAAGGGAGTTCGATTGTTTATTTTTATCATTTGACTTCTAGTGTTCGAGGAGTGAAAAAAGTCGCTACATAAAGTCCATTATGAGAAAAGTCCACTTGAATTGATTTTTTTATTTTTATGAATTACAGAGCTGTCATTGTTCGCAGTTGACAACATCAAAATACTGTATTGGAGTTTGTAAAACATTTATATTTAAGACGAACAACAACGAATAAATGAATAAAAACTTAGTTCAATTCTAACAATTTATTAAAAAACAAAACAATGACAAACAATATAAAGTCCTTCCTGTGTATAGATTCAAGTTGAGGGACTTAATGGTGTGATGAAGAGGATAGCAAGTATCTTCTGACTTAGTGATTTCTTGAGAAGGATTTCTGGTTGACAAGTGGCCAGGAACTGGTCCGGAATCTATCAGCAGATTTTTTGGTATATTGCGCCAAAACTTCTGAGCTATTCACGTGATTGGTTTATCCAATCACAGAAAGAATCTCCCTCACTTAACCCCACGCATAGAAATAAACATATTTTACTGACCCAACAACTGTATTGATATGCGTCTTACAACGGGATTAGTTTCTAGAGTTAAATTACTGACAAAATATGATTGTATCTCGTAATAATTATTCCACATGGTTTCATACAACATCCCGAAAGAAATCCATGTAAATATTTCGGTAAACTAACATTATTAAAATGAAATTAAAGTTGCAATCGATTATTGTCATAGAACGTTATAAAAGACTGGAATGTTTGATCAGACTGCAATGGCGTAATAAGTACAAGTCACTCGGTTCACAACTCTCCTTCGGACTCTCATTTACTTATTGTTGAAAAGTGGTTGAAACGGTATTCTGAAGTCGTTGAAAAGGTATTCTGAAGTCGTTAGATATACGAATCTAAACCTGCAAACTTGGTGTTAAATGATAATAAATACAACAAAAATCCAATATGATATCAATTCCTGATAAAACGCGAGAGAATATTATTGCTGATGTTAATGGAAGCGCATTGTTTGAAAACTGATGATATTTTTACTCAACAAGAATGAAGATTTATGAAGAATAAGAGTATAGAATAAAAACAAAAAATATTGTCCTGGGAAAATTCTTTGGTTATAATCATTTACATAAGAATTTAACGACATATCAAAAACGGCGAAATTCGGCCGGTTTTATTTTACAAGATATAGTTGCTTTCCCAAAGTTTTTTTTAAAACTTTGCTATGGAAGCGACTTTCGAAGAAATGTGTAAAAAGGTTAGTTAATGTTGAAGCAGATTATGCGTAACGTGTTTGTTGTGAAATGTTGCTAAATATTCTAGCAGAAGATAAATGATAAAAATAATTAAAGCTGAAAGGAATTATAGATAAAGGAAGCCAACTTAAAAGAAATAATAGGAGGTTGAGTTAAAACAGACATCTTTTTATGCATTATTTTCAGTAATGAGCAATAGCTTACAAAAGATAAGATGATATTAACTTTTATATGTGTACTGTGTACATAAATGTTTTAGTATTCTCTTTAAATGCTTACTCGTGTGTCAGTTCTGAATTCCTTAGAAGATGAAACTTCGTTACCATTGAGAAATTTTGGGGCTGATATTTTTGGTTCGGCGTAAAGAATCTGTCTGAATTCCACGACTGTTAAACTGCAACTGACAAGTGCTGGGAATTTTTGTCTATTCATACTCATTAACTTTTTGGCGGTAAAACAGTGAAAATTTATTTCTGGAAACTATGACACATATGGATCTTTATAAAAGATTTTGTGATACACATGAGAGCTTAAGCTACAACTCCCTTGTGTGTGTCTCAGTACCAGTATAAATCAAACGTTTTGTTGACATTGAATTGCATTTGGAAAGAAAGAGTTTTGGTTTGGTTTTTTTATTTTAAGATATTTTTCAGTTTGTACTGTATGTAGTGTTGTGGAAAAGTAATTCAGAAGAAAGACTGATAATCGACAATTTTGTACGCCTTGGAGTACAATAAGACTTATGAAAGCCAACTGGATGTGAAACCATCCACTGCTAGAAACAGATAGAAAAAATGATTTCTGTGCAAAAGGTACCACGCATAATCTCCACGCGAGTTGGTAAAATTCAATTCTGACATTAAATGACTTTTTGAACAATCATAGGTGCTCCCGTGTGGTTTTAAGAAGTCGCAAAATTATCCTTTTCCGATCCACCTGCCTGCTGTACCAAGAATTTGAATCCAAATATCCATATCTCGCAAATATAAAAAGTAAACTCATCGTCTTTTATTACTTGAAACACAACTCATGTCATTCAGGATTTTTTGCTATCATTTTGGTAATCTCACTTTTGATAATTTGTTTCATATACACACATATATACATCCATGCATACTTGTCGAACACAGCTCTGAACTTTTAACATTCACACAAAAGTTTTATAATAAACACCTTTCATTAATGCTATTCTTTGAACAAGCTGGTTTTTATGTATAAACAATGTAAATGATCTGTTTAATTCATAAACCATTATCTCTTCGTTGTTCTTCCGTACACACTTGTTCAATCATTTTGTTCATTTCACTTATTCTCACTTTTCCTTTTCTTTTTCCTGCGACCGACTGTTATGGGAAAAAAAGGAATAGCATATTAATGAGACTACCTGGCTTCCCACGCTTGCGAGAGAAAGTTTAGGCATGTTTTTAAAACCCTGATAGCCACAAACAAGATAACCATGGCGTTATTAGGTTTATCTCTCCCTCTCTTCAACTTGTAACTTCAATCTCTAACAAATAGATATATCACCACACTCTACCCCTATAAAATAGATATATAAATAAAAACATTTCAGCATAACCATTAAAATTTTTTACATTTATTATTTACAACTACAGTCCAATGGAAAGAATAAGAAAGATTCAAATCAGTAAATCAATAAACTTGTTCTAATTTCAAGAGAATGTTCAAAATATCTATTCGAAATTTTAAGAGTTAGTTTAATTAATTAATTAATCAATTCATTCATTCATTTTTAAATTTTCATTCATTTTGTTTGTAAAGTTGTTAAAGAATTTTTAAAAATCAACAAAAAAACTCATAGGGTCATAAAATGTTATCCAGATTTTTCTCAGAATTAATATTGATTAGAGGGTATAATTTAGCATATATGGAAGCTTTTTTGGATAAATGAAATTAATGTTTCTTTTTTATCATTGTACTACGTTGTTTTATGACACAGCATAAAAATTGCATCCTTCGGATTGCAGAAGAGTAATAAATATACTTTCATTTTTGTTTTCCTTACTAGAAAAAAATCATGTACTTTTAGTCAGGAAACATGACTACTAGTGTTTCTCTTTACTCGGTGGAACGACATTAACTTGTGAAAGTTGATTTTCACTTGTAAAACTCTGATATAGCAGTTGAGTGTAGACAACTGAGAAGAAATTTATTCATTTTGAAATCTATATTTTGGAATGCGAGGAAACTTATTAAATGTAAAATGTATCAAAAATGTTAATTTATCGATTTTTTTGCATTTATCATTAATTTGTTAGATTAATTAAACCCTTGGTGATATTTCATTTTATATGTCAGGTTTTAGAAGAACATATCGCGCCAATCAAATTTAAATGCAAAGAGACTAACGCAAAATATCTTTGATATCCTCCGAATATAGTAACAACAACAACAACAACAACAACAAAAACAAAAACAACAACAACAACAACAACGGCATGTAGGTAATTGCTACTTAACTATGATGTATTTTTCAAAATTCAATAAAACGAAATATCGACATGTTACCTCCTATCCAGATTTAAGTGTTCCGGTTACAACAACTCAAAGAACAGTTTGTTCCAGAGGCCATTTTGGAAAGAATATTTTGATTGATGTTGCACTAGAAATAATAAAATTCTGGTATCTTTGGTCCAGAAGAGAATTAACTTTTTATAAAAAGTTGTTAGGTTGTACTTATTTATGGGCAATACTATATATATCATGGCGTTAATATTGTTTTGTGAAAAATTTCACGGAATTTTGGAGATAAATATCTTTTAATTTATATAGTCCTCATTGTCATTTTGTGCAATTAGTTACATCTTCGCACTGGTTAATCCTTTATTGTTACAGATCCTCTCAAAATGAGAGTCCACTCATTCCTTTTGAGAAACGAAATTTTTAACGGTGAAACCTTTCCCTTGATTTTATAGATATACATTCCAAATTTGGTATCTCGCGTAGTCCGCGTAATCTAGTGGCTAATGTGCTGGACTGCGACTTTGTAGTAAACGAGTTCGAACTTCAGTTGCGCTAGTATGTTTACTTTTGAACTAATACCCTTGGGAAAGATATGAACCCCCGTATCTCTTCAAGTATGGGTTAAATTGTACCATAACTGTCCTTTTACAAGGATGGATTTGGCATTAAATAACTCACGAAGGTTGATATGCCATTAAACAAAGAAACCAAATCAAGCATCAAACCATTTGACTGTCTACAGTTGAGAGACAAGCTCTTTCTAATTGTTATAGATTATGTTTATAGAATGATCATGATATATTTCAGCACTTTATTCCTTATTCAAGATACCAAGAATATGGAACATCATTCGTTGGCAGAGTTAGAAAAAACATCTTTACATTTTAACTGTATATAAAATTTGGGTCTCTCAAACAGTTTGTTTCTGTTTGAACACAAAAGATAGAGCTTTCAAACATATTTCTAACATATTTCTCCATCAATTAAAAACAAAACTTGAAAGTTGTATTTTCAGATGTTTGCAAGATTATTTAGTCACAAAAACATTTAAAAAAAGCAAAAACAAAACAAAACAAAACAAACACACACACACACACACACACACACACACACACACACACACACACACACACACACACACACACACACACACACACACACACACAAACCCAGAAAAAACAAAACAAAAAACAAAAATCCCCCCCAAGCAAAAACAAAAACAAATTCAAGAATATGAAACGCTTGGATGGCGTTTATAGAAGTGGTTGAAAATTTTCTTGAGAATATAACAAAATTGAGAATTACAAACAGCTGATAGAAAATTTGATAATGACTTATGAAACGCTTGGATTCCCTCCATTCTTCAACTAAATGTCTTGAGTTAAAATATGGGGGTGGCTCATCAGTGAAAATATGGCGAAAGACATATCAACTGTAGAAAAAAGATGTCAAGAGAAATTGGATTGTAAAATCATGGATATGTATAGAAATTGAAATGTAACTGCTGTATAATTTTCACCCTGTTTGGAAATAATTCAATATCTTATACATTTTCAGTGTGTAGAATAATAAAACATTAGAGAAATACTAAGATGTCTACTTACCAAATTTCATTTAAATTGTATCTTTGATAGCATCATAAAATAAAACAATTTAGGAACGTAAGCAAAAACAAATTGCGAACAGGCACTTTGTTTATTACATCTTCGTCTTCCTTTAAAAAATACGAAATAAATGCCTTTTCGCTCGTTATTGCAGAGTATAGCCCCCACTCAGTCGTGTATTTAGGTGTTACAATTTTTTTATGAATTGTATTCTTTCTCTTTTTGTATCACTGTTAAGAAATCAGCCATTAATATGAATCATTGTGATATTTACTTTTTCATTTTTTTGTATTACTATTATGTTGTGGCAGTATAAATATTTGTTGGAGAATGTAGTTCCCTTCTTGATATTCTAACGTCGAATAGTTACCTTTTGGTAACGGTATTTGCTGTTCATACGAACGAGAACCAGTCTGTTCAGTGTGATTTGATCGTAAGCTGTATTTGTTCTATGGATGTATCCTACATTTTTGTAAGGCTTTGTAGTTGCCAGTTGTGGCAAGGTCAAAGTTACCATTATTCATAACGGTATTTATTGGTAGAAGAATGAAATGCAGACAAGTATTTAAAACATAACGAGTTTTATTGGTGTATAAAACTAACAAGGAGGAAGATACAAAAACAGGAACGAAGAATACAAGAGAGGGAA
The DNA here is from genome assembly GCA_963585895.1 of Sepioteuthis lessoniana. Taxonomy (NCBI): domain Eukaryota; kingdom Metazoa; phylum Mollusca; class Cephalopoda; order Myopsida; family Loliginidae; genus Sepioteuthis; species Sepioteuthis lessoniana. Next base: position 85,953,097 of record OY757905.1, read on the forward strand.
GATGTGTGTATGAAGGAAAGTTCATTTGTTGATCTGTTCATCTGAGTAGAAATACATCTGTAATAGAAATATGTACTTGTTAGAGTTCCTTTGTTTTTGGGCTGCGTGTGTCCGGAATTACATGCAAACTTGTAACTTCTATCAAATAGTGTGTAATGCATGGTTTGATGTTTAGTGTAATACAAGGTCCTTTGATGACGAACATCGTAGAGGAACAAGAACAGATCCTTGCTTTTACCGCATGTTCGTAACAATTCTTTTATAACCGGATGAATTGCCATGGTAATAGAGTGTGTAATTGTCTACTGGCTACGTGAAAAGTGTTGCGGACCAGGAAGGTAATCTTGCAATGTCGTCAGTAAACTATTCTTATTAAATCTTTCTTTAGGACTTCATACTGAGTCATTGCTGATATTGAGTCACTGTTTTATATTGTAAACAATGTAAATATTTACGTTCATTCTCTTTCAGCATGTTTTCTTTCTCTCTAAATTGTAATCAAATATATTTTTGTTACCTAAATACATATCTGTTTTTAGTATACATTACTTCTTTAAGTGTTTTTAAAAGCAAACGTAATAAATAAAATTAAACACTATCTTAAGAAAACGAATCATAGATATCAATATACTGAATACCATAAATCAAATACAATTTTCTTCATACAAACATCAAATACATAGTGTGGAGAGCTTTACGTAATAACTTGTCAAATAAAAAAATTCTTTTGTGAATTGCAATATTTGTGGTTCATTTATATTTACATACATAGTATCTTTGCAATTTTTAGTGAATGAAATTTAAAATTTATCAATTTACCAATTTATCAATTTTTATGATAAATTTGTTCCATCCAGTTCAATAGAGGTAAGTGCATTCTGAAAGATGTTCTTTGTTTCAGGAAGATGAGAAAACTTTGAGGCCTCAAGATTTTTTGCACGTGGTGTGGTGGTATGTCGTGCTTTGGGACGAATTTTGAGTTCCATTTTGGCTCTTACCAGGTGATGGTCTGTCCAGCATTTAGCGCCTCTCATAGCTCGAACCTGGTGCAGATCTTGTAGATCACGCCGGCGAACAATAACATAATCTATCATATGCCAGTGTCTAGAGCCTGGGTGTTGCCATGTAATTGAAATTGTTTTTTAATTTGTTTTTTTTGATGAAAAAAATGTTTTTTATTTGTTTTTTTGACGAAACCAAGTGTTTCCAATGATGAGATCGTGCTCGTTGCAAAATTGCAAAAGCTGAAGGCCATTGCTGTTTGCCTTTCCTAATCCATGTGACCCTAAACATCACCAAGTTTGAGAATCCCTCTCTACTCTCGCATTCAAATCACCAAGTAGAATGATCTTATCATCATCAGGAATATTGAGAAATAGTTGTCTTAACTCATCATAAAAGGAGAGTATGTTTGTTTCAAGGGAGTCCATGGTTGGGGTATAAACTGACATGATTGTGACAAAACGTTTTTGTCGCAGAGGGAGATGTAATGAAATAATACCTTCTAATGTACCAAATGGAAGTTCCTGCAAGTTTTTTTGACAGGGAGGATTTGATGGCAAAACCTACAACGTGTTCTCTCGCTTCATCAGCAGGTTTCCCCTTCCAAAAGAAAGTATAACCGAAGCCTGTTTCTGTGAGTTGACCAACATCAGCAAGAAGTGTTTTAGAGAGACCGGCAATGTCAATAGCTCTCTGGCTAACAGAACAGTTCTGCGGTGTGGCCTTTCAGACAACTCCCCGTCAAGTAATGTTCATACATTCCAGCATGCAACTTTCATGTCAACGGAGGTGGAAAACCGATTTGTATGCTTGTTATGTCTTGAAAACGCCGATTTATTGTCCTTAATATTGTTACCACTAAATGAACAATCTGCCAGCCGCGGCTACTGGCCAGATTATGAGGCAAAACATTTGTTTGGGATACCTTTTCTAATCCCCGCACGAAGCAAGCAGTGCTCCCCTAGAAAGGCTGCTTTGACACCCTTTACTCCACCGAATCATGCCTTTCGCCTCGATTAGACATTGAAGCGATGTTAAGATAAGTTAAGAGTCGCCATTGTGCACAGTTCGAGCTACATTCTTCCAGTTTGTTAGACCTGTATGCATCACCAAAACATGTATCGCCAGTGGACTTGGGACTTTAAATTGAGTGATACTTGTAAGAATGCATCACAAGAGAACACACACAAAAAAGAGGTCAAGGAGGTACCTGTTCGTGAGTTTATTTATAGTGAGTTGCACAGCACGCAATCCACTTTCCGAGTGTGGTATAGTTTTCCAATGGTACAAAAAATGGGGCGATTGGTCCATACCAGATACTCAGGTTTGATATTTGGAGTTTTCCTTCTCCTAGATAGATTGCCACTACAGCGGCTGAGGAGTCTCCATCTACCCCGTGTTAGTTGGCCGTTGACCCCATAGGGGGGCTCATCCGCCCTTTGTAAGGTATTGTTTTTCATCCTCCTCGGAGACTAGCCACCCTCCTCATCAGACAGAGCTGGTAGTTTAGTCGCCAGTGACCCGACTATGCGGCAGGTAGTACTGAGTTACATGGTACCAGTAGCATAAGACCTTGTTAACAAACCTGTCCAACCAAGCAAAAATGGAAGCTACAAAAACATATAAGGATTTTGAAAACGTGGCACAAATGCGTATGCGCGAAATACAAAACCAGTGGTGGCTCAAGAAGGCAAAAGAAGCATAACTTGCAGCTAATAGCAAAAACTCGAGATTGTTCGACCAAATAATCAAAGAGCTCTATGGGCTACAGCAATCAATTTTTGCTCCCCTGAAATCAAAAGATGGTGCCACCTTGAGACGACCAGAAGATATCAAGAAGCGATGGTGTAAACATTATAGCGAATTCCTTAATTGCCATCCAGTCGTTGACGAATCAGTATTGGATCTCATTAAGCAACATGATCCAATCATGGCTCTTGATGAAGTGCCTTCTAGAGGTGAGATAAAAGCTTCTGTCAGTCAAATGAACAACAACAAAGCGCCAGGAATGGATGGCATAACAGCAGAGATTCTAAAGAATGGCGCTGAAAAAAATGATTGATCTCCTGAAGCAAGTCATCCAAAGTGTATGGGAAAGTGAAGTACCTCAAGACTGGAGAGATGCGATACTTGTGTCTTTGTATAAGAAAGGTTCGAAGTCGGACTGCAGCAATTTTAGGGGCATATCTCTGCTGTCTATTGTTGGAAAATTGTTTTCAAGGATAATTTTTAATAGATTAGCCCGCACAATTGTCAATGGAATTCTACCAGAATCACAGTGCGGTTTTCGTGCAAGGCGTGGCACTGTGGATATGATTTTCAGTGCTTGGCAATTGCAGGAGAAGTGCAAAGAACAGAATCTTCCATTGTACCAATGTTTCATCGACTTATCAAAGGCTTTTGATACTGTCAACAGATCAACTGTTTGGAAGATATTACTGAAGTTGGGCTACCCTGAGAGATTTGTGGGTCTGATTCGTTCTCTTCACAATGGAATGAAGGCCAGAGTTAGTTTTAACGGCACTCTATCTGAGGAAATATCTATCAACAATGGGGTCAAACAGGGTGACATTTCTGCACCCGCGTTATTCAATATCTACTTTGCCATTGTCTTTCTCGTAGCCTATTATGAAAACTCTGACGGTATCTACATGAGATATCGGACATCTGGCAGTGTTTTCAGTGTCCGTAGACTACTCTCTCAAAGAAAAGTTTCTTCTTCATTGGTGAGGGAGCTGCTCTATGCAGATGACTGTGATATTGTTGCACATTCTGAAGATGAGTTGCAATGCTTTATGAACCATTTTGTATCTGCATGTAACTCATTCGGTTTAAAGATCAACCTAAAAAAGACAGTCGTCATGTATGATCCAGCACCCGGCTCGCCTTATATAGAACCAACTATCTTCGTTGAAGGTAACAAATCAGATGTAGTGCACTCTTTTGTATATCTAGGCCTAGACGGGGAAATCCCCTTCCGCATTGAAAGCGCGTCTCGGTCTTTTTCAGCACTTAATAAACGTGTTTGGTCCCAGCATGGTATCAAGTTGCATACGAAAATCATTGTATAAAGTATGTGTTTTGACGGCCCTCCTGTATGCAAGAGAGACTTGGACACTCTATAAACACCAACTCAAACTTCTGGAGGGTTTCCATCAACGGTGGCAGAGACATATACTTCATATCAAATGGCAGTCCCATGTTTTAGGTACAGAAATATTAGGGAAAGCAGGGCTACCAAGCATCCAGTCGATGGTAATGAAAAGTCACCGATGGGTTGGTCACATTGTGCGTAGAGATGACGGCCGTCTGCCGAGGCAATTATTTGAAGTGCATAAAAACCGAAGAAGAGATTTAAGGACACAATAAAATATTACCTGAAACAATCTGGACTACCTGTGGACCAATGGGAAAAAATGGCTTCAGATAGAAGTAAATGGCGGAAACTGATTCACGAAAGCATAGAATCATTTGAGAATAGCCGTATGCAGTACAGTGCTTACAAACGTCTGATTCGCAAAGGCAAGAGGGTCCAGCACCGGGTCCACAAAGTCACCACGCTAACTGTGACATATGAGGAAAATTGTGCTTATCTCCTGTTGGTCTCAAATAATGTCACTGCAAGCAAATAATGTCACTGCAAGCAAAACTGAACGGTTGTGCCAATTCTGTGGTAAAATCTGTCGCAGCTTGGCTAGCCTGAAGAGTCACCTACGAACACATAGGAGGGATTAGGAGGGATTAGGGGAGAGGACATGAGACAAAGGAGGTGGTCACGCTCGAAACCGAGAGGACAGCCATCATATGTTATATACCCTACCTATGAACATTAATGGGTATGTCCCATTATTTTTCCGTGGTATTTTAATCAAAATGTGGGAACTATTGTTTCATTGTTTCGTTGTGCAGTTATCGAATTAACGATTAAATAATAGCATTGCATTTCTTTGTTACTCACTTCATTTTGCAAAATTTTAATAATAAGGCTTTAAAATCTTAAAACTCTAATTTTGGTAAGCATCCAAGTTGACGTAATTAATGTAATCAACCGATCAAAATTAACATTTAAAACTGCCTAATTATGATTTGAAATGACTGAACTTAGGAATGGTTTTGTAAAACAGCATTCGTGCTTTCTTTCTAACAAGCATAATTCTTATCAAGGCCTGCAGACCGCACAGATTCTTTTGACTCTCTCTCTCTCTCGCCATCCGTCCCTATTGGCAGTTGATCTAGATAAGTCCTCTAGACGGAATGCACTGTCCGCAAAGAGCTGAAGAATGTAAGTTTATGCTGATCGACCGACAATGGTGTGTCCTTGGGTGACAGTTCATTGGAGAACATCGTTTAGGAGTTCATCCTTGCTTTCTTAGCAGTGCCAAGCATGTTCTTCTTGCTTAGATGGATCTAATGGAAGAAATTGATGGATCTAATTGGTCAATGTGAACGAAGATAAAACAGAGTTCATGTGCTTTAGTTCCACAAAATAACAAAATGAAAACCTTAGAAATTTTTTAAAAGCATTACTACGCGTATATATATATATATATATATATATATATATATATTTCTCGAGCGTTCTCGAGAGAACATTTTTGGAAGTTGAAAAAACTCAATGGAAAATATTGAAAAGATCTATTACTCCTTGTTGCTTTGATGGTAGATGTAATTTGTGTTTGGAAGAAAAGATACAAATTATGTTTATACTTTGATCCTGTTAACCTATTAAATCAGAGATTTGATTTAATTGCTTGATGTAGGCATAAAAATAAATTTAGACTATCTTAAGAAATGTGAACAAATAAACAAACAAAAAATGAATAACTATGATTTATTGAATTGGTACATGAATGGGAATTTGAATTTATATCAGTGATCTTTACTCTATTATTGTAATTTGGGGGTGGGGATTTTACCATAAATAACATTAGTTTTAGATTTTTTTAGTACATTTTAAAGATGAAAATTGATTTACTGCAATTAGATATGTCTGAATGATAATCACACACACACACACACACACACACACACACACACACACACACATATATATATATATAAATGTTTGAATGTTTTGACATGTATTATTGTAGCCGTAAAATTTTTCCTCAGTTAAATTTGAAGTATGATGAAACCGGATGTTCTTTTACATGCCGTAATAAGTTTATACTTATTGTTTCTTGAAGTCAAAGAAATAATTTTTATTTTCTGGTCTGGTTGTGAATGTGAAAAAAATATTTTAATCCATTTTCTTGTTTGATCTGAAGAAGCCCTGTTAATTTTTTCGAACATTGATTTATATCAATGCTTTTAACAGGATGTGACGAACTGTTTTTTTTAAATAGAAAATTATATATATATATATATATATATATATATATATATATATATATATTAATTAAGGATGGTATCCATATAAGTTTACTTTCTTTAGAACTAAATATCATATACTTAAAATGTTACATCTTATTAATTGACTAATTCTGGTTCATTATTTCTTTAATTTTTTTTTTTTGAGTAAGAATGATAACTGAAAAACGTTTAAAAATCTTCAGTAGTGAACGATTTCTATTAAGAAATACCCCGCTGCTTTTTGACTCATCATTTTCTGTGAGCCCATCTGCATTTTTAGTTTCTCATATCTTCTTTTCATGGTATTAACATACATAATGGTGTCTGTTAAAATATGTAGGTTAAAAGATTATTTTATTCCACTTACTCATAACAGGAATGGTAGGTTTTTGTCGTTCAAGTAACAACTAGGGCAGACTCATAACTGTTATAAAAAATGGCACTTTAAATTCAGACTTATTGTTGCATTTCAACCGAGAAAAAAATCCTTAAACAAACAAAAAAATAAAACAAAAACAAACAAAACAAACGGCTGTGATAAAAGAAGTGGAAAAGATAAGAAGGTTAATATTATCCAATCCATCATAGGAGAAATTAGTGCGAGGAAAATTTTCTCATATACCAAGTAAACTTATAAAAGCTTCTTAAATGTAATTTTAACTGATTGGTTGGAGATTAAATTTCATGGGACTTCACTAGCACACCTTCATGAGAGAGTTCGAGTCTCATTGGGTGCCATAATTCACGCACCCTTGAGCCATATCTAATCAAAAAGCTTTGTAAATAACTAAATTTTATTGGACTAAAAAGTGAATTTAAACAACAATTATTTGTTTTGTTTGTTGTTTTTAGACTTTCCTCAAAGACTTAAAAAAAGAATGATTTTTTGCGGACTTAAAAAAATCTTTTTCTGGAAATAACAATCCCAGCTACCTTTTGTAGTTTTTCAAGGGACTGATGTGTTTTTAGTAAAAAAGCTAAATAAATGATAATATGAAGGCGCAAATCTGGTGAATACAGCAGTTGGATTGTTTTGTTGTGGAAAGGATATTTAATCGAATCTTCATTCACCAAGAACCAGTATTAGCATTTGTATATCTGTGATACACTACTACTCAATAAACGGAAAGAAAGACACGATCAGCTCATAGAGAAACATTTAATATATGCATAACATAAATGCAAGAAATGTTGAAAAGGATTTATAAATGTGTACCAATAGATAAGTTAGTTAAGTTAGCGACCATAGTCGAGGGTGACCCGAAGGCTCCCTTTTCGATAGCTACTACACCAAGGTGTAGGGGAGGGCGCTACTCCATTCCCTGGATTGCTCCACTTTACCCTTGAACCGTACCTTATAATGCTGAGTGTTAAGCAAGGTGGTATCAAGTTCCATTTTTAAAGTCTTTGGTATGACTCGACCTGGGATTGAACCCAGGTCTCCCGGGCCATTGGCGAACACTCTAACCGCTGGGCCAATGTCCCGGTTTACCAATAGATAAAATATGCATAAATTGTTCTTTGAACAATCAGTATATCAAAGGGGTACAAAACGGAAAAAAAAATCTTATTTGAGATGGATAACTGTAAAAATGATGATAGCCATGCTGGCTTTACTGTTGTAGCAGAAAGAATTTCAGACCATTAGTTAGTGCAGGAATTGTTTTTGCCGTTGGAGTTTTGAAATTATACATTTAATCCAATGAGAATGACCGATGCTATTCTACCCGGGCACACCTCCCCGAGCACCATAAAAGCCGAGGAAAAAAGGCCCTCTTCCTCTTTTCTCGCCGGGTGACCAGAAAATGTAGACCTGTTCCTGCATAAGAACAATTCAATTTTGTCTGCCTTCTTGGTGAATCTGCTTTTCCCTTGTCCGGCCTGAGAGAGAGAGAGAGAGAGAGAGAGAGAGAGAGAGAGAGAGAGAGAGAGCAAAAACCAGAACCATGATCCAGTATTCTTGGGGAGAATCGTTTATCTCTCTCCCTCAGTCTCAGAATATCTGGACCACTAATTGCCTTCTGTACTAAATTCCCGTTGACTAGTCCAACGTAATCGTTCTGCTTCTTACAGTCTGAAGACTCTTCACTCATCAGTAGCTGTTCCTGTAAATCCTGCCAGAGTTCGTTCTACTCCTTACAGCCTGAAGATTCTTCACTCATCTTCAGTTGTTTCGGTAAGTTTTGCTAGCATTCGTTTCGGCATATTACAGCTTGAAGACTTTTCACTCATCGTTAGCTGTTCCTGTAACCCTTGCCAGCATTTTGTTCTGTTTCTTTCAGCTTGAAGACCTATCATTTTATCTCAAGCTGGAAATAAAGCTTAGAAACTCAAAAAATTGATATTTTCACTTGGGTCTCCCGTTTTGGATGTCCAGAGAAGATAACCACAGACCGTGGAAGGCAATTTGATGCTTCTCTTTTTCGTGAGTTATCGCGAATATTGGGTATCCGACATATTCACACAACCAGTTACCCTTCAGCTTCCAATGGGATGGTTGAGCGTTTTCATAGACAATTAAAGGCTGTGTTGCGCGCTTCTAACAGTCCAGAGCGTTGGTCTGAAACTCTGCCCATTGTTCTCCTCGGCTGTCGTTCAGCGATAAAATCTGATTAAGGGTACTCAACATATGAGCTTCTGTATGGCACCCATTTTCCCTTGCCAGGGACCATGTTTACCCCGATAAATAATTCAAGCACAGATCTTTCTTCATATGTAGCTCGACTTCGTACATATTTTGCGAAGCTACCACCCATGGCCTATCGTCCTCTTACTACCTCTACCCATGTTCCTCGAGACATGGATAAATGGACTCATGTGTCTGTACGAAATGATGCAGTCCGTGGTCCTCTCAACTCCCCCCTATCTAGGACCATTCAAAATTTTATCACGGGCTGCAAAACATTTTAAGCTGGACATAAACGGCCTCTCTGAAATTCTGTCAGTCGATCGCCTTAAGAAGGTCCATTTTGAGTGTGACACCACTGATTTGAACGTAGTTGACACACCCAATTTTAATCCTTTGCAATCACCGTTGCACACACCTACACCTTCACCTTCGTCTCCATCTACACCTGATCCACTACTACAAACAGAAAAATTATACAAAACAAAATCAGGAAGGATGGTTCACTGGCTGAAAAAACTGTCCAGGACTCACTTTATCTAAATGCGATTTGTTGTACATTTTCTTTTGTTGTTTTCATTGTCTATATTGTATATTCCTGTACTGGGAGACTATTATGTTCCTTTCCTTCTTTCTGTTACAACTGATGTTATTTTTCGAACATCATGAGCTCACCCACATTCGTTCTGGTGGCAGAGCTCTTGAAGCAGAAAGAATTTCAAACCATTATTTAGTGCGTGAATTGTTTTTGCCGTTGGAGTTTTGAAATTATATATTTCATCCAATGAGAATGACCGATGCTATTCTGCCCGGGCACACCTCCCCGGGCACCATAAAAGGCAGCGCTAACCATGCTCGCCCTCTCTTTCCTTTCCTCCAAGCTGGCCGCAAGGTAAGACCAGCCGACACGAGAGATAACATTTCACTCTCTAATTCAGGACGATTCCAACAGCAGACAGGGACTTTTCATCTTGAGAGTGCACACTTCAACATTTGTTTCTTTGCTTCATTTAGGAGACCATTTCCTGGTCAATTATTTCTCCCTCCAAAACCAAATGGACCCCGAAGCATCTGGCTAAGTGCTAAATTCCTGCACAGCCATCTACAGCTGTCTTCCTATCTTCTTCAACTCACGACACAAAGAAAAACTTCCTCTCAAGCTGTCATTAAACTACAAAATTGAAAACCATCAATATCAATGCCTTCATTATTTTCTTTTCTTTCTTTTAATATAACAAGAGGCAACAGAACTCCACAACGCCATTTATGTTTAAATGGTAATATCATCTGCCCTCATGTTATACTGTAGATTGTAGGCAACGTCTTTATTGTTTAAAGAACAGAGGCAAAAGAGAACGATAAAGGAATTTCCGGTTTGTGACTTCCCATGAGTACCCCTCCCCCCAAAAAAACGAACACGCCTATTCTTCAAGGAAGACATTTATTGTCTTCTTACACTGTGAAAGAGTGAAACATTCTTAGCCAAACTAACATTTTTGAGCCCATCAAAATAACATCCAAATAACATTGAGCGTTATGGAAGATTATACTTTTTCGGTAGTTAACTACTAATTTTAGATACTTTTGTTAGTCAAATAGGGAGCAGTAATTGTTTGAAACAATTCTTTCATTCTCGAGAAGGTGCTCATTGAAGAAGATTCCGCTCTGTTTCCACACTATACAAAGCAACAACTTCTTTGAATGAATACCAGCTTTAGTACAATTATTGGATACTCATTCGGGGTCTACATTATATGTCTGCTTCTTTTTATTACTAAGTTGCTTGTCTAGCGCCAATCTATTCACTTTGTTCTGTCGTGTTGCTCTGTGTCTTTCTGTCGGCATCTTGTTGCCGCTGTGTCTCTTTTGTTCGTTAGTTGTTCCTACGACACCATCTGTTCTCAGTTCTTCAAATGAAGAATAACTCAGACACATTTCTATGTGCGCATATTTATCTTATTTACGACGACTTCATTTTACCCGTTTTTCACCTATGGGGAACCAGTGATCGGTGGTTCTATGTGACAAAATATATTTTATTTATAAGCTTCTATAGTCATGTGATTACGTGATTTCAGCCCAATAAAAGCAATTTTATCAAATGACCTCTCGGATCACCACACATCAATCGTTTGTATGCTCCAACGAATTTTTCCGCTACCGTTTTAAACCAATAAAACTTCATACTAATTATATATTTCGCTCATCTATTATCTTAATTCATTTCACTTGCCTCACGATCTCTCGTTGTTGTAAAGTATCTACTTTTCATCGATTGTTAAAATTGGTTTAAAAAACGGAACATTTTCGCAACATTTAAGTAGCTAATTACAGACGGAAATACGGTCCTGTAGTTTTTCGTTTATCAATTTATGTGGAAGCCGCACATCACAGCAACTAACAAAACCAAAAAGATGCAATATTTGATTTCAACAATTGATTTGGATATTTTGACTATTGTATAACATTAATTATTTTTATTGTATAAGATTGATTATTCTCAAGTAATATCATCATTTGATCGCAATGAACAACTTCAACTGGTTTTCACGACTATAGAGCATCGTTCAGCAAAAATCTCCAATTTGAAACATTTCAACCAATGTTGACATGTTCAATCACCTATTGTATCTTCTCCAGACATTGAAAAAAGTTTTTTTTTTTTTTAATAAAAAGGGAATAATACGCGGAAAATGTTGCTTATTTTTTCCATCTTCAGTGTTAAAATCAATGAAAAAATCTACACTAATTTTAACTATTTATTTGTTGTGATATTACAAATACCTCCAAATAATCTCGAACGAAGTTAAAACTGAACTAAACGTTCTTTATGTTATCCAGTAATAAACAAAGAACAAATATTTTGGCTAGCTTAATTTCAATCCTTTCTACTAAGTGTATCGGGCCGATTTAATGAAATACAAAAAATTACATACAGGTAGTAATTATCAACAAACAGATAATAAAGATAATGTTGATGATACCGATCTTAAGAACGAAGATGATAACAGCGAGTTCTTCATTCTTTGATATTGAGTGGATTTTTTTTTAGCTGATAAGCGTATATTAATCCAAAATTCAATCTCAGGCTTCATCAAAATCCATTGCACTAAAAAGAATAGAATCAGGGTTAATCCTTGACGCCTAAGGCGCCTCACAAAAAGTATTTCTGGTGGAGCTGGAAATTTTTATTACCACTCTTCGGTAGGCCGGAGGTGTCCTGCCACCACGGAGTGGAAAGGGCAACCAATACAAAGAAACAGTCACAAACTAAAATTAACTTTAATCTATTTTCATATTTTTACTTTTAGATGAAGCGTTGTCAACTATTATTGTTATTAGTTTTGATTAGTATTTTCTTTCATTTGTTGTTATTGTTGCTTTTTATCGCAATGAATAAAATATCTTTATTTTTTGTTGAAAATTGAATATATTAGGGTGTGTGTGTGTGTGTGTGTGTGAGAGAGAGAGAGAGAGAGAGAGAGAGAGAGAGAGAGAGAGAGAGAGAGAGAGATGTAATTATGTTAATCAGTGACATAATCACTATTGTTTGCCATTAGCTTAACATAAAGATAATTTCGCACTTTGGTACCGTTTAGAAAAAATAGAAAGCTTTTTTTTATTTTACTCAGGCAATTCGTCTGTTTATTTTATATGATTTTAAAAGCGGAAGAATCCCTTCTAAAATTATATATCGATAACATGTGAAAGTGTATGCAAAAATCACAAAGCAGAAGCATGTTTACGGGCTGAACATGTAGGAGATTGCATGACAGACTGTTTCATAATTTATTCATTTTCTGGACTTCGAGCACATCCAGGTCTCTTCGGTATTTTTTTTTTTTTAATCAATGAACCTGTGGTTCTGAAATATTCGACCCATAGCAGTATCAGTTATCTATCCGGAACAGCATCATACACTCGTAACATTAAATGAGCACGAAAAGCCCTATGTGAAGTAATTTCAGATTTACCACTTTGAAAAAGTTCTCAACTGCAAACAGACGGTGTTCACCGCTTCAAGTCATCATCGTAACTGATGGTATTTGAAAAAAAAAAAAAAAGAAATGAGCAAGATGGAACCATCATTATCACTTGCCTAAGTTCACTTGCGCCATACAGGTGACAGTTTGAAATGAGAGGAATTCTGTCGTAATATATATATATATATATATATATATATATATATAGCTGACCGTAGTCGAGGGCGACTGAAGGCTCCCTTTTCAATAGCGACTACACCGAAGTGTAGGGAAGGGTGCCATTTCTTTCCTTGGATTTCTTAACTTGATCCGTACCTTAAAATGCTGAGTGTTAAGCAAGGAGGCATTAAATACCATTTTTTGAGTCTTTGGTATGATTGAACCCCGGTCTCTCAGATTATTGGCAAACACTCTAACCAGGATAAATGGATTCAATAATTAGAGAATGTAGCGGGGACCATAATCTTTTAAATGTGTAGGGTCTCTACAGGACTTAATCCAGCCCTGTTCTTCAGTTATTGCCCCTGTGTACATGGCAGAAACGAAAATGTCTCAATCACAACGAGGAACCACAAATGATGTTAAGAATACATAACACTTTCTTCCACGACAATAGATTACTCAGAACATGTTTGGTAAATTCATGTGAATTTAAATACTAATATAGGCGAGCAGAGTCTCTTTAACACACATTCTTTCCTTATACAATCATTATTTATTAGTTGTAAAATTTTAAGGAATTTTGTTTTATGGGCCATATGATATACCAACTGCAGGGAACAGAAATACGGACGATAAATCTAAAGCGGCAAGATTAACTTTATTTGTGGAATGAAAAAATATCGAGATTCTTTGTTTTAAAAATTTGATAGTTTTTTACGCATCAACTTATTATAACCCAACAAAAACAGGTATATTTTTCTCATATTAAGTATTTTTTCCTATCTTTGAATTTCTCATTCTTTTTATTTCTTGATTAAGCTTACTTTTGATATTTAACCGTTTTGAATTAATTCACGAGTTCTGTATATTTAGAATTGTTTTAAATAGGTATTTTTAGGTGGAAAGTAATTTGAAATTGTTTTTTTTATGTAACATGAATATATAGCATTATTACTAGTTTCATCAAATGGCGACTCTTCAGCTAATTATCAACAATTTTTTATAGTATTTTTTTCATCATAGTTTCAATTGTTTTTTGTTATCGTATCTACCAGATTGTCATTCCACAGTTGTTAGTAAGCAACATAGACATGAAATAAAGAATAAGACCCATTCTCTCAGAGGGACTCGAATTCAAAGTCTTATCCTTAAAAGTTTGTCTTAACGCGATATCTGCTCTATTGATTAGGCAATTAACGCCACTGGCTGTAGTCATTTATATTTAACAATGTAGCGCTATACTCATAATTTTCTTTGAATGCTCAATACGCTGCCATATTTGTTTATACACACTAATAATATTACTATATCATTTGAATATCTATAAAAATTTGTGAAAATGAAACTGAGAAAACCTCCTTTTTTCTTTGTTTGCGCGTGCAATTATTTCGTGCGAGGAAATATATAGTATAATGTTCAGCTTGCGTGTACCTTGTAGTTGGAGTCAAAGAACTTTCTTGCGAAAAGGGTCCCTGAAGGCTTCTTGTCCCTAAAGATAAGCATTAGTTTTTCGGTCAATTAATGGGCCGGAAAACACTTTTCAGAGACGGTTCAACGGGTAAGGAGACCTCTTATTCAGTTGCACCCAAGCTAGAAACATGTGAGGTTAACCCTCAAACAGTCACTGTAAGCCCCGGCCGTCTTCGAAGCCGGACGGATGGTTCTATAGACGCGCGTATTTTCTGGTCTTTGGCCATACAACACTGAAGTCTGCCATAGTGAGAGCTAGGGCGGTGACGGTTCAGTGCCGGTCAATCAGTTTAGTGAAACACCCGTGGCAACAAGCAGTGTCAGTCGATGGATACAGAACAGATGCTCAGAAGTTTACATGACAGGCAACGAAATCTAAGAATTTTAGGCCGTCTTCGATACCACAAATTCTAAGAACTTTGGGTTTAAAGAAAGAACTTTTCTTTACCAGGTCTGTACAAGATATCTTTGCCCACTCAAAGAAGACAAGACTGCTATCATATATTCTTTTAAATTCTGCTCTTCTTCTACATCAACTCTGAAAGACACTAAGAGAATTTAACTCTTAAAAAAGACACCATTCTTCCTCATTAGTAAGTTTAATAAGAACTTTTCTACCACGCTTAAATTGTAATTCAAGCGCAGAAATATTTGAGCAAGTCTATTCCGTTTCTCATTTTTCTCTTATTTCTAAGGACATTTTGCCTCTTTTTCGTTCTTTCATGCGCTATTAACCGTTTTGTTTATATGTAACTCTCATTTTTTATATTTTGTAAAAAAATTTCTTGTCTCTTTCATTTTACACCCCGAGTTTCAGTTCGATTTGTTTGGGCGCCAGAAAACAGTTATTCCGCTCAATAATTCTTCATATACTTTCTATTCTTTGCTTAAATAGAGTTTTATCTATAGTTCTTATATAATTAATTTTCATATTTAGTTTAAATATAGTTTTTTTATATAGTAATCTTATAATCCTTTTTTATTCATCTTCGATGACGCATTATCAGTTTTTATCAATTTTTTTACAAGTATTTCTTTTATTTGACTTTTTAAAAAAAATCTCAACTTCCAGATCAAGATTTTTAGTAATACTCCTAATATTGATAATTATTGTACACAAAGATGATGTCAACTGCATGACTTGGCCACAGGTCATTGTAGTTTGATCGGATGAGAGAAGAGCGCATAATAAGGTTACATGCTTGATGTATACAAAGGATTATATAGAACGTAAATCTGGTTAAGAATACAACGGTTAAAAGTGGACCTTACTCTACGTGAACAAACAGCTTCTCACTTCCACATATAGCCTCTCATTTTCATTGTAATTAAACAGCCTCCCACTTCTTCATATAGCTCCCCCAACTTCCATTATAATTAAACAGCCTACCACATCGACATATAGGCCTCCACTTCTATTGTAATTAAACAGCTTCCTACTTCTATTTATAGCCCCCTACACTTCCATTGTAATTAAACAGCCCCCCCCCACTTCCACATTTAGACCAGCACAAACGTTCAGTGTTGACGAAAAGGAAACGGTCTTGAATGAGAATAAACTCCAATACGTGTGTAACAGGAACAATAAAATAATTTCTTAATTTTAATCATCCAGGAGTATTCGACAGGACAGGGTTTTCTTTGAATTGTAATGCCAAGATCCAATCAATATCACATCAAGGTAAAATACTGAATCGATTTATTACGATTTAATTGTCAATGAAAGAATATTTGCGTGGTCTGCAAAAAAAAAATGTAGTAGTTGACTCTTGTTAGCAATGTGTGAGTGATGCTAATAGTTATTGGGTTGTTACTAAACCGTTCACGCCGTGTGACGGAGAAAGAATTTACCCCTAAGGCATTCTGAAGAAAAGTGAGGATGAAGAGTCAACATCAGAGTTATGAATTCGTTTTGCACAGATGTAGTTGTAAGCACAGGGATTAGATGTAAAAATTGCTATCCCAACCGAGGAAGAGTGTTTTCTCGTAAAGAATATTTCAAGAAGGCGCAGACGTAGTTACAAACACAATGGTAATTGCGAAAGATTTTAAGATTTTTGTCAATGGCGGCAAGAATTTGTTTTTTTTAGTTTTGTTTTATTTTGAGTAAATCGAGGTAAAAGTTTACGGCTTAGTAGGGGCATCTGCATTTTCTCTTTCAGTCGTGTAAATCTCATTACGCATTAATTTTTTAATACACAGGTCAGATAAGAGATAAAAAGGCTGAGATATTACTAGTCAGTCAATTTACATAACTTTTAATCTTGAAAACGTATTTAAAAATGTCTATCAAATCACATTAGTCGATGGAAAAGTTTAATTTGGTTGAGTTTTATGGCATTTCAGCCTTTGTTGATTATTTAATGCCAAATCCTGTTTATACTTATATAATTTTTAAGCAAATAGTAAGCATTGAGCGTTCTTCAGAAATAAAATAAAAAAATACAAGAAATGACATCAGCATACTAAACAACAAATTAACAAAATTCTATATTCCACGGAAAATAAGATGTAAGAATGTACAAATAACTTTTTTCAAATGTATGTGAATATAAAAGTTTATTTATCACACTTACGAGTGTGAGTATCAAAGTTATTTAATGATATATATGTATGAATCAATGCGTTTGTGGCGTAACGATTATCGTCGTAGGAAGTGAACTCAGTTACTCGAATTCAAATCCTGAAAAAAGCTGATCGTATTTCACATAGTGGTCAAACCTTTGGGAAAGTTATGAATTCAAGTATTCTCTTTCCAGTTATGAATAGTAGGTCCAGCTGAACCTTTTAACTTTACAGTGGCAACTAGTCAAGGGGAATTTAAACCAGTAGTAGACCTGGAGAGAAATGGGATCTGCCAGGTTATTTTTAGCCAAGAAACGCTACATGAGTGAGTTACGGGACCAGTGAGAGAGATGTACGTATGTATGTTTGTCTGAAGAGGTATTACCATCAAAATCAAACTTAGTGTCTTTGAAGCATACATTTTATCTTTTCTTTTATCTTATCTTTCCTTTTAGCTTTCCTTTTATATTCTTCGGAGACCCGGGATACATATTGCCGTCACATCAAAACCTTAGAACGATTCAATCAAGTTTGTCCTAGGAGGATCCTAAACGTCAAATGACATTCTCAAACACCAGTCACTATTGTTCATCAGCGAGCCAATACATCTAGTATTGAGATGCTCCTCATTAGCAATTAGATGCGTTAGGCCGGGCACCTTACCAGGATGGAGTACGTTAGGTTACCTAAGTAGCTGAGAGTTGCAACACAGTAGACGTCCAAGACATAAACCTAAGAAACATTTTTAATGTCGTCAAAAACAACTCCCGGGCGCTCAGTATAGACATTGGAGATTGGGAGCAGATAACGGTAAATTGATCAACTTGGAAGAAAGTGATCTATGAAAGCTGTAAAGCGTTTGAAGTAGGGAGAATTGAACACATCAGTCTGAAACGAGCACTTTGGAAGCAGGATTTGACCTCGGTCCCTGACACTTTACAGCTTGAATATGTTTGTGTCATCTGCAGTAGAGTATGTTTGTCCAAAGCTGGACTTAATTGTCATATGTGATCTCATGACAGCAAATTATCTAAAACACGTTTTACAAAAGCTGCAACCGCCAGGGAACTTGTATCAATTTTGTAACAAAGTATGTGGGACTGCAGCAGGTTTGAGAAGTCATAATAATACGCACGGCGGCAATGTCAAGGAAAAAGACAGATAATTCATTTGTTTCACATGCAATAGGGCTTGTAAGAATATACTTAGCTGGATAAATCACACACGCTCCCACGAGTTGTCTTTGCATATCGAAATGGCAAAAATGTGGCAGTCACTATGAAAGTTTGATAATATTTATGTGTATTCGTATGAAAGTTCTTTGATGATACATATGTACTTTTGAAAGTTCTTTCACCATTTAGGTTAGTGTGTGTGTTAGAGAAAGAGGGGGTGAAAGAAAGAGGAGAGAAAGGGAGGAGGAGAAAGAGAGAGAGAGAGAGAGGGGTAGGATAGAAATGTATTACTCACTGCTTGTATGTGTGTACGACAGGAAATTGATTGCTAAAAGTGTATTTGGCCAGCATATTTGACTTGAATAGAAAATGCCGCGTGTCAACCGGGTGATTCGATTGGCTTTCATTTATCTTACTCGGTGGATCAGAACACGATGTTTTGTTTTAAGTGGAAATGTTTGTGATTGTTTAGAATTGTTAAAATTGAATATATATAAAATTTTATGTGCAGAACCTCCTGCGCAGTTAGCATGTTTTCTTTATTCTTGTACTGTCCGTCAGAATGTGCTCATCCGATACAAGTTCTGACAGTGTCACTCCACTTGTTTGATTGAATAAGAACTTTTTATCTGTTAAACTCCCAACCAACATTTCGATTAAATTAAGAACTAATACAACTAGAATGATAGAATTCTGAGATAGGAAATAAACTGATAAATGAATAAGTAAAAATTTACCATTGAAAATGAAATATTTTATAGTATTTGATGTTGTATCAATCTGTTATTATAATGGGTACTATGACAGATTCATTGGTAACTATCATCATCATCTCATCATCTTGTCGTGCCGCAAGCATGGATTTCTCTTACTCTCTCTCTCTCTCGCCATTCGTCTCTATCGTCTATCGCTCCCGGTAGGTCTACTAGACTATATCCTGTGTCCATACTGAGCTGTTGTAGATAAATTCTATCTAATCGTCCAACAATTGTCCGTGTGAAGGGATCTATTGGAGAACGTCGCTTATGAGTTCGTCCTTACTTCTTCAGCAGTGTCTCGCATGTCTTGTTCGTCCTATTTGGATGGTTTTTGAGATGAAAGGTAGGTGGCCGTACAGCTGCTGTTTTATGGGATGTTGCTTCCAGGATTTGTTCACAATAGCTCGTAGCATTCTTTTGCAATTGCTATCAAGCTTTTTCTCTATAAGCTTACTCGGCGTCCATGTTGTACTTCCATATGATAGTATGGATACGCCCGCCTCTTAGAAAAAAATAGTTTTATTTTATCGGATTGGTCTGACTTTCATATGACCGATAACCTATCGATAGTTGTCCATGCTTTCGCTATCGCGTACTGATGTCATTTTCCGTTGATGAGACGCTGCTTCCGAGGTAGGTGAACTTGTCCACTAGTTTCAGAGAACCACCATTTAGTATGGAGATGTCACCTCTTTGATTAAAGCAACTGTACTCCATTTTGTCTTTGTTCACATGGAGGCCTATGCCGCCTGCTGCGTTCTCCAGACTATGTAGCATGGATTCGGCTCGGGCGAGTGTATTTACTATAAAGCGATATGTCATCGGCGTAGTCCGCATCTGTAATAGTTCATGGGAGGTATCGTCTGCTTTTTGCCTTTGCCAGTGTAATACCATTTTCTTTCATTAAATCTATCGACGTTCGAAGTACGTAGTCGAGGCAGATAATGAACAGGTACGGAGCTAACACCTGCGACAATGCCAAAAAGTCTGTCTCCATCCGGTGAGCGAAATTTTACTTTCGTGTTTTTATAGAGCATCATTATACCTGCGACAGTTCCTTTGGGGAGACCATAGACTAGAAGTATTTGCTCCATCTTTTCTCTCTGTATGGAGTCAAATACTTTGGGAAAGTCTACAAATAAGAGGGTTTTTGGACGAACTTCTAAAATTCGACGGATTGTCAGAATTTGTGATGTTGTGGATCGATTTCTCCAAAAACATTTTGATTCTTCCAAAGAATTTCAGGTTCGATGAAGTTGAGTAGCAGAGCATTGTAAATTTTAGTCGCTATGGAAGTAAAGGTTATATCTCGGTTGTTCTTGGTAATTCCAAGGTCACTATTCATGGGAAAAGGGAGGATGCAGCCCTTTGTCCATCTTTCTATTGTGTTCTGGTTATATATGGCGTTGCAGTATCGAAGCAGTATGTCGTTGAATTTCCTTGTATTCCATACTTCTGTTTTTTATTTTTGTTAGTACTTTGTCGAGTTCTTTTTGCGTAAACTATCCTAGTTTGATGTCTAGTTGATTATTGATAATTTTTGTGATAGGTTTATCCGTAACTTTAGGATTTTTTCCAAGCAGATTTTAGAAATGTTCTTTCTTCAAGTGCACTCGTTATTCTTGGCTGGCAGCTTTTAGTTTAGCTCTGGATGTGCTCTTCCTTTTACTCACTTCATTTACTATCTGCCACGCTATTCGATATTGTCTATCTTCTATCGAGTTTCATATATACATTATATAGTTCAATTTGAATATCTGCCAACGGTGGTACTCATTGTCTAATTCGGAAAACAGCTGTTGCTTTAGGGGAAATTCTTCAGGATAAAGAATCCGTATCTGGGTCAATGTAAATTAGAACGTATCAAAGTAACCAAAACCCAATCGTGCTGTTGAATTTATTTTACTTCTATCAGAAAGTACGTGTCTAAAATACAAGGGAGCTACTTTATTTTGAGTCCGATTTTTTTCTGTGTCTCGCTGATGCCAATGAATAAGTTATAGTTAAAAAGCAAACTATTTAGGACATTTGTTTAAAACTTATTCTAATTTTCTGTGTTAAATTACTATATTTACAAGCATTATGTTTACGTGGAGCTTTTTTTTTATTTATCCTTTCTTGAAATGATCAAATATTCATGATTTAAAGAAAATTGGGTGAATGAAATATTCTTCGATAATACAGCTGAGGCAATATTTGCTCATTGTTACATTCTTTTTTCCATTTTCTATTGATAAAAGAATTTCTCAGTAGCATTAAAACACACACACACACACACACACACACACACACATGAACGTTTATTTCATTTATCTTAATTAATTAGCGAATTCTTTTGTGTCTAAAGAGGACACTGATATTTCTTCAACTCAAAGCTCCAAGTTAAATTTAGAAAAATACCTTACGCCCCTGTGAATCTCGTCGAAATGAATTTTCGTAGTCATTTTTCATAACTATTGAGGTTTTATAGACACACACGCGCATGAATTCATACGCGAAAACATACACATCTGTTTAATATTAAGTACATTTGTAAAAATATGCATATAGGTGTTTGTATAAATACATTGTTTTTTACCGCATTTAAATGTGGGCAAGTTTTCACCTTTTGCAACAATATCGCTGATTACGTCACACATTATAGTTGATAGGTATAAAAAAGTCGTCAAATTTGCACCAGTATCACACCAGTGACAGAGCTGGTGTTCACTACTTATCATTATGGTGTTTTGGAGGAAGGGCAAAATGAGTACTACATCGGCAAATGATCACACTTTCAGATCAAAACATACAACAGTTTGGACATCAAATATTGACATACTACAAGAGAGGTATTTTTTAAAAATTCTCTTTGCAAACAACGAGGAATAGACATCTTTAGCTTTTAAACTTAAAATTGTAGTCAAACAATTGAAATTTCTTTTCTCATTTTTCAGATTTCGTTACAATCTTCCTATTTTTATACAGTTATTAATATTTAACGTTTTCGAGTTCTCCATGTTCAAAACTGTTTTTCGTTGAAAGTCTGAGACAATTTAGACAACCAATTTATGGTATGAGAAAGAAATATAATGATATAATATCCAATTAAAAGAAGAATAATAATAATAATAATAATAATAATAATAATAATAATAATAAACTTCTTTTGAAGAAAAAAATTAGGAAAATAAATTTTAAAGTGATTAACTTTTATAACTTAATGACGTCAACTCGATTTTGAGAATGCATCGGTAAATTTTTTGTGATAATAAAATCTGAATTATTGGATGATATGGACCATTTTATTGTGAAACCAGTTTCAGTCTGATCAACAAACCAAGAAAACGGTACTTACAGTCAAATCACGCGTAACTGGAGTTAAGAGGCAATAAGCATACTCGGGACTTAGATGAGTGACTACCGAGGGACAGTAGATACTGTAAGCAATTAAGTAAAATGTTGTAAATTCTAAGAGAAAGCGAAATGAAACTTCAAGAATTTACTTGTTGGGTTTCAAACCCATCATTTTAAATTAATGCCATTCCTTCAAATCTTCTTTTTACGGTCAATAAAAAAGTCACTGTGAAAATTTATCGTATCGTAGATAAATAATTATATCCTAATCAATTCAAAAGAATAAATGGTTAATTTTCTTCTAAACTAGAGATTTTATTATTTCGAGTAAAACATTACACAATCAAAACAGATATTATTATTTATTATTTATCACCAAACTCTCAAGCATTAAAATTCTGGAACCTAAAATAAAATTGCATATATATATATATATATATATATATATATATATATATATATATATATAAGTGTACTTGTTTTTGGACTGGTAGATTTCATATTTTTGGTTACAGAGTTTCGATGCTAAAGAGTTTGATAATGAATAATACGTAAATAATACCTCTCCATTTTTATTGTTCCACTAGAAACAATGAAATCTTATTACCTTTGTTTTAAAAGAAAATAACTTTATATGAAAAGTTGTTATGGTGTACTTATTCTTGGTGATTTCTGTCTATTCAAATTTTCTAATAATGAATCAGTATAAAATTATTTCCAATAGCCGATCCTACTTTCCTAATGTGACTTGTGCGATTTTCAACAATTTTAATTAAACAAACATTATTTTTTAAGATTTAAAAAGTATTGTTGGTGCTTAAAACTATTTCATTCCCAGCAAAGTGGAGTACATATACACATAACAGGGGATATCAAAAGAATTCTAAGAATTCCATAAAAAATAAAATCGAAATCTAAATTAAAACTTTTAGCTTGTGATATCAGTCGTTACATCTCACCAAATATAATCTTTAAAATTGATTGGATCTATGAGAGAGAGAGAGAGAGAGAGAGAGAGAGAGAGAGAGAGAGGAAACAATAATGATATCATTCATATTCAGGAATAGGAACTCAAATCTAATTTCGATGTGTTAAAAAAATATGATTTGTATACATTTACCACTAAGTGCACAACAATGAAATAGTGAAATTTGTAGATCTAATAAAGAAGAAAAAACGCCAAAATGAAATGAAAATAAACAAAACTTAGAACCAATGAGACTTTTGGTGGATGAATCCTTGCTTATAACCATGTCTAAATGTTACTCAGAAGGATTAAACAGACGCAGTTTTTCTTACTCTTAGGCTAACCATGTGAGAGTGTACCTCCGACCCCAGGGGTTAAAAGTCCGTCGGAAAACCAGAATGTTTTTCCTTTTTAATTACAAACATATCTGAAGTAAATTAATCTTACGCAATCCTTTCTTCCATATTGTAAATTTCTTTTTACGTCTTTATATTTTTTCTACATTGTATGGGAATTATGTTCTAATATGCTCTGTTAATTAATTGTAATTATATATATCTTTATTACCAATAGAATATCTGCTTTCATTTATTTCTTCCTGTATTTTTTATAATGCATCATTCAACTTACATAAGTATCTTTCAAACGAGAACGATATAAATTATCACAAATAGATAATAACATCGGTAATAAAAATAAAGCTATACGTAAATCTTCCCTGTTATTTGTAGCCAGGAATGATTATTTGACTCAGTTTCTGGGGGATCTAGTGTCGCATCCTACCATGGTTGGGACGTAGAAGCTAGTAAATATATGCAACAAAGTCGTATTTTGTGATATATCTTTCTGTGTTTGATATTAAATGCCTTTTTATTTGGTATATGATAAACTCGCAGGGGTTGATTTTTACAAACGCTAACTGCACTATTTAACCAAATTAAGATGAATATTATTAAACTTATTATTTCTTATCTGAAATAATGTAAGGTTGATTGTGTATCTTTTTCATAATATGACCGTTTTGTTAAAATTGATATATTTGTTCAGTTCTCCTCCCAAGTGTAAAATGATTGCAGCGTTTTTTTGATTAATCTAACTTATATTTTAGGTTATAATTAATATATAATGAAATCTTGTATAAGTAATTGATGTTAAACGTCGTAACCTTGTTTTCAAAATGTCTTTAAAATTTTTAGAAGTTGTATTTTTTAATCACCATAAGAGCATTGATTTTCTACTTAAACTATTCATTTAATCAATTACAATAATTCCCCCACTGCAAATGACTACCGGTCATATCTGAATTGAACTTTTACTGTGTACCAATATTTTTTCTTGTATGTCTTACTTGTATGCTTACTGGTAAATGATATCAGGGAGACATTGGAGATTTTTTCGCCCTTTTTAAAGCATTTCATAAAATAAAGGTTTTTATTTACTTAAAAAAAGTAATTTTGAACATTTCAACATTAATTAATTTTTGACTTTAGTTTTATAACTATGTAAATTGTTTAAAAAAATAAATTTGCATTTATCAAACACCATGTAGAGACGAGGAATTTCGCTGGACCAACAAAATTGGATGCGCTTTCATTTGTATGGACAGAGAAATTGGCTAAAAAATCCACTCCTATGTTAATGCATCGCATCCTGGTTAAAATTATTCCACAATTTTAAAGAATACATTAGATTTTCTTGCATGAGAAAATAGTTGATTGATTGATTGATTCTAACGGCATGTCAACCTGTCGGGCGAATGTTTTATTCCCCGAGGTTAGGAATCGCGTTCATTGTACATTCGTATTTACATTTATGTAGTTGTTTCCTATGAGTTTTCTTTTGCAGACGGTCTAATCGAATGTGAATAATTTTAATCATCCATTTAATCAATAGATGAGACCCTAACAAGTACTACTACTCCGGATCAGAGTGGATCCGGGAGTAATGGTGATGAAGGGACACTCCCTAGATCTCCAGAACAGGACCCTCATCATTAGATGCAGTTTAATGTCATACCCAGAACACCCATTTTTTGGGGGTGTGTGTGTGGATCTTACTCCCTTGTAGATGTTATTTACTTATTTTTCATTTCTTATCATACAGATCAAAAGATGAAACAAAATTGTACTCCGTTGTAACGATTAGTAATATGCAACATACCCCCGCACCATTTTGGGGGTAAATTTTAACATAAAAATGTCAATGTACTCTGATGAAGTACACAAAAAATTATCAAAAATAAACATTATTTCAGATTACAAATTAAAGAGTACATGGAGTTTATGAACGGCAAATATTCTAATATTATACGGAATATATATATATATTATACAGAATATATATATATATATATATATATATATATATATATATATATATATATATATATATATATTATCAAAGTCGAGCCGCTAGTTTCGTAATATACTCCTCTTACGTATTATGAAGACAACTGGTTTAATCGTGGGAGGCGCTACTCACGTAGCGTGTCTTGAATAAGAATATCCTGACAGTTTCCATCTCTCTCCAGGTCTACAACTGGTTTTGAGTTCCGAGTTTTCCTTCTAGATCGGTTGCCATATTAAGATTAGTGAGTCCAGTCTGCCTTACTATTTACTTATATCTAGAAGGAGAATAGTTTCTCAAGTTTATTAGCTCAATGGAAAATGCAAACAGTTTTGTTGATGATTTTAACTCGAGTAGCCGAGTACACTCCCTATGATGATAACCGTTACGTCATGAGCGATTCCATGCTTTGCAATAAAATAAAAAGGATGTCGCTAATTGTTGTCTGTTGCTGTTCCACAATTCAAATAGAAATTGTTTCCTTAAGTTTCCATTAATTTTGTCACAGCTGAAAATATTTGGATAACATGATTAAACATTTTATTAATCAATAGAAACATTTGCCTCCTGATCTAATCGTTTGATATAACACGTATATACCAACCGTTTACGAGAGGTACGTGTGAAAAAAAGTTATTGAAAGTTTCATTCGTTAAACTGATAAAACATTATTCAGGTTTTTATTCTCAATAAAATATTTTACATTTCTTGATAAATCTTTTACCGATAATGATTTTTTTTCTGGTTATTCAAATCTTAAAATTTATGATTAAAACGCAAAGAGATCTTCAATTTCTAAATTTCCTGACATTTAATGAGGAGGGGTATATTTTAAAAATTCATTGCATTGTAAAATGAGGGTTAATTTCTGGCTAAATATCAATAAAACCACCCTTTTTAAAACCAGAATTTTAATCAGTATCAATTTACTCAGTGTGCATAAAATAGACTTATATTTGACTGGAAAAGTTCATTCTGACAATGAAGTTGACATTATTGCCATAGACAGAACAAATACCTGTATTATATTGTTAAGTATAAAGAACACAACTTGAAAGGTTAATTGGTGCTTATATATTTCTGCTTTGTACATAGAAATGACTTCTGGTCAACTGACTATTGATTTTGCAAACACTGCAGAAGGATCTTAAACATTTATTTTATTATCATGGTTGGTGTTATCCTTTCCATTTTTCCTTATGCAAGCAACAAAAGTGGCCAACATCATTCAACACAGATGTTCTTGATGACTTATTTGCTTTGGGTAAGACTCTTTCGAGTAACTGTAAATACTTTGATCAGTATATATAGAAAATAAACCTTAGAAAAAAATTTGCTCAACAGAGTCCATGAATTTTGGTTCTTTTAGTTTTAAAGTAAAGAGTAAATTTTCGAAGCAAATTGTTACTTGGAAGTAATGATTGCAAAATAATACAAAGAAACTCATCTGATGATTGCAGTTTCGCATAAATTGAGTTGATGTAAAAATTAAGGAGGTATTTCAAAATGTTTCTATTTTAAAGAAACAGATAATGGTTGATGTAAAATAGATATTGATAAAATGCCTACTTCAATAAGTGTGTGTGTGTGTGTGTGTGTGTGTGTGTGTGTGTGTGTGTGTGTGTGTGAGAGAGAGAGAGAGAGAGAGAGAGACAGAGACAGAGACAGAGACAGAGGAAACAAAACTTTTCTAGCGTATTCCACGGCGGCCTCCGTTATTATTTTCCCCTTTACGCAACACAAAGTAAGAGATTTTCTTTTTGAGATAAGACAAGAACGACAACGTTTGTAGATTAGCAATAAGTTAGAAACCAAGAGAAGTTTTGTAGAGAAGGAATTGAGAACCCCCTGACTTTATTAACAACACGAACAATAGAAAGAGGGAGAATCAACTAAACAGATTTACAGATCACAAGTGAGCGATGGCAAACCAGTCCAAACACAATAAGTCATTCTTTTTCTGGGGTATATACATAGCTAATAAAAGAAAACCGTCACACACAAAACAAAATACATAAAAGGAAAAGTTTTATAGCCTTAGGGAATCAAAAGGGTCGCTTATTCGAGACAGTTTTGCACAACTCACTCCTGGACAATCTTCTTTCTCAGATCCCGTCTCAACACCATATTTTTGTCAACATTGTTCCCGAATCGTCAGTGTCTCCCCTGCCACTGCTCAGACCCATGTTTGTTACGGTCTCAAATCCAAATTCTATTGACTGTCATTGCCAGTTTTCTCTGCTAAACTGGCAAATCTCTTCTTTCTGTTAACGGAAGGATTCCGTTGAAAGGCTTTTAGGTCATCATCATCATGATGCCGTGCCGCCAGCACGGATATCCCTGACCCTCTCTCGCCACCTATCGTTCATCACCTCTGGCAGGTCTTCAGGGTTAAATCCCGTATCCTCACATTACTGCTGTATGTATGTTCGAGCTGGTCGTCCTGCTTTTGCTCGGTCATATGTGGGGGTCCATAGGAGTACATCACTTATGTGCTCGTCTCTGCTTCTCCAGCTGTGTCCTGCATGTCTGGTTCGTTTAACTTGGATAGTTTTCGTGATGGGAGGTAGGTGGGTGTATAGTTGGTGCTTTGTGGGGGTGTTGCCTCCTTGTTCAATATTGCTCGCGGCATTCTTGTGTAATTGCCGTCTAGCTTTTTCTCCAGCCGTTTTGTTAGCGTCCATGTAGTGCATCCATATAGCAGTATCGACACGACCGCTGCTTGGAAGAAACTGCGTTTCATTTAATCGGTCAGGTCTAACTTCCATATGATCGATAGTTTATCAATAGCTGTCCATGCCTTCGTTAGCCGTGTGTCGATGTCTTTTTCGGTTGATGAGACACTGCTTCTTTGGTAGGTGAATTTGTCTACCTGTTTCAGAGAAGTTTCGTCTAGTGTGGAAATGTCACCTGTTTGATTAAAGCACATATATTCAGTTTTGTGTGCATTGACATGGAGGCCAATGCCTGCGGCGGCTCGTTCTAAACTATGCAGTAGAGTTTCGGCTTGGTTGGGTGTATTTGCCAGAATCGCTATGTCATCGGCGTAGTCGGCGTTGGTAATTGTTTTTGCGGGGTACCTTCTGCTTCTTTTCTTTGTCAGCTCGAAGCCGTTTTCTTTTATTTTATCAATTGATGTTCTAAGCACGTAGCCTAGACAGATGATAAAGAGGTATGGAGCTAGCGTGTCCCCTTGTAGTACTCCTGCTACAATGTCGAAGTATTCTGTGTCTCCATCCGGTGAATGTACTTTCACTTTGGTGTTTCTATAGAAAATCTTTATTGCTGCGACGGTCTCTTTTGGTATACCGTATGCTAGTAGGATTTGTTCCATCTTCCCTCTGTGAATGGAATCAAAGGCTTTGGTAAAGTCGACAAATAGTAATGTCGCCAGTAGGTTTTTTGCCCGTACGTCTTCAAGGATTCTACGGATGGTCAATATTTGTGAGGTCGTGGATCTATTAATTCGGAAGCCATTTTGGTTTTTCCTAAGAATGTTGTCAATTTTGGGTTCTATGCGGTTTCGTAGTAGAGCATTGTAAATTTTGGCTGCTATGGATGTAAGTGTTATACCTCGGTAGTTCTTGGCTAATCCAAGATCACCCTTTTTAGGGAAGGGGAGGATGCATCCCTTCATCCACCTGTCTATCGGATTTTAATTATAGATTGCGTTGCAGTGTCGGAGCAGTATGTCGTCAAATTGTCTGGTCTTCCATACTTCTGGGGGAATCTCGTCAAGCCCTGCGGCTTTCCTATTTTTAATTTTTCTAAGAACCGAGTCGAGTTCTTCTTGAGTGAACGGTCCTAGTTTAATGTCCAATTGCTTACTATTTCGGTACATAGAAGTTCTAGAAAAAAAAAAAAAAAAACAAATACGTCCCCCAGAGCAACATAAAGATATTTACAGAACTCATTATCCAACAACAACAAAAACACATTTTATTATTAATATTTACTCGTATTTTTTAATCTTTTTATTTTAAAATATTTTTTATCACAATTCATTCGTGACGATTTTTTCAAGACAGTGAGGAAGAAAAAAAAAAAAGAAATTAAGCTTCCGCTGAGACAGGAACTCACGTGACTTTTTGGCCTTAGTGAAATCTGGTTATCCGTTTCAATTGTACCAACTTAAAAAGAATTTAGTATCACAGAAACCTAAATCACATCTCTAACTGACCTTCTACTTCGCCTCCGATTTATCGGCGCCATGTTTGTTGTTATTTTATTTACATATTAGTACCGTAATATTTTAATTTATTTTTAGATGAATCATTGTCTATTATTATTATCATCATTATCATCATCATCATCAACAACAACAACAACAACAACGCAATTTCATTTAAATTTGGCCTATAACATCGAATTGGAGAAGAAATAGTCGAAGTGGTTGTCTTAATGAATTGTATCCGTGGCATTTTATCACAGTAACAGCATTTGAAGTTGTCATTTAATACATTTATTGCTTTTGTCCAAGGTCAAACAGTCATAAACAGAATAGTATTAGTTATGCAGATGAAATATTTCAAGGAAAGTAGGCGTTTATTTTACATATGATTTTACATTATTTATCTACAAATAAACAAACTCTACAGCGGTAAACTTTTATTAAAATTACAATCAATGAATTGGGATGTTATACATTTTGTTTTTATATTAGAAAAAATGTAATAAAAAAAATAGCGAAATTGAAAAAAAAAGTGATTTTAAACAGTTACGTATGGCAATCGTATGGTTAATATTGTAATTTTCTTTCAAGAAGTAAACATGGAATTCCGAGCAAAAATATTTTACAAGCTCTCAAATTTGACGTCTACATATTTTTCCCTCAAACAGTATGTAAAATCACTCTAATACTATATCTAGAGTTTTGTGGATTTCTCATGTAGGTGGTGTTATTAATTCCTAAAAATGCCATATGTATGGATCAGTACTTCAGTGTAGTATCTCTGCATTTAGTCTCGGACAAAATTGTCCCTATTCATCATCTTCGTTTAGGATTAGGGCATAGGTCTCCGGCATTCGAGTTGACATCCCAGTGTTGTATCTGTTCCTTATTCTCTGGAGATATATAAAGTTGTAATTATTGATTTATATTATAAAATATAAGTAAAAGTAGATGTATATATAATCTAAAAAAAGATACATTTATAAAACTATAAATCATATAATTGATTTAACATAATTATATCGCTTGAAATTAAAAAGAATTAAACCAAAGATTACAACTACTACTACTAATAATAATAATAATTATAATAATGATACTAATACTACTAATAATAATTGTAATTGGTGCATTTGGAACGGTCACCAAAGGTATGGTAAGAGGACTGGAAGAGTTGGAAATCGGAGGACGAGCCGAGACCATCCAAACTAGAATATTGCTAAGATTGACCAGAATACTGAGAAGAATCCAGGAGATTTGAGGACTTGCTGTCACTCAGACTCCAGTGAAAGGGCATCAGCTAACGCTAGTGAGGAAAACCCTCGAGGAATAATGATAACTGTAATCCTCATAGATCAGTTGGTGGAGCATCAAATTTTGAATCTGAGTGCCTGAGATTCATATCCACATGCGAGCTGATGATATTTTAGAAGTAGGTATTATTAAATAAATAAATAAATAAATGAAAACCGAAACAAAGGAAAAAGTAAGAAAGGAGTTGCGGTGATTTAAAAAAACAAAAATGCAAAAGAGTTTCTCAGGAGACCTCTGATAGAAAGCAAAATCGGCGCATGCCTAAAAAGATAGCCTTCCTGGTGCTAAAAAGAAATTCTTCCCCATTAAGCATTTATCACTTCGACTGGACGGACCGTTTTCTCTTAGCTGCTGTAGGGAGTGCATGTGCTTGCTAAGTCCCGGAGCTTAGCGGCATGCCGCGTGTCCTACTAGCCGCACCCGCTGCTAAACATACCCACTGAACACACGACGAACCTCAAACTTGTAATTGCTGGAAATGATTCTATCATATACTTCAACGCCTTGTCTGGGAAATGTGACTATTTCTACTGGCTTAGGAAAACATTTTCGCCACAGAATAGTCGTAAACCCCAAAATAAAGTTTGAGTTTAAAGGTGTCCTTGTCTTTTTCTTTCCATCCTTAATTCTCTTACAGCCTCTATTGACAAAAGAAGACAACAATGGAATGGAGTAAGAAGAAGAAAAAGGAGTCAGATACGAACTTCAGAATTTCCCAACAAATACCAACAATTAACCACCAACCACGAATAAAACCCTTCTTAAACCCCATAGAGTACTTCAGAAGGGCAAGATAATCAAATAGCTGCGCAGTCTTCCTGATAAGATTCTCCGGGCCTTTCTTGAACTGGACACTCAGAAACATGAACCATAGAACGAGAATATTGATGACGATGTACAAGTCTGAACACTCAAGAGATAATGTAGACAAACTATATTCTACAAGAAAAGATAGATAGATAGATAGATAGATAGATAGATAGATAGAGAGAGAGAGAGAGAGAGAGAGAGAGAGAGAGAGAGAGAGAGAGTGAGAGTGAGATGAAGCAGTCAAATATAATAAGCGAATGCAGTAAATTAGTGCAGAATAAGTACAAGAGCAGGAACGACTGTTTGGGGGAAGGTAATCCACCGTGCATTATGCAAAAGACTAAACTTTGACAAGACATACAACTGGTAAATTCATAGACCAGAATCTGTCCTGGAAAAGACGACAAAATTCTCTGGGTTTTTGAGATAAAAACGGATCACCCGGAAAACCAGACCAAGTTTTAGTTAAGAAGAAGAAAAGAAAATTAGTGGGCATCACTGTTCCGGCAGATCACACAATAAAAGGAAAGCAAAAAGTTGAATAAATACCCGAACCTTGCCGGAGAACTGAAAATGTTGTAGAACATGAAAGTGATCGCGATAACAATCATAGATGAAGCACATTGAATCATCGTAGAGAACCTGGAAAAGAGACTGTGGGAATAGGAGATCCGAGGAAGAATTGAATCTCATCCCTGCTGAGATCTGCTGGAATTCTGAGAAAAGTTTCGGAGAGCTGAAGAAACTAGCTGTCACTCGTTATTGCTTTTTGATCGGCAGTTTTTGGCGAAAAAGTTTGTGCAAATGGAGCACTCTCCATACTGACCTGACTTCGTCTTATGTGAGTTTTTCTAAACGGAAAAATTTCCTCCATGGTACGAGAACATTAAAAGAAATACGATGTCACAGCTTCACACAAAAATAGAAATTTCAGGGGTGCTTCAATCAATGGAAAACACGCTGGAATAAATCTGATGAAGGCTAAGTAGACCATTTTGAAGAAAATGTTTCATTCATTGTTCAATTCGGTTTTTGGTAAATGCAGGTTCAATCTCAATACTTTTTAAACACACCGAGTATTTTCAGTCAGTCTTCATGTCTTATTCTTTCTTCAGTTATTCTTTCGTGGGAAAAACCCTGTGTCTTATTTACCTTTGCGGAGGTAGGAGTTGTAGTATCACCTCCCTTACTAAGGTCAGTAAATGGGCAGTCAATACTACCTTAACAGAAATCTTGGTCCTTACTTCCACCTCGGCCAAGGAATGCTATCCCAGAATCCATCGCCTCTCACTCTTCTCTCTTCCCTTCTCTCTCCTTTTCTCTCTCGCTCTCCCTCTACCTCTGGCCAATCAGCGGAGATAGTAGCAGTTGCTGAAGACGACCCGAGAAGAGAAGAGGAAGCAGTTGCTGAAGAGATTCCAAACACTAAACACACGTGTTGACCGCCGGACATTTTCTAGCCAACACGTGGCGTTGTATACGAAGAATAAAATTCCTATTTTAAAGTTAATATTTGTACTTCTCATTTATTATCTCAAATAACATAACTCAAGTACATATATTACAGAGTTAAGTAAACTGTGACTTTATCAATTTCAATCGTTATTCCCTTTCCGAACTTCAGGTTCTATTTGATTATTGCGATTGAATATTTCTCTAATGTTTGTTGAATATATTTAAACAACATTTAATAAATGCAACAATCAATTAAAATAAAATGTTCATGGTCGATTGTTAGCGACACAAAATAATTAAATATAACTATTCTATAAAGAAGAAAATATGCTTATCTAGTAAAAGAAATAACAAATGCGAAATAAATGTTTATTGAATAGAATAGAGTAATTTTAGCAAATATTTACTACCAGAGAAAAATCTTTGAAGAGTCATTCACTCCTCCAATATTTAATAACAGTTAGCTCTGAAGGTTAATGTTACTATTACCTAGTTAAAATACAATATATCGTAAATGTATGTGCAATGTGTGTTCGTTTTCTTTTTAGCAATTCAATTCTTTTGTGGGTAACAGATGGTTGGCAAGTACTTTTCTACATTATAGTAACCAGTACTGATATTCATAATACGATCATTTAGATGATTTTTTCCAGTCAGTTCCTTAAGCATGTATTCTCCAATCTAGTCACGTTTAGACAAGGATTTTTTTTTCACTCAATACAACACTTTTTGTCTGGTTAGTGATTCTAATAAATTCTGATAAAAAAGAATTGCTTGAAAAATTTATTGGACCAGAATTGGAATAATTCTTTTATGACACCTTTATTTTTTTATTTGTCGATTTTGTTCAGTATTTTCCACATTACTAACTGCAGTGCATTTCCATTTTATCTTTGCTCTCACACTTCCTCTCTATGTTGACTCAAATCGCTTGTCATTTTGTCTTTCCATCGTAATTTCCGGTCTTCCGATTGGTTGTTTCCGGTGTCTTGGAAACCACTCGACAACTGCACGGGTCCACTTGTTGTCTGTAAACCTTAAGACGTGTCCAGCGCAGCAGAACTTCAACTCTCGGTATTCTGGGTCACATTATTCACTCCACTCTGCTCTCGAATAATCTCGCTTCGGATGTGCTCACGCAACGATATTCCCAGCATGGATCTTTCTATACACAATTAATAGGAAATATTTTCATGAATGAAAAATTGGAATATGAATTCATAAAAATAAAAGTATTTTTTATTAAAAAGAACGTCGAAATTGGGACATTTTGTTAATTTTCTCGCATTAAGCGAGTTGAAGTTTTTGAAAGCGAAAACGTATTTGTTGTGTAAACTATTTAGATTTTGTTAATCATTTAAAAAGAAATAATGAACTTTGGTACTTCAAATAACTTTGTTGATGAATGAAGAGAAAAAAAATTATTCTACAGAGCTAATATATATTTTTCAACATGATCTCTTTTCTTGCCAATATACTTAATTCGTTGATGAATGTTAATCACATGCATCAAGCGTTATACAATAGGAACTAGAATCAAAATTTAGCTAATGATAATTACGAATCAGGCTGCAGATTTACTGATCCAACCTCCTTTCTCCAATTTAAACTTTATATGAGAACTCTCTTGGGATCCAAGGGTTTCAGAAAGTTTGAACGGATGATTTCTTCAATTTTTGGAAAATACGAGTTAGTCAGTTCTTGTTTGAATTTTGTTGGACGAGATATATAAATAATTGTTGTATGAGTTTTATTCAGATTTTATCTTTTTCCTCTAAACTTTTAGTTTTGAACCATTGAATGTCGTGCAAATTTTTTCCAGAGAACATTTATATCTTCGTTTTTAATAGATACGACCAGTTTTTGTGTCTTTGTGTTCTTGATAACTCTCTCTTTCCGACCCAAGAGAAACCAATCACCTTTTGAAAATAAAATTCAAAGAACACCAAAAAGCAGTAACAAATGATTTGGTTTGTCGGGTTTTATGGCATATCAACCTTTGTAGGTAATTTAACGCCAAATCCATTTTTATGTAAATAATCAGTTCTATTTAAAACAATTCAGTTTAGCATGAGTACACAGTTTAATTGTCAAAAACATTTCTATTTCAAACTATTCAAGCAGTTATAGATAACAATTCAGTTTAGTGTAAGTACAGTTTCAATGTCAAAAATAGTTCAATTTCAAATAATTCAGTTTAGCATAAGCATGCAGTTTAAATGTAAGTATAGTTTAATTGTGAAAAACATTTTTATTTCGAGCTATTCAATTTAGTCAAGCAGTTCTAATTCAGCTAATTCAGCTATACTAAGCTGAATTAGTTGAATTAGAACTGTGCAGATTTTGTTTACACACAGTTAAATGTCAAAACAGTTCTATGTTAAACAATTCAGTCCAGTGTAAATACAGTTTCGATGTCAAAAACAGTTCTATTTCAAATAATTCAGTTTAACATGAGCACGTAGTTTAAATGTAAGTACGGTTTAATTGTCAAAAACATTTCTATTTCAAGCTATTCAGTTTAATCGAACAATTCAGTTTAGCATAAGTATACCGTTTGTTCTATTTAACCCATTGATAGGGTCCTATCAGGCGCTACCACACCGGGCCAGATTAGACCTGGGAGTGATGGCAATAAAGAGGTACTTCGCATTCCCCAAAGCTTCAGCACTGCTGGAACCTCACCATCAGATTGTTTAGTGTCATATCCAGGACACTCGTTGGGGGGGGGTCTTACCCCTCTGCAGAGGTGCAGTCGGAGTATTCTACAGCCCCAAAGTAACAAATGAAGACACTAATCAAATATGGCTCAACATATGTAAAAGGGATTGGGGAAGTAGTCACACCGACCTTTATAGAATGAGGTCAAAATAATAGACAGCGAGCAGCACTAACGAATAAGAAGGTTGAAAGTTTGATCACATAATTATGTATGCATTTACCCTACCCCACTACCACGGGCAGAATGCAACTGTGGGAAACATTAACCAGAAGCTAACAAGCGATGAATGTTGTATTCCATTGACATAGCCCCAGAGAGATGTGAACGTTTGCAAAGTCACGAGGCTAAGGCAGAGGTTGGGAGGAGACAGTCAAAAGAGATGTAAATCTGGACGTGATGCGGCAAGAACAAGATTTAGCAACATATTAGAACATAAGTCATACGAGGAAAACCAGAGAATATATGACTGAAAGGTTGTGAAAAATATAGAATAGACAATTCATCATGGGGAACTAGATAGTTAAACAGAATCAAGAGACTAATATTTCTTATCACGTATTTGATAATTATGAATATATAAATCTGTTATTGTGAACAATTGAATTGACCTAATTAGTTAATGTGCTGTCGGTTAAGATTCAACATTTTTACCGTTTTTATCAATGGACAAATAACAGCAATTAGATTGAAATATAAAACTCTTTTTATTTTGGGATGCCATGGTGAGCAGGTAATTTTTCCCGCTCTTCAATTTCAGTGTCAACCACAAGTCTGTACTTAAAAAATTGTCTGAAGAACATTTAGTCAGAAACTAAATTTATTGTTTAAAATTAAATTTAATATTTGGGATAAATTAAAGAAGTGAAAACGATCACACCTATCTACTTAGCTGAATTCATTTGTGTTGTTATGACAAGTCTTTCCCCATAAATCAAAATAATAGTTTACCACCTATATATATGAGGTATTTTAAGTTTGTAAGTATATTACCTGTCTATATAATTAATTGCTAAGACATACTTCTGATTGCCATAAATACTTAGATCGAGATTCGAAAAGACCTAGAATGCATTCAGCACAAGAAAAAGTTGAATATCTCATGATAAAAAGGCAAGTTTATGTGCAATTTAGTAATTTTCTTATGTACATAATCAGACACAACTTTTCAAGTATTGTTTGAAACGTTTCTTTAACATATTTATATGCATTTTTTATGTTTTTCATTTAAAAAAAGATAGTGTTGAACAGTTGTTTTTAAACTGGTGAAAATTTACGCTTTTGTTTTTCTGCTTGTCTTGTAAACAGCGTGCTATGTTGATCGCATTAACGGAAAAAATCCCAAAAGTAAGAGTATTGGCCTAATGAGTAGAGTGTTCGCCAATGGTCCGGGAGACCGGGGTTCAATCCCAGGTCGAGTCATACCAAAGACTCAAAAAATGGTACTTGATGCCGCCTTGCTTAACACTCAGCATTATAAGGTACGGATCAAGGGTAAAGTGGATCAATACAGGGAAAGGAGTAGCGCCCTTCCCTACACTTTGGTGTAGTAGCTATTGAAAAAGGAGCCTTCGGGTTACTCTCGACTGCGGTCGTCAACTTTACTTACTTACTATTTTATTGAAAGTTTAAATGTTTTCTCTTAACCCTTTTTCTTCTTTTTTCTGTGGTATTTGAAAACTAGAAGACATCAGGAGAATGAAGAGGTAGAACCAAAGGAAAAATCATTCTGTCAGCGCATTCCATCGTTGCAAAGTATCGCTGTTGTATGCGGTGCTTTTTTAAACATATTTATTAGTATTGGCTTTCCATACTCACTTGGTGTCCTCTACGATGATTTGATGTTTACTTTTGATGTGGGCCGCAGAGATGTAACAATGGTGATAGCGTTATGTACCGGCATCCTTAGTGCAGCAGGTAAAATCTACAGCTCTCGTTTTTGTCTAGACTGACTTTGATATCGAACATTATTTTCTACTTTCAGACAGCAGGAAAATAAAATTTAAATGCATTCTGAACCTCACACAAATTTTTAGATATTTTCACACGTATGTTTCTTCTATTATCAATGGAAACTATTCTAGTTGTATGGTAGCATATAAGGATATGCTATTACCCACAACTGAAGGTGTCCGCTGATTATTTATTACTAAAAGGCAGAAGAAGAATTATTGCCAAATAGCTTCAACTAATTTCATCGTGGCTTTTATGCAACTATTGATCTCTGTCTTATCTAATCTCACGAACTGATACGCATATTTCAACTATTTACATGCAGAAAAATGTTCTTGAAATTTTTATAGATAGAATTGAAGAAAAATGTATGCAATTAAAAAAAAAATGACATCTCAATCGTTAACTTGGAATATTCATTGAAGCGTGTGAAATATCTTTTGGAAGTTGATTTTTAAAAACAATTGTAAAACGATTCTTTCAACGTAAACCATTTTAAACTAACAGTAAATTTTATATAGCTTATTATCTTTTTCTTTAATTGATTCTTTATTTCATTTTGTTTAAAAAATAGATTTAAATTAATTTAGTATTTTGTAAAAATGAATGAACAGAGGTTTATGACATGACAATTTTGCTCGATTTCATAACTATAAAACGTGAATTGCAGGAGCTGTTGCAGGAATATTTATCAATAAGTGTGGCCTGAGAATGACATTATTTATTGGAAGTTTTCTGGGATCATGTGGAAGTTTTGCCAGTGGTTTTGCAACTGGAATTTCATTCCTGATAGTTACTCTCAGCATTTTAACAGGTATGTATTGTATCAAATTATCGTAAACTTGTATTCGTTGTGACGCTCTTAAAATTAAAAAAAAATTCTTTCCATCTACTTTTTTCGTATATTATCAAACTTGTAATAAAATACGATTAAAATCAAAACATGAAATGCATATATATATATATATATATATATATATGTGTGTGTGTGTGTGTGTGTGTGTGTGTGTGTGTGTGTGTGTGTGTGTGTGTGTGTGTGTGTGTGTGTGTGTATTATGATAATAATTATTATTATTGCATAGTGACATATAGTCGCCGATATAGTTAGCAGAGGTTTCTTTGAAAAAGAAGAAAAAACGTTGATCCCTTCATATGGATTTCAGAAAGGCCGGCAGGAAAATATGAAGCAAATACAATAAAAGAATATTGAGACTCACTCTCAAAACTTTAAGTAAAGATGAAAGAAATCGATAGGATCTTCCCCATTGAGTGGGAAGCGCTACACTCTAGTTCACAAGGAAAACAGAAGAATAGTGTTTAATTACGTAAACCAGTTTTTTTTTCAGCCATAATGTTCAGTGTCCGCTTTTTCTACTACGCATACAAATCTAGATATTGTTTCTAATTATTATCTAAGTAATTATATTGTATGATATAATACATGATGTAATTATACAACAGAAAACTTGAATAAACCGCAGTTTGACAGAAAACAGGAAAACCTGAGACGAAGAAAAAAAATAATTCGGTTTCTGGTTTATATTTTACATCCACGCATGCGCATATACATGACAAATACAGAGAAAATCCTTACAATGCAAAAATAAGATAATTTGACAATACATACTGGATGGGCACTACAGTTAGTGTAATGGCTTGCAAGCCTGACTAGCAAACCTGCAAGAGTGAATTCGAGTCTCATTGGGCGCTCCATCCATTAGGTCTTGTGCTACATCTAAGCAAAAATCTTTGTTAATTAGTACTGTACACATTGGATGATGTAGCGGCCATTGAGTTGAATAAATAAATGAAGGAAAGTGTTGTTTTTAAGCATCTTAAAAAATGTTTGAACCAGTAATAGGAATTGAAATGGGATTTAAGAAAATCGTAAAAGAATCTGTACGATTGATATAACAAAAAACAAAAAAAACCCCAAAAAACAAAAAACAAAAACAAAACTTTCGATGAAATAAATATCTAGATAATTATAATTGGTATTAATAATTATCTTGTTGAACCACCTTGTAAAGAATCTAGGTTAAACAGAGTACACACATTCATTTATCATAAAACAAATTATGACAATACAATTATAATAGTTATCTGAAAATAGTAATTAGCAAGGAAACAAAAAAAAATCGTTGTTGAGAGAGAGACTCGTCCAAAAAGAAATTATGTGCATATAAACTAAATAACATGTCTATGAAATTTTATTGAAAATTATCAACCAAAATTTTTCAATGAAGCCAATAAAGAGGATAAAAAGCCAAATCATCTCAACTTTTTTTACTTGTAAAACTTAAGCATTTATTCAGATAATTTTCCCCCATCGCATTTAGATATTTTTCGTAATTTGTTTTATAGATAAATCATATTTAGATACCTCAAAGTAGAAACGTCATTATATTAATGTACCGCTTATCATTTTCCACAATATTTGTGGATTACTAGTCAAATTGATCTCAATTTCATCAAAGAAAATTCGCTCTAGAAATGTTGTAAAATTGCAATTAATTCTAAATTTCATTGAAAATATTTAATTTTGTTTTTCGATAATTTATACAGATTATATAATTGGAAATATCCCATTAGCACAATAACGTAAAATAGTAGTTTAAAAAAAAACTACTATTAAAAACGCTTAATATATCAAAAACCTACATCATTAAAAAAAAACCCATAACCCCTCAAAAAACAAAACAAAACAAACAAGAAAAAGGAAAAAAATGTTTCTTCAAACAAATAATTCCTGTTCTTGCATGGGTGCTTTATACGTAAATTCAAAAATGTATTTTTTAAAAGTCGTTGGTATATTTTAACTTATAAAAAAATATCTACACAGCGGAAATTTAGTAATTGCTTCAGTAAAATTCAGTAAAATGAGAAACATTTTTTTATGTTTGGATATATATGAGGCAAACAGACTTTTATTTTATTTTCAAATTGTCTAGAGGTTAGAAAATCATGTTTATTGTATGGTCATATTTACATTTTTTGTATTGTTATCTCTCAAGAGATTTTTTGCACACAATCCTATCAACTACAAATAATTTTTAAACAGATATATTTGACCTATAGATAGGTCCCCAAACAGATACTACCACTCCAGGTCAGAGTGAACCTGGGAGAAATGACAATGAAGAGGTATTCCACACTCTCCAGATCACCGGAACTGAATTTTCATCATCAGATACAGATTAATATCATATTTAGCATACCCTCTTTTTGGGGAGGAGGGTCTTACCTATATACCGGGGGGATACAGTCAGTGTATTCTAAGCCCCATTATCCTTTTTTACTGGTTCTACACACAGTTTGGTAACTGTTAGCTTAAATGCTTAATAACACTTCATTTTATATATTTACTGAAACATATAAAGAATCTAGAATAAATTTTGTTATTGTAGAATGAATAAATATCTTGAATGGTATCATTGTACAACAGATATTAATAATGGATAGTGTAATAACAAGAAGAGTTGAAGTTTTGCTCAAACTATGTCACCCATTCATAGATGGGAGAAACTTTACAACAACACGGTTAATATGACATGTGAATCTGTGCATCAGAATTTTATTCTCCGGCAACATTCCACTCCTTCTTTTAATCTCCTTAAAAACTAATTTTGTATCAGGTTCATCCATAGATTCGATCTTTTAGAAAGTAGAATGAACAAGCCATACATACAGCGTTAGTGTTTTCAATTACAGTCAGTGGCCACGTGACTATGACAATAAACTTCTGTGTGTAAAAACCAGAAGAATAAAATCTTGATTTTTATGGTGATACAATAGATCGTATCGTTTTTCTTTTGTTTTTTTCAGAAGAATTTTTTTTAGATATATGCAAAAATATTAAAAAATACTTTAAAAGTTGATATGTATACCTGTGCCCACTATAAACCGCGCCAAAAATATTCATCTTAATTAGGAAATTTGATAATTAAGATGTTAACTTTTTTATTGTCAAATGGATTTCTGAAATGATTGAAGTTTATTGAATATCTATGAATAGTTTTTGATTCGTTTGCTTGAAATGCAAGCAAACAAAAAACATTATATTTAAAAATGTTTTACATTCCAGCAATAAAAATGACGCAAAGAAATCGTTTCTCACTATTTCTTATGACCTTTATTTTAACATTTTTGGCGCCGGAATCTTCAACAAGAAAAATTTTGTTTATAAAATACTCAAATTGACCGCGCAAGAATTTTTAAAAAGTTACTCTGTTAAGTGTCCGATTTTGTCGTCACTGTCAAAGCATCTGCTTTCGATAAATAGCACTTGATGCCTAAATAGTAGTTGATGTTAAACGACTAACATCGTAAGCTTATTGAGTAAATTTGCGTTGAAATAAAATCTCAATGTATTAAAATAAAATAAGCTCTAAGCTACTATATAACCTCTATATTCAAATTTCGAGCATATTTTTTTCCGATTTCCTACATTATATAGTCAACCTTTAGTTTTAAAAAAGAGACCGTTGGAAATTTCTGGACACGAAAAAGCTTAACAGGAATTGTACAAGAATGCTAAGAACTATATGGAACAAATCCAGGAGGCAACATTCCACAAAGCAGCAGCTGTACGGCCACCTACCACCTATCTCGAAAACCATCTAAATTAGACGAAGAAGACATGCAGGACACTGCTGGAGAACTAAGGACGAACTCATAAGCGATGTACTTCTGTGGACGCCATCACACGGACGAGCAAGAGTTGGACGACCAGCTAGAACCTATCTACAATAGCTCTGTACTGATACTGGATGTAGCATGGAAGACCTACCGGGAGCGATGGACGCTAGAGACGAGTGGTAAGTGAGGGTCAGAGAAATCCGTGCTAGTAGCACGACATAATGATTATATATATATATATATATATATATATATATATATATATATATATATATATATATATATATATATATATATATATATTTAAAATTACCTCCACATTAATTTAATCGAGCATTCGTGTAGAGCTTCAAGGTTAGAGAGAGATTTATTACCTCTGATTTTATGGTAAAGGCATGGTCGATTGTAAAGTTTTACATTTGGTCAAATTAACAGAGTCATAAATTTTTTTCTTAGAGAAACAATTATGAAATATATTCATTTAATAAAATCCTAACCTCTTCATTGATATACTTTGGAAATGTGCAGATTGTTTAAGTTTTTACTTCTGGAATTGTGAAATTTTTAAGTAACTGATTAAGTGTACAGTATGACAGAGTTGGAAAGTATCATCTGATATTCATTTGAAATTTTGTGAAGGTGAATAATAATTTCGTTTCTTTATCGAATGCATATCAACCTTCGTGGGTTAATTAAATAATAACAAGAATGAATAAACAGTTGGTCTTTTACCAATTGAATTGGAATCAATTTGTAAATTACTAAAAGCATATATTTGTTAAGATATATTTTCTTTTCTAGCAAAGCCAAGTTTATGGACAGGCAATAAGGATAATGTTATTTTCTTTCTAGTTGAAATAGAAAATATCATAAATGTACATGAAATGCGACTTATGATTTTCTCTCAAATCAAATCAATGTAAAGTCCTATTTTCATAAAACAAATGAAGCTTATCTATAATATACTGAACAGAAACAGTGTAAATTTTCTGTTTATTTATTTGTTTATTTCTCCGTCCGTAAATCTGTTAGGATGAAAGTGTAGTATCTGTGAACTCTACCGGGAACCAAAA
The DNA here is from genome assembly GCA_963585895.1 of Sepioteuthis lessoniana. NCBI lineage: Eukaryota > Metazoa > Mollusca > Cephalopoda > Myopsida > Loliginidae > Sepioteuthis > Sepioteuthis lessoniana. The sequence goes on from OY757905.1 coordinate 85,996,972, forward strand.
TTTTCGCTCTCAGACACTTCTGCCTATGATCACAATATCTTTTAGGATAAGGTAAAACCAAGATGGCCCTATTTGGAAAATTTTCGTCTCCAATGAATCTCCCACTCATTGCAGTATTGGGGGTAAGAACGTATTCTGACGTTTCCGTGACACGGGCCGCGATGTCCGAGCAATTTTTGTCCTTACCCACTCGTTGTATCAGATCAAAGTGTTGTAACTGTTCCCGTGGAAATGAAATTTCATAAATTACAAAAGAAAATTAGAATAATCATTTATATATTTCTCTATCTGGTTTTTATTATTTTGTATTTAAATTTTAGGAAATACGAAATTTATACTTTTTGAAATAATAACTGTTTTCACCAACATAATTTGTATCTTATAATCGACTTAAAATTAAAAAAAATACTGAGTGGGATTTTTTTAGGTACTACCTTAGGCAAAAGTACTGGGGATACTTATGCATATCCAAATTTTTGGTACTAAAATAAAATCTACTGTAAATATGTCTGTTATCTATTTATTTTGTCTTCTAAAATATCATCATTAGAAATTCAAATGTTCTTGAATTTTTTCAATGATGTTAACTAGTTTTGTCATAGATAGCAGACTTATTCTTTTATTCAGTCATACTGACTTGGTGAATATAAAGAGGAATAGAAGGAAATGTATTTTACTTGGCTCTCTTATAATCTCTTATGGCAAATTCAAAATTATTATAAATTCCAAACTACCCACAAAAGCTATAAAAAAATTTTATTACATGTTACTTTCCAACACTATCAAATTTGTGGACTACCACTAAGGATGATATTATCAATAACGTTGAGAAAAGTCATTAATATACCTGAAATTGTTCAGACAATCGAAGCTTTTCTTTGTATACCTCATGTTGTTAACGTTTCCACCGATCCATTCTTAAGCTCTCGTCAGATGTATCTTCTTTCGAAGAAGAGTTTACCCCCCCTCTCTGATTATATAACTGGCGAGGACTTAAGAATGAATCAACAGAAACATTGCGTAACAACATCAAAATACAAAGACATGTTTAAATTGCCTGAATAACTTCTGGTACACTAAGGTACACTTTATGGTACACTTTATTTTACTTTTATACAACGTATATCGTGAATGTAGTTATTTACTAAGCTAATTGTGACAAAAGATTTGATGTACGAGACACCCTATGAGAATCGCTAACCATTGCACTACGTGAGGCATGCTGTGAATGTATTCGAAACGCATCTTTTAGGGTAGTGAGAATTGATTTCTATGACTATTAATAACAAAATAATTTCATATATTGATAAGTAAAAGCAACCACTTCATCACTCAGGTATTCATTTTTCCTTAAGTAAGTTTCCAAATTACAGATCAATTTTACAAAAAAAAAGATATGATTTTTATTCTACTTACCCTAAAAAGATAATTTTTCACCTTGAAGCAAAAATAATCATTAATCTAATATATGTAGGTTATGCTTGAAAGAAAGACATAGACGATAACTGACGAAATGAAAAGAACTGTCAAAGTATACATTTTATTCCAAAATGAACTACATAGAAATATCAAGAACTGATATTGGAAGTTAATTGTATGATTTGTGATTTGAACTAAAATTTATTGTCTGGCCTTCAGCGGTAAAGTTTTTATCTCGCTGAAATGTTCCATGATGCCGACGATAGGATATAATGTTGTTTCATTTTGCGTTCTTCTTACTTTTGCAAAATTTGCCGCTCTCAGAGGCCTCTTCATTTTTACATCAAATTTTAGTCTCAGCTTCATTGTTTTTCAATTATTATTTGTTTATGTTTCTACATGCTTTTGGTCCGGTTTTATAACATATCTATTTTCACTGTAACTATGTTATCTTTCAGTTTGGATAAGTTTTGTACACTGCCATACACGATAGTAGTAAAAACAATTCCGTAACTATATATATATATATATGATTAAATTTCTGATACAAGCAAATTCATATATACAAATTAACAAATACATAATTGATAATAGAAGAGAGGGAACTATAATAAAATAGTAAAATTAACGAGGGCCCTTTCGTCCGTGCTTTTCAATTTATATACACCGGAAATTGGTAAAAACAGGGATATAAATTATGTAATTTGGATTGCCAGGACGGGGTTAGAAAAAACAAAACAAAAAAAACTTAAGTCACCCCAGTTCCCCCAAAATATTTAAGATACGATTGTTTAACTGCGTGCATAGAGAGGGGCGATTCATAGAAATATAAATCGCCTCTAAGACTTTTAGATGGGATTTGTCTCTAGTTCTTTGCAGGACAGAGAAACAATCGTTTTCATAACAGGTTCTGCAGCTATTTATAGTAAGCAAATGCTCACCAATAGCCGAATCCATTGCCTGAGAGTGCCCGGATGTTAATCGGCCTGACGAAAGAATTCTGGGTATATGCTGTTTAATTCTCACTTCGAGGCGTTGACAAGTTATGCCTATATATGTCGAACAACATCGACATACGAATTTATATATTAAATTACTTTGTTTAAAGATAGGCAGCTTGTTTTTATTTGTAGAATTAAAAGCCGGCCTCATAGTGAGTATTGGTCTTATAGTTCCCCCTCTTCTATTACCAATGATGTCTTTGTTAATTTGTATATATATATATATATATATATATATACATATATATTATCATCCATAGACAGTCTGTTTCGTTGTATCACAACTCTTCAGTGTGACTAGACACACAAGAGGCTTCAAGATGGGATTAAAGCCCGACTGACTTTACTTTAGTCGAATATCTTACCCTAGACCATCGTCATTCTCAACGTTGGTGAAGGAATTTTGAGTGTGTGTGTGTGTCTCTCTCTCTTTCTCTCTCTCTCTCTCTCTCTCTCTCACACAAACACAAACACACACACTTGTGCGTGTGTCTGTGTGACCTAATAAAAATGTTGCTTTTTAACTCCCATCTTGTTTTCGCCCACAAATTTCATGGTTATTTTTTATTAAATTTTAATTGCTTTTTTTCTATTAAATTTTAATTGCTTTACTTTATTCCCTTTGAAAATTTTCAAACTGAACAATGAACGTCTCGCATAGTGTAATGCTTAGAGAGCTAACAGACTATTGTTAAGGAGTTCGATTCTCACCGTGTGTCTCATACTTTTGGCCTTGTGTGCTGAGTAAATGGCAACATCTGTACTTAATAAACGAAAACTTTAAAATGAAGAATTATTTGGTATTTTCAGTTATTCTGTTGATGCCAAATTTAGTTTGCTAATTTTGATATTTTTGTGTAAAAGAAAAGGTTTTTAGGTTGTACCCATAGGAAGTGAAAGAATTAATTTTTGATATTTTATCTTCAAAAATCTTTAAATACTTTTATTTTCGATTTTCAAACGAAAAGGGAAAATCTAATGTATTTCTTTCTTAAACTTGATGCTTAAAGAAAGTAAGTTGTTTTTGCCCTCCAAGACAAGGAAGAATTTCTGATTTTAAAATGAAGTTATGACAATCAGGAAAAAGATGAAAAAAAATGGATATTCATTGATTGTCATTTACTGCATTGTCATTTAGAATTTAAAAAGAAATTTGATTGTCAGGAAAACGGACTCACAAGAAAAACGATTCTAGGTTCAAGAGACAAGAAATAGTTGGCCAAAATGACTTCTATTGGCAGAAAGCAGACATATTTTTTTTCAAATTATCTATTTCTAATGAACGGAAAAATGTTTTCAAATACATTCTCAACTATCAAAGAACATTGCTGATAGAAAAGAATTGATTGGCTGCTTCAATGAGAAAGTTTCTCATTTTTTTATAGAATGTCATCTCCATAGAAGACAGTCCATAAATAAGAAGAAAGTTGTTGTTGGTATCATAATAGCCTATTTCATCAGTCAATAATTTGGATCATTGACTCTCTGCAATGAACGTGTCATTGTTTAGTTACTACAAGGAATAAATTATACGAAAGTATCTCATTCACTTCATCTAACTGCTTTCTCATCTAATGATCCTGTATATTCTGCTTAATCAATACATTTTTTTCAATTCCAAGACTATTGTTTTGCAGACCTCGAACCCTACAGAAAATTTGTGGGAAATAATCACTTTTCAGATACAACGATTCATTATTTACGTCAGTTCAGCAAAAATTAAACAAACTGGGAAATCATCATGATTGAAGAGTTCTGATTGTATGATGAATTTAATCAAAGACGCCAAGAGAAAAAGAGATTCTAATTTTTTGTTATCGGTCAACAATTTTTGTTCATAAATGTTATAGATACAATAAATGGTTTGATTTTTAAAAATGCATATTTTTATAACATCTAATCCTCTGGTTTGTCTTTGATTTGAGAGCCAAAAAAATTGAGCAATAAATCTTTGTAAAATTTTAAATAACAGATTTTTTACTACACCACTGAAACATTCCATGTTACCATAAAATAAACTCGTATTGCCATAATAACAATTTTTTCATTACTCAATTCACCCAGATCATTATACTGGCATATTCTGAAGTAGAACAATGTTATAAACAATATATATATATATATATATATATATATATATATATATATATATATATATATATATATATATATATATATATATATATATATATATATATAGCGTTTTTATATATCTTGAGTTATTTATTTTTCGTATTGGTTATCTCTTCAGAAATGTGCGATTTATTTTTTTTTACATTGTTTAAATATTGTGAATATTTATTTTAATATGATTCGTAGGTTTTATTTTATTTTATCTTTGATTATAATTTTCTTTAACTCGAAGTAACATATGTTTATAAATGTACAAACCATTTATCTTTATATTACTAAAATTCTTATTTGTGTGTATGCAACCAGAACTAGCAAAAAAAAAAGCACATCACAGCAAACATTTTATTAGAGAAATTCATTTAAAATGCTTGGACTTAGAGAATAAAATAATTTCCAGTCCAATTTGTAACTGAATGATATTTTGAGGGGTCTGCATCTGTGCTGCGTGTCATTTTTTTTAATTATCCAAATTCTCGATAAAACTATGACATGCTAATAAGAATTCTTCACTCTTTCCTAAATAGAAGTATCATCATCAGAGACAGCTAATACAGGGAGAATTCAACGGGTTCAAGGGTCGACTAGTTCTATTATATAACCTGTAAAGTTGATGGTTAACATAAATTTGTGGAATTGTTAAACTCTCTTTGTATTTATACGAGGTGCAAGTTATTTCAAGAAAAAAATGATGAAAAGAAAAATGACTTAGCCGGTAAAATATAGATAAATAGATCAAAATGTGGGTGTTAGCATGCTAGTATCATGAGCCATTGACGGGTACCTGGTTAAGTCAAATTTTAGCAACGTTTAGTAAATAAGTATCGGAAGCCATTGACAAGAATATATTCTAGAAATGTGTTCTTATTCGAAATTTGGTGGAACCCAACACCACAAAGATTAGAAAATACTTTTATGTTACAAAATGTTTTGTTGTTTTGTTTTGATTTGTTTTTAACAGTTTAATTTGGTCTCGTGTTTAGGACTAGGATACTCCTTGGTGTATGTTTCGGCTTTGGTAGCTCTTGGCAAATACTTTCCGAGCAATAATAGCACAGTTCTTGTGTTTTCCACGATGGGCTCACCAGTCGGAATTATGATTTTTCCTATCATCTTCACGGAATTCATAGAGTATTTTGGCTGGCGCGGAGCTCTCATAATTCTGAGTGGAATTTGTTTAAATTCCTTCGTATTTTCTCTTCTAATGACTCCACCTGCACCGACAGTCAAAATGCACAAAACTGTATCCGAGGAAAAAAAGGGAAGCACATGGTTTGACTTTACTATTTTTCGGTGAGATTTCTTCTTTTCCTTCTTTCATTTTCTTTTGTAAATACATGCAGCTACTAAAAAAGTAATCAAAATTTCCCTTCTTTAAAAAACAAAAATCCTAGATAAGATTGTTTCCATTTTTAGTAACAGAAAAAAACTTTCTTTGGAAATACACTCATCATTAGTATATCGTAAAATAGTTTCTTTATTATTTAAAATAAAAAATTCATGTATATACACATTTACAGCGAAGTACAGATATTCTTTTGCATCTGAAACCACCAAATATTTCACGAAAAACTAAATAATGACATATTTTTTATTTTATGTTTGCAAAAATTTAGCGATCATTCTCCAAAATTAACAACGTTTATGAATTCTGAAATTAAAATTATACACCTTTATACTTAACCGAAAATAACTAATTACAATTTTTGAATAATTCATATTTTTAGGCACCATTCGATTTAAAATTATTTACTAATTCACAGATTTCCTCAAAGATAAATATATTTAACTTAGATGATGTTTAAAACTATTTTGAAAACTTTTGTAGATTTCTAAAATGAATTGTATTACTTTCTAGTTTATTATTCAATCAAAATTTGATCATCTTTTTTTCACTATTTAAATGTAATTGCTTATTTTTCAGTATTTTGAATTAAAGCACCAATATTTTTATTTTAAAATTTGAACAAATCATTTTCGTTACTTATTTTTTAAAAACTTGTTCACTGTATCATAAGTTAGGTTATTTTTAGTCATAATGCAGAATATTTTCCCTCATCAGAAAATGAAGGAAAGCGAAAAGATAGACAAATATTTGGATTTTTCTACAGAGCTGAAAAAGCTGTGGAACTTAACAGTTACGATGATGCCAATTGTAGTTGGTGTGTTTGGAACAGTCCCCAAGCTTTTGGAAAGGAGACTGGAGGAATTGGAGATCAGAGAAAGACTCAAGACGATAACATTGTTAAGATCAGCTAGAATACTTAAAAGACGATTGGAATTTTAGGAGACTTGCTGTCACTTAAACTTCTGTGAAAAATCACCAGTTAAATCTGGTGTGAAAAACTTGCAAGGAGTGAAATCATGATAATAAATCCAGGCAAGATATAGGAATAAAATTTGAGATTGAAAAACGTGCCATCTTTATAATTTAAAAAGAAAAAAGAGAAACAACGATAGGGATGCAACAAAACAGTTGAAGAAAAGGAAAACTACAAATACCAGGGAATATTAGACGTGGAATAGAGATGAAAAAAGTAAGAATGAAGTACTCCAGAAGAACCAGAAAACTTCTCGAAACCAAACTCTGCAGCAGAAATCTCATCAAAAGAATAAATGCCTGAGTTGTCACCCTTGTAAGGGAGGGGGTGCAGATGTATCAGAGACCAAAGAAATTAATGACGATGTTCAAGAGAGATGACATAGACAGGCTATATGCCAAGAAAAAAGGAAGAAGAGGACACGCCAGCATTGAGGGTCGCGCAGATGTAATATTTCAGGGACTCGAGGAATATATATATAAAAAAAGCAAAGAATTACTAATTACGGCAGTATACGAGATGATTTGGACATGCCGGGCAAGAGAAAACCTCGAATGATAAACGGTATCTTTTTTTAAAGTAACTCAAAATAATGTCATAAGAACCAATTACGTTAAAGTGAAAATTGATAATATGCAGAATAGCAAGTGCATGTTATGTGGTTACAGAAATGAAATGGTTAATCAGATAATAAACGAATGCAAGACAAAGCAAGACTGGGTAGCAAAGGAGATCCACAGCGAATTGTGCAAGAGATTAAAATCTAACCATACTGTCAAATGGTATAAGCAGAATCTGTCCTGGAAAATGAGACCTTTGAAATTCTTCGGGACTTTCAAAGACAAGCGGGTCACCCAATCCTGACCAGAAAATTAGACCTAGTATTAATCAACAAAAAACAAAACAAAACAACAACAACAACAACAACAACAACAACAACAACAACAACAACAACCCAAAACAAAACCAAAAAACAAAACAAAACAAAACAAGTCATTAGATATATTTTACTGTTCCAGCGGACCACAGAGTAAAAATATAAAACGAATAGATTGAAAAATATCTGTATCTTGCCAGAGAGCCGAAAAAGCTGTAGAACATGAAAGTGACGGTGATACCAATTGCAGCCGATACGCTTGAAACAGTCACCAAGAACTTGGAAAAGAGACTGGAGGAATTAGAAATCAGAGGAAGAATTGAGACCATCCAAACCACAGCTCTATTAAGATCGGCTAGAATACTTAGAAGGGTCTTAGAGACCTGAGTAGACTAGCTGTCATTCTGACTTCAGAAAAAAAAACCCAACTTATTTTGAGATGGTTTGAAAAACTCAAATAATAATAATAATAATAATAATCCAATCTACAGCATTATTGAGAACGGCCAGAATACTGAGAAGAGTCCTGGAGATTTGAGGAGACTTGCTGTCACTCAAACTCCAGTGAAAGATCATCAGCTATCGCTGATGTAAAAAACTCTTATGAGTAAATAATAATAATAATAATAATAATAATAATAATAATAATAATAATAATAATAAAAATTTTAAAATGGCGTGCTGATATATATTTGGCTGCTTGCTTCAAGAATTAAATTAGAACAGGTCGGTTATTTTGAGAGAAATTGGTCTAAATACAGATAAGAAAAAACAAAACAAAAACAGAATGTGATCGAGGCGAAATGAATTACAAAAACAACAAATAAAACAAAAACTTATTTAAATTTTATATAAACATGAAAACCATCCATAGATGGAAGCAGAATATTTCCGTTGAATGAAAAGTATTAACTAAGTTTCAAAATTAGTCAAAACAATAATACTTAGCTCGATTACAAAACAGATAGCTCGTTTCTCTCCATTTCCTTCAGCCATCTTAAGAGGTAAATTATGTCTGTGTCAGCACATTTTTTCTTTTCACACTCATGTCACTTTGACAATACTGACATTCTTAAAGATTCAAGAAGTCTCTGCAGCGATTCAGTCCTCCATTTACGAGGGACTCCTCTGCTTGAGGTTAGGGTTTGCCACAATTTCTGTCAGCTAGTTGATGTCTGTTTACTGAAATACTTGAATCATCGACTCATCGGCGTCTCATCGCCATTCCTCGAGTAACTCAACTATTCTCTCAATGGCCATTGCCTGCTGTGACTTACTAACGCTCAAATAATTAATGTCGATATTTCAGTCCAGTACAGCGGCTCCCTATTTTTATTTGCTCTCTATGATACGTAATCTTGCTTGGTCAAACATAGCGAGTGAAGCTAATTCATGTTTTAGCGTCTCGTCTCTACAGTCAGTTAACCGGACATTGGCGTAGCGGTTAGAGTGTTCGCCAATGGCCCGGAAGACCTGGGTTCAATCCCAGGTCGAGTCATACCAAAGACTCAAAAATGGTACTTGATGCCTCCTTGCTTAACACTCAGCATTATATGGTACGGATCAAGGGTAAAGTGAAGCAATCGAGGGAAGGAGTAGCGCTCTCCCCTACACCTTGGTGTAGTAGCTATTGAAAAGGGAGCCTTCGGGTCACCCTCGACTATGGTCGCCAACTTTTATCATGTTCTCACAGATACACGGTTTCGCCAATGTAAAGCTGTTTTTCTGATGCCATGGAAGAAAAATGGGAAAGAAATAACATACCTTTGCTTTGGTATTTCACATTTAGCTAAGAAAATTTATATTTTAAACAATAAATACAATCCTCATTATGAGCATAAAACTCCAAGAAATAGTTTATTAATAAGGACACCAGACTTTTCCATCAGGACTGTATAATAATACACCTTTTCCACTATAATGAACCTAACCTATACTGGTTGTATCGGACTAGATTGACTGCTAATTGCCATCTCTACTCTCATCTATTGCCTTCTTGACACTATTCAATCTTTTAAACATGCAAGGGGAAAAAAAAAAAAAAAAAAGGTTTCACAAGAATTCTGTTTCAAAAGTGACTCAACAAAGAGACATTTGGGCAAGATACATTTTTACCAGAGACACTTATAAAGCGGACCCTTTAAGAGTGTTTTCAACATCTAAAAATATATCACCCTACGTCTCTATATATTTTCTCTGCCACAGCTTTTCTCTGTCGGCTTTTTTTTGCTCTGTTATTCTTTCTGTAGCACATTCATTACATTGTCTTCTATTTATCTTCTCAGTTTCCCCTCTTTCTCCTGAAATGAACTTGTTGACTACATGTTGACTGTCTTCATAGTGGTTGATGAGTGGGTGGAGAGAAAATATTTATTCAGACCATTTACATTTCCACATAAACTGGGAAACAGTACACATGGGGGATTTTGCCCGTATAATTCCTTTAATAAAATAATTTTACCCAATTTAAATATAAATGCCCACACAACCCCACCACCATATAACTACAGTCTCAATTCATCGTAGAAATTGATTTAGCTGAAGTAAACGTCTACGCTGGGTCAAAACGAAGCTTGCAGACAGTGAGACTAAAAAGAAAATCTAAAAAAAATCTCAAGCTATTTCATTTTTCAAACATGAACTATTTTACAGCCGTTATTGTAAAAAGAATTACTCTCAAAGACCAATCCGCCCAACAAAAAAGAGATTTACCAGTTGTATTTTTAATATGAGTTAATATTGTTTCGTAAAATATTTCACTGAGTCATATAGAAAAATATTTTAAAAGTTTAAGTCAATAACACTTTAGAGTTATTGATTTAAGTATTTTTGTTCTGATTATTAATCCTAACTAAGCAACAATGCCATGTAATTATATTAGATCTCCAGCTTGAAGAAATGTCTATAAGTATAATTTTGATATTTAATTAAATTTGAAAAATTATTCTCATGTGAGAAATAATTAGTTGATTTATTTCTTATTTAAAAATGTAAATTTTGTACAATTAGTTCCGTGTTGCAGCAACAGTTTCTCGCTGCTTATTATCTATTGTCAGAAGCTCCTCATAATGAAATTCCAACCTATTTTTTCATCATGAAGAAAAACATTATTTTACGTTAAAACCAAATATTACCAAATTTAGATATCTATATCAAATTGTTTGGCTATCTATCAAGGGTAGATAAAAAATGATTTCTTACAGTTTATATATATATACCGGACATTGGCCTAGCGGTTAGAGTGTTCGCCAATCCCCCGGGAGACCTGGGTTCAATCCCAGGTCGAGTCATACCAAAGACTCAAAAAGTGGTACTTGATGCCTCCTTGCTTAACACTCAGCATTATAAGGTACGGATCAAGGGTAAAGTGGAGCAATCCAGGGAAAGGAGTAGCGCCCTCCCCTACACATTGGTGTAGTAAGCAATCGAAAAGGGAGCCTTCGGGCACCCTCGACTATGGTCGCCTACTTTACTTTTTACTATATATATATATATATATGTGTGTATAATACGAGCTAAATAGTCTAGGGTTCAGACTTTATTTGTAATAATCCAAGGTGAATTGGAATCTTCGTTGAGTGCTCAATGATAACGGCTATCAGATATTTAATTAATTTCAGATTAAAAATATATCGAAACTCCCATGCAGAGCGAAAATATTTTTTATATATAAATTTGACGAAAAACTTCCATTTAGTATTTTCGTTATAAATTTATTTCAGGTCGTTGTGACCGTCTTCAGATGGATTTTAAAGTATTAGTGTTTAGGGTGTGGTATTGACTTTCCTGCCCCGTTTATTCTTTTTATTTTCTGTCATTTATATATAACGTGTGAAATAATGTTCATATCCAAATGGGGTTACGGATGCTGAAACTACTCTTACAATCAGTTAAACTAACAAATTAACATCGCATCAAACAGTGTGTCTGAGTTAGTTTTATCAAACTAACTCAGATACACTGTTTGATGCATTGTAGTTGCAGTTTCTGGACGACCAGGTTTGTCAGATGACTGGTTAATTCCCATAGTACTGTATTTATCATTTATGACATTGTGCACTGGGGGGGGGTATAAGAAATATTTTCATGAAAATCCTATTTTTAAGTACAAATCAAAATATGGATTCAGTATTATTAACAACTGAGCAGACATTTTGGTGCATCAATTGTCCAACCAAAGAACAGTTGTCGATACACTATCGCTCATAAATAAGTACCCCTCTAACAATTATTTTTTAATAAAAATACAATTATCTTCTAAACTGAAAATACCAGGATTATTATTTGTAATGAAACATAGCACAATCAAAAGATATTATTAAGTATTGTTTATTATGATAAACTCTACAGCAATGAAACTGTGTAACCAAAAATTATGAATATGTAGGAGTCTAAAAATGAGTAAACTTTCTACACACACACACACACATTTACTTTGGCTGCAGTTTCAATATTGTAGAGTTGATAATTAACTGCTAATGATATTCGTTTTGATTTCTACAAGATGTAAAAAAAATCCGGTTATCTTTGGTTTAGAAGAAAATTAACTTTTAATTAAAAAAACATTGGTAGGGGTGTACTTATGAGAAGTACTGTATAAATTATAAATATAAAGATATTATTAAAATTGATTTGAAAATAAATTTATGATAATATTATTAAAAATAAATAATAAAATAGATATAAAAACATTTCTAAAACAAGTTTATTAGCCCTAAACTTAACCAGTGGAAACGCAGTAATATTAAATCTAAATGATCTTTGATGTAAAGCTTTTGAAAGAGTCTAAAATGGTTAATAACAAAATAGGTGGGCGAGAAACGCTGAAATTTATTGGAATGCTGCGAATCAGTATCCATTGAAAAACTCTATGGTTCAAATGATATAAAAATTGAATACCCTAATAAGTTATTTTTTGTTCTATAAAAATTTATGATACTAAATTTGAGAAAACGTCTGCAAGTGAACAAAACCAATGAGACATCGTAGCAGAAAAAATACCTATCAAAGAAAACGCTCTGAATTTCTCACATATGCACACAAAGTCTAAGAACTTTGGATTAAGAATAAACCAGGACTCTGCAAGAAATCTACTTATTTAAAATACCGGTACATCTTTACCACTTCTTCATCATCTACTCTGAACTTCATTGAAGGAATTTAACACTAAAAAAGATACCTATTCGCCATTCTTCCTCAAACCAGTAAGTCTACAAAGAACTCATCTTCTTCTATTCTTAAATTGTATTTAGTATCTCTGCGGAATTATTTGAGCAATCTTTCTGTTTCTTTTTTCTAGGTTACCTCTTTTTCTACCCGTCATACGGTATTATTATTTTTGTTTGTATTGTAATTCATTTTCCCATTCTGTGATTGTAAATAAACAAATTCCAAGTCTGTTTCAATTTGCTCCCCGAGTTTGAGTTCGACTTTGCCTAAAACTGCTGTTATTCAGTTTTATAAATTTTACATGAATTTTCTATACTTGGCCCAAACATAGTTTCCTATCTAATATGAATTTTTAACGTTCGTCCGTGTTGTTGTGTCTTGATATATATACATCAACCGTAAATTTCGCAGGGAAATTAAAGATAAATATTTTCTATTTCCTTGTAAAGAAGTTAGATGCTCAATTTCTATCAATGATTTCATTTTTCAATGCAATAAGAATAAAAAATAGAATTAAAAAAAGGAAAAAAAATTGAAATAGCTTTATCATAATGTATATATTAATTTTACTCAAACTCGTTTAAAATTTGTAATGATAAAGTACAAATGAGTAAAGTTGAAAATTTAAAAAAATTACCGAAGCAAAAAACTTTTGTTCCTATAGTTATGAAAACGCGTTTATTTTACGAATAACATATGAACCCATATATTCATAAATTCACCCGAAATTTAAAAAAAATTCAGACATAATTTCCGGGTCCTGATTAATTTGTCTTCCCCAATGAAATAAATATTTGTAATCAAGTAAATCAAATAATCAAGAAAAAGTATAATGAATTTTTTAACTATTTCGAAACTTAAAAAAAGCAATCCTTACGCTTTTTAGAAAATAAAAATAATCACCATTTTGTTTTATTTTTAAAAAATAACCTTCCTTTTATTTTTACCCAAGGTCGAGTTTGATAAAAGCTATCAACAAAATAATCGCTTATCAAAAAAAAAAAAAAAAAAAAAAAAAAGACAGGTTATTAGAAAAATAAGACTGAGAATGAATTATTATACAGTTATTTATCATAATTTGATTTTCTAAGCAAAATATGCAAATTAGCAACTCAAAATCTTATTGGATGCACGAGAAGCGGTTGTTTTCACGTAAAAATTTCACAAAGAACCCGGATCCGAACAAACAAGCAAACATATACAACGACTTTATATATATAGAGAAGATTGTAGGGTTAGCATTTTTTTACTCATCGTTTTTATTGATTTATTTTTTATATTAATCTATTTTGATGAGCAAATGCGGAACATTCTGCATGTTGTTAGATAATTTCTTCTTTCTTTAATGCAGATGTAAGAACTATATCATCTACTTGGTGGTTTTATGTGTGATAAGTGGCTCGATAACATCAGCGTTAATTACCTTACCTGATGTAATCAGAACCAGAGGCTTCACATTAAAAAAGGCGGCTTTTTTCCTTTCCGTGGAAAGTATGGCAGATATTGTCGGTCGGATGATCTATTGTCAGGTTATATATTTTACATATATATCTATATATCTATATAATAAATTTCCCCTGAATGAAAGCAGTAGATATCAATCTAAAACATGTCTGTTTTACATCCTATCGTTCTTATATCAATATTATGTTTATAAACATTTAATAAATGATAAGTTAATGCGAAATATTGAAAATAAAGAAATCTTTTTTTTTTATTGTTAAATTACAAATATAAAAAGAACTGGTAATTCAATTTGATATTTGTATGATTTCCATCAAATTTCATATACGAACCATGAGTGAATCAATTGTTTTTAATTAGAAATGCAATGGATAGAAAAAAATTCTTAAGTGTTTAGATTTTATATACTGAAGTATCTATTCTTATTCAATGCTGTTTGTTCATGGACGTATGTGTTCCTGTAGATTTCAAATTTAATTTGCACATAAATAACTAACCAATACAAGACAAAAGTAATTTGCCAGCTTTTTTCTTCGGCGTTTCTTTCAACAGGCCTCTCCCAAATTCCGTATGGTAAAGGGCGTAAAAGGCCTTAATCAGCAATACTGATCCATGACTTGTTAAAAGATATTTGAATTCAAAACTTCCTTTTTCTAGATTGGTTGTCTAGTCTGCCCAATTAGAGCAGAGGAAGAAGAGATCAATTGCTGTGATTCCCAAAGCTATTAATACAAAGCGAACGCCTATTCCATTTTTTATCTTCTTATACTTAAAATATATTGTGATATCTTCTTATACTTAAAATATATTGTGATATCTTCTTATACTTAAAATATATTGTGATATTGCTCTGCAATTTTGTGCATTGAGCACTTTGATTTTACAGATTAAAAATACTTTTAGCGTTAAATTTTTATCATAATTGTGTGTGCATGCATATATATATATATATATATATATATATATATATAATGTGTGTGTGTGTATAGTACTGTCAAAGTTTTGTGGCAAATTTTGATCGAAATGTATAAGAGAAAAAAAAAAGTAAAATGCTCGATGATCTTATGCAGAATCTAAAATATTACTGAGAACTTTTTTCTTCTATTTTCTCAATTCTTCTTTTTTTTTCCTTTTCAGTTATCTTGTTTTCAGCGTTTGACTAGCAGAATCCTATTTTTTGCTGCCAGCATATTGTTTTCAGTCTCACTTATTATCTTTCCGAAACTTATTGATATCATCTCTTTATATTCGGGAACCTGCTTCATTGGTGTTACTGCAGGAATGCTTCTGTCAGTTTATAACTTGGTTGTACTTGACATTATTGGATCAGAAAAATATGCTACCGCCATGGGGTTTGCTGAAAGTGCGTGTGGAATTGGAAACATTATTTTAGGAGCAGTCATCGGTGAGTTTAGATCATAAATCTTTATCATGATGACCTTGTGTTATATCCTGCCCGAGCGGAGGGGGTTGGTAAATAGGATCATGATGTATTTTTGTATGTGTTTTACCGTATCATGGCAATAATAGCACATTGTAACGAGATTAGTGCTAGTTAAAATACTCTAACGTAGAGAATAAAGGAATTTCTGGTTCAATTTTCTACTTAGTGATAATAGTGTAAGGCTCTCTATTCCCACTCACTCCTGCTAATAATTAAATTTCAGTGTGTTTAAACGTATAACCAATGGAGATAACTCCAGGTGTAGAATTTTCTTTTTCGATTTAAAATTCTTGTTTCAACGATTCTCTAACACTTTTCAAAGTGTTAGAGAATTTTACGACTGAATAAATTAAACGTTTGAAGGTAAGTGTATGATATACTAAGTAATGTAATTAAATAATCTTATTAAAATGTGAATTTATGATTTTATTAAGACAAATAATTCGTTTTTTCTTTTGATGCTTGAAAATTTAAATTCTGTACAATTAGTTATGTCTGGCAGCAACATGACTTCCTGTTCTTTATTATTTATGGTTAGAGATCTCTTCTCAGCGAGATTCTCCTTATCCCCATTCTAATTTAAAATCTTTGCACAAGGCAAAGTATGTATACCAAATTTGGTTGCTCTGAATCAAACTGTTTGGTCGTCTGTAAAGAACAAAAAAACAAAAAAAAACAAAAACAAAAAACAACTCTTTGTCAATATAGAAGGTACTAACAATTTGTCGTTCTTTTTTCCCGATAAAACGAATTAAGAATAATTGATGTTTTATTTAAGGTTGAATTTTACTTTTATTTAAAAGATAGTAACATCTTAATTATCTGTATTAAAATCAAAATGACATTATATATCTAATAAATTTTTAATACGTTTCAAAGATTTAATTCACCAAAAGTCGACGACTTCACTCAACTCGAGGTTAATCAAAAAGTGTCATTAAAATTTAAAAAGTTTTTTGAATGAAATCAGTAACGAGAAACATTAATCCATTTGTGTAAAAATATTACTTACACGTTGATAACTATTTCACTTACGATGATATTTAAATCCAATTAGTTGGTAAAAATTAATGACAGACATTTTCGCCCGTCATTAGTTTGTTAGATTGAGTTTCCCTCCAAAAATTAATAGTTCATAATACTAGAACCACATCTTTTTAAGTATCGAAAAACATCAGCAATAGTTTACTTTTTGTATTTAATCTTGAAAAAGAAAATAAGTTCATTAACATGGTTTTTGAATGTACATTTAAGAAAACCCAATGAAATAATAATTATTAATTCATTATTAATATTGAAATGAAATACTTTTTAATTGCCTTTTTAATATTTAATGTTTTACCTCGTAATAATCTACAAATCTTTCATTGCCCCTAAAACACTATTTTTTTTACCTTTGTTAAGATTTCCTGTTTTTATAACAAAATTTTGCTTTTTTCATTACATTCAACCGAAATACAAAGAACAAAACTCGAAATTGCTTAACGAATGTTATTGTAGGTTTCCATATTTTTTCGTCTTACATTTTTTATATCTTAAAACAACTCCGAGAATTTCTTTAAAATTTATATTTTTCAATTAGTGAAAATATTCTTTCTTTTATAACATATCAAGATTTAGCTCGTGATTGGAGAAAATTTCCAAATGCAAACTTAATCCCCCACTGTATTTCAGCAGAACAAATATTGATACAGAAGTATTCCTCAAATAATCTACAAGAAAATTATATTTTCTGTTAAATCACATTATTAAAAGATCTCAAAGCATTTTTTTTAAATTCTATATTCTCATTTGCGGTATTATTTTCTTCCAATAGCTCCCAATTAAAAATCTTTTTATTCCATTTACACCTTCAGACATTTATCTTTTTATTATATACAAAAAGTATATGCCATATCCTATACTCTTACTAATTAATAACGCTGCATACTCATGGAAGAGTATAAAGTTAAGTGACCTGAAAAAATTGCTGTTTTTGGATAAAATAACTAATGCATTATAAAAATCATTAATTGATAAGTCAACAATGAAAATTTCATTAAAATCGGATATATCCCTGATTTTTATGATTTTTTTTTAGTCAGATGTTGTGATTTGTTACAGTAGGAAAGGTCTTTGGCGGCCTTGTTGTTAATTCATACAATAGAAGCAATTCTAAAACTAATTAAAAATAGAGATTAGGGCTCAATTTTTTAAAATGTAAAATTAAAAAGAAGTATCCCCTACAAAGAAAAAGTTGATAGGGAAACAATATTCAATGCGAATTTTCAAGATATTTTCTGTCTTAAAAAAGTTATTAAATTTTTATTCTATTTTTTATATTTCAGGTTCTATAGCTGAAACAAGTAATTCATTTGATTCTAGTCTCTATCTACTTGGACTGCTCAGCTTAAGTATTTCTGGATTTGTGTCAGTCATGTATATAATCTGTTTTAAAATTCATAGCGGCAAATCCAATTCCACAGATCAATCCATAAATGAAGCAGAAGGCCAGGACAACCGTGCATTTAAACAAGACAACAAAAAAAGGAAAAAGGATGATAGAAAAGATGAAGAAAATAACTGAAAAAATATAATTCTCTTAATAAATTTTTTGTACACACGACATTGGTTGCTGTTTATTTCTATTCTCATTAGAATCGAATTTAGGTATAAACCAAAGAAAGTTAGGGTCCCGCAGTTACCGTTATGAGTGGATGGTGAGTTAATATTTCCAAACAAACTCCATACAGATTTCAAAAGTTTAAACCTCTATCTTATTTAAATCTGGTCTTGATTTTTATTCATCATCGTAGATATCAACTGAAAACATAGCGTTAAAAAACGAAAAGGTGAACAATTTTTAAAGAAATCAAATTTAGTAGAGGTATAGTGATAGCTTTTGATACCAAATTAATATCTTTTACTTATATGATAATGAATATAAGAGAAAAATTGTTCTGATAAAAGCAAATTGCATGAAAATCGAATCTACATTGGTTTATATTTTAAAGCAAATAAAAAAAAAGTTCAGATGAATAAAGGAACAATAGATAAATATATGAATAAAAAATAAATAAAATAATTATTGGACAAAAATAAACACAAAACGAGACAAACATAACTTTTGGGGTCTATAAAAAAATTATACAGAATACAGGGTATTAAAAAGAAAACAAACAAAACAAAGAAAAAAACTACGGAAATTTCATGTTCCATATTTTGTGAAAGATTGGGTTGCCATCATGGCATTCTACATTATAGACCAACCCATGGCGCAACTGAGAGCCAGAACTGTAGACCTATTGAAAAATATACGATTTTCAGAAATTTTCGAAGAAAATTAAGTCAACCACTTTTGAAAATATTTAGAATAACATTGTGTTGAAAGTTAAATAAATGAAAGTATGTATTTTTGCTTTGGACACTGATAATTATTAAACAACACAAAGGGGTAATTATGAATTCTGGTAAAAGATATAATACCCATAACATTGAATCAGAAATATCTATATTATATACAGGTTTCACTGAACCCTTTATTCAATCTATTCCATGTAAATGAATAAAGAGTTTGGTTTAAATTTACTTTACAGTAACTGGGTTTGACAAACAGAACTCGAGAAGGCTGGAAGACATCAGCCAAAGTGTTTATATAGCAATCAATCATCCCAGGAATATAGACAAATAAAACAATCATTCTAGGAAAGTTTCAAAACTTTTAGAGCTGGTTCTTTTTCTGATCTGGGTGTGCCATGTTTGCAAAATTTTTCGAAACTATATTTGCAAAAATAGAAGCATGCTTTTTCTCCATGTTGAAAAAATGAAACTCGGAAATAAGCATAAAAATGTTACTTAATGATTTACAGCAAACCTTTTCCTTTATTGTATGGAAAAGGATGAAACAAAAAAATGACCATTGGCAATTATGGTCAGAAGAAACTTTTAGTTTTCCACGGTCAGTTAAATTAGTATATTTTTCATACTTTTCATAATAAAAATGGATTTCACATTCACTGGCTTGATTTTCATTTCTTGTAATATATTCAGCTATGTACACAAGAGCCATTTTTATTTCATTAGAAAGAGATGGTTCAGAAATTTTCCAGATTGTCAAATATTTCTGGACCTTCCTCACAAAGTTTATAATCACAAGATGTACATTAACCTGGATTAACATCAATATTTACATTTTGATTTAAAAGTAAATATGTCTGCATAATATGTAGCTTTTCAATACACAGTTGAATATTAATAAAATAGGTGCCACCTGATCCTTGGCGAAGTTTACCAAATTATCTTTCGAATGGATCAGTTGAAAATTGCCCAAGTAGTACATATTTATGACTTGTAGCTAAAAGGTGTCGACATAGACTCAATTCCATTGCAAGTATGATGTATGGCGGTACCAGTGTTTTGGGATAATTGTTTTTTATGATTACCTTGACTGTCAGCCATATTAAGAACCATTTTACCAAATTCAATGATTAAATCAAGTCGGGTGTCATTTGGAAATCTGATTTCAGCTTGTAGAGGATCATTACGTAATTTATCAATTTGAAGAGACTTAACATTTAAAATTTTCCACCATGTCAAAACCTTGTTTATGAAGAGGGCAGTATCATTCTTATCTACATTTTTCCCGACTGAATGAGAAGTGCATTATATGCTTTTTCAGAAAACACTCTGAGGCAAATAGAAACCCGTTGTCTTTCAATTGGTTTTGGAGCAACGGAAATTTCATTTAAATCTGAAAGTTTGACTAGTCTTTCAGATTCTAAACGATACAACTGTTTAAGATGTGCCCATTTTGCAACTCGTCTTATTCCATCATTGTCAAAGATTAGTTCTGGTTTTCTCTCTGCAAGAAATTGCGAATATTTTTCAACTGATGAACATAATCAAAAAGCAAATGTTTATCATCTTCAGTTAACCAAGATTTTTTCAGTAAGTGTTGGATATGATTTAAAATTATTTACTCAGTTGCCATCACATATAATAGCGTTTACATCTCCTGGTACAGATGTGATGGCCTGGACTGTTAACTCAATTTGTTCAAATAAAAAGGTTGATGTTAATTTTGAAATTGGAATCGATTTTGTAAGAAATTTTGGACCCCCATTGAGAGATATCAACATTATACCAAGTACTGTTTGAGCAAGTAGAGCAGCTGATTTACCAAATAGTTGTTTGCATGATATAACAACATTTTTTTATATATACTTCATCATGGAGAATTATGCACCCTTTTTGACAGATATTAAGAGTATTAAATATAAATGACAAAAAGATTTTTCGTTAAGTTTTAAAACTTCTGACGTCATCCTTCCAAATGCTGCAAATGAGGGCAATTGAAAATCATCTCTTAATCTATCATACAATGTCAGTGATGTTGCATAGTACCCAAAAACACGTATAACTATATCTGAGCTGTATTTTATTCCAACCATTTTGGGAGCCATTGCTAAAAATTGTTAACTCAGGATATTTTCTTGTGATCAAAAGCCGTAGAATTTAAATATCTGAGGATTTCTTCCAGCTTCTACAAAGTGTCAACTGTATTTATATGGTTTTTGGACAGGCTGCTAATAAAACACTTAACTCCATAATGAAACTTTTCAAAACGCAAATTGTCATAAATTCTCAATATAAAGAGAGGAATACCATCAATAAATTTTGATGATTGAACAGTTAAAATATTTTCATCCAAAAATGCTACAACTGGACGTCTTTTTTGTTGTTTAGCAGACTTTCTTTCTGATGTGGACCCAAAGTCAGTACACAGAAGGAAAACACGGTTTAGAGGTAAGAAAGATATATTAAAAGTTACAAAGGATAGTGTCACGTGGTATGCCACTGAGAGGAGAGAGGTAAGATCAATTTCCCCAACTCCTCCGTGTTTGAATTAACAGGCCCCAAAGATTGACCGTTAAAAGAGGAATAGGAATGTAGGTCAACTCCTCGGCCTACCTGTTGAACGAAGTAACGAATCCAGGTCAGAACATATAGTTAATGCATGACTGCTCCCTTCTCCATCTCCTACAAAACCTTAAGGCCTTGTGCCTACCATTTATTACTTAAATTGAAATAACCTGGCAGTACAAGAGTACTAGAAGTACGACTACCAATATTGGACACTATTGTGACGGTGCATAAAATATTTATCTCATGACGAGATTTTATTCTTACGTAAAAGCTTTTTTCTCCCCTTGAAGCCTAGTTAGCAGTATGTTGTGAGTCATCGTCTCCGTCATCTAGTTGCTAGTGTCCAAGATCTTCCCCATCACCATTATTTTTGTACCTCAACTCTCACTCCGGCTCGCTTTTATGAAAGATCTTGGAATTTCACATGTGTATAATTCATATTATCTGTCATTTAACTGCCCACACCGTACCCAACCCTATATTGTTTTTGCCCCATTAGACTAGGATCCCTCTCCCACCAAGGGTAGGTCCGACTTGTTTTCGGTGTTTCGGATACCGGAAAACAGTCGGCCTCCATTTCGTAGACGGGGGGATGGGAGGGCAACCAAACGGGGAAAATCTTTTCCTTGGTTTCGTTTTATTGTATTTTGGGTTTTTTCTCCCATTCCCATCATATGATATTCATTGTAAATAAATCATAAATTGTAAATAAAATCATGCATTCGGGGTTTTAAGTAGGTCTTTTTCATAGAGGAAATATGGTATTTTGGTGGTTGCTGCGTGCATTTTATATATTGTACTGTTGAATGGGTCGGCGAATGTGACTAGGTAGGTTCCTCTAAGCACCAAGCTGCAAACCTTCACTTTTGTCAAAATTAATCTTGGCTCCTGCTATCCGCCCGTACTCGCCAACCGCCTTCTTCACAGCCTTTATATCCAGGCGGCGGGATACAAACACTGTGATATCATCGGCGAACACGGATACCCTTGCCGTAAGAGGGCCGGATTTGTCCCCTCATCCCTAAGACCAAGGAGCAGGGGCTCCAAAGCGAGGACATAGAGAAGTGGAGACAGGGGGCAGCCCTGCCGGACCGAACGCTCGATCGCGAAAGCTCTCGAACGTCTTCCTTTCACCTGCACCACTGCCTGAGTGTTGTGGTACATCATGCTAATCCATCTGCGGAACTCCGGTTGGAATCCGGCAGTCCCCAAAACAGTCGCCAAAAACCGATGGTCAACCCTATCGAAGGCTGATCATCGCGGCTTCCGTGCCGTCTTCTATCCCCTCTAGGACCTCGCGAATCAAGTGCAGATTGCCCTGGATCGATCTTCCCTTCACAGCGTAGGTCTGCTCGGGGCCGATCAGATCGCTAATGACAAGCTGTAAACGATTCGCTAAGACCCGGGCCAAAATTTTTAACTCTGTGTTAAGCAGAGTTATGGGCCTGTAATCATCTAAACCCTCCCAAACATGCCTGCCACCTTTCTTCAGCAATGTGATCACGCCCTTGGTAACGCTTCCAGGGATGGCTCCCTGGGTGAACCAATAGTTGAACATATCCGTCAGAATAGGCACAAGCATGTGCGGCAGCCTCAAGTACACTTCATAGTCGTGGCGACTTGTTGAGGCCGACCTGCTTCAACACATTACGGACTTCGCATTCAGTAATCACACCATCGTAAATAGCCGCTTCAGCCACCGCAAGGTGGGAAAAGTCGGCAAGATAGCTGCGAAACTCTTGAAGCGGGAGATCAGGACAGCGGGCAAAGCAATCACGAAAGTGCGCCCGAAAGGCATCAGGTATCTCGCGATTCGATCGCAGCACGTGCCCATCCGGGACTTGACGGAATCGATATACAGATCGGGAAACCTTCACACTTCTTCCTTACACGCAGTCGAGTTCGTTTTCACAGCTTCGTTGAGAACTCTTTTTAACCTAGATCAAATTACGAATCCTTTGTAGCGCTCGGTACTCTTGTAACACTATATAGGTGGCCCACCAAGCAGACGATTCGTTTGTCTGTTTTGGTGCGAAACCAGAAAAAGGGTTTTTGGACCTGAAATCTCGTCGTATCCGGAAGTGGTAAGGGGACGCGAAAGAGAGTTGGTTGGAGAAAGGAGCTGACAGAGAGTTGGCGTGGAACCACGGACAGGGGCAGTTGACACCGGACACCGGAGCGGTGAGACAGCAGCAGAGAAGATAGGGTCCAGCGAAGAAGATTGAGTCAAGATGAGTCGGCATTCCAGTTATTTGTGGAATTTTCGCTAGTAACCCACGCTAGCGTTAGTCCATATATGCTATCAGGAATGCAAAGTGTTGCATACTCTCCTTCTGCTCTGAGTTAACCCCAAACATTGTTCGTGTTTGTTCGTCTGTTTTATTTTCTCCTGTCCCCCCAAACGTATTCTTGTGGTGGCAAGAAATGTGCGTTACCCCCCTCGGACCACTTGTTGATCACCGGCCGGCCGAGAAGTGGAATGGTTAGAAGAGGATGAATGCGTGTGGGAGCGAGGGCGATAACGTTACAATGGCGCCGAGACCAGGATGAAAGAAACCTGATGAAAAAAAAAAATTGGAAATGATCGGACGAGGGAATCGAGCTGACAGACGAACGCAAAAAGAAGAAAGACATGCCATAAGGTCCCTGCGAGCAGCGAGAAAGGAAAAGAAGGAAAAAGAAAACGAAAGAAACAAAGAAAAAAAAAAGATGGAAAAGAAAGAAATCTACAAAGGTAGGAATACACATTCCCCCTACCCCACTGCACTCGAATATAAGAACACAAAAAAAAAAGATTTTTAGATTAAGGAAATTTTAAGATGTAGAAAAAAAACTCCAAGTAATCTATTTCGTTTTTGTGTGTGTGTGTGTGTGTGTGTGTGTGTGTGTGTATGTTTAACCCCTTAACTGCCGATAATTTTTGTTGTAATTTTGTTAGAAGGGAAGGAAAGGGTTTTCTTCCCTCTTTCCACACTTATCTTGACCGTTAGTATTCAAAATGCTTGTTTGTTTTTGCCTAGTAGTTTTCAAAGTATTTTTATACTTAAGTGATAGGACCAGTGGCTTAAAGAGAGAAAAAAAATATATTGTCCCTTCTGAGAAGTTTGGTAGTACTTTTTATGTTAGAGAGGTGATGGGTCACCGACTGAAAAAAAAATGTAAAGATAGAAAAATAAAAAAAACAAATTTTTGCTGTAAGGTTCACTAAAAGAAAAAAAAAGAAAAATTGTGATATTAGTTTTAAAACCACAGATAAAAGGAAGATGAAACGAAAAATAAGAGAGAGAGAGAGAGAGAGTGAGATCGCTAAGATAGGTTAAAATCGACTGGTCAATGTAGAATCGTTCCGAGTGCAGAAGTGGGGAGGAAAGCTTCTACCACAAAAACAAAAAATGGAAAATTAAAAAAAAAAAAAAAAAAAAAAAAAAAAAATTGGAAAATTTAAACGAGGAAAGAGAGATAAGAACAGATAAAGAAATGATAAAAAGAAAATGTAAAATTGAAAAAAATGGCGGAAAATTTGAACAAAGAAAGAGAAGGAAGAACAGATAAAGTCATGAAAAAGAAGAAAAGAAAAAAAGAAGAAAAAAAAAAGAGAGGGAACGAAAAGAGATAAAGAAAGAGAGATTGCCAGGGAATTTTTGTCACTGCATCCATGCCTGTCTCGGTTCTAAAAAGAATAAGTAAACTGTTGGATTTTAAAAAGAAAAGAAGGTTTTTGTTTTTCGTTTTTTTTTTTTTGTCGATTTTAAAAAGAAAACGGTTGGAAGCAAATGCTGTCACCTCCAACCATCCCACCCAACCCAGACCCCCCCTGGGAGAGGGAAGAAGTTAAGTGGACAGGAGAGAAGGAAAGAAAGAAGCAAAGAGAAATGGTGGATGCATGGCAGAGTTTCTTTTGGCAATTGAAATTATTTTATTTTTATTTGTCTGTGAATTGTTTATTATTAATTTTTTTTTTTTGTTTAATTTGTGTGGATTTTCTTTTTGCTATTCTTTGGGTTTTTTTTTTTTTTTTTTTTTTTTTTGTTATACTTTACCTTGTTTTTTGTTAATTATGGGGGACTGAGCTTGCCTTGTCATTTGCTTTGTTGTTTATTGTTATTTGTTTATTTTTATTTATTTATTTCTTTTTTCTTTTTTACCTTCATGGATTTTCTGGGGTTTTTTTTGTAAGTTTAATTGCTCTTGGCACTTCTTCACTTCGTCTGATCGTGTTCCCCCTGGGGGGTTGGTTGCACTGGGCCCACGTTTCGAGGACAGGTATCGAAGGGTAGTGAGTTATACAAATGATGATTTGGGAAAGCGAGTGGGCTGATTGAGACGAATTGATGGATATGGTACCGAGGAAACGGTTGACGATGGGTTGGGAGGACGATTCCTGGGCGCGGGGCGGTGTCCGGTTGCTCCCCCCTCTGGCTGGTCATGGCTGGACGATCTGGGAGATGATGTCAATTGCTTTGTTTTTTTTTTTTTTTGTTTTTTTTTTTTAATCTTTTGAAAATCCATGGAGATTGCTGGCAAGGTGCTGGAATGGTGAAAAGTTCCTTGCTCAACTGTTACTAGGTTGGAATTACGAGGCCAGGGGCCACATATGCTGTGAACCCCCTATGAGGGTTTCTCCCGATGCAACACATAAACAACTGCTGAGATTGATGATGCTCACAATTGCAGGGAGCCCTCTGGGTATGAATTATTGTTTGGAGTAGAACGCAAGATAGGTGTTTAAAAGTCCTCTGAGATAAAATGTAGCAGCAAGGTTGTGAGGGTCGGATATGTTTAGGTCCTGACATAGCATTTGGCTAACCACTGAGACCATAATGCCCGTGACCCGTAAAGAGAAATGGTTAGCAGTCCTTTTCGACCAATTGGTTGAGAGTGGGGGAGCGGAGGAGCAGGCCATCCCAGCACATTGCAGTTTGTGGTAATTTTGTGGAGTAACCTCTATTGTGTGTGTTTTTGTGAAAGAAGCAAGGAGGGCTCCGTTTGAATTGTGAAATTATGTTTGTATTATAATTTTTGTTTTATTTCTGTGTTGTAATTTATTGTGAATAAATGACAAGGGTAAGAGGGGGGGTATGTAACACTATATAGGTGGCCCACCAAGCAGACGATTCCTTTGTCTGTTTTGGCGCGAAACCAGACAAAGGGTTTTTGGACCCGAAATCTCGTCGTATCCGGAAGTGGTAAGGGGACGCGAAAGTGAGTTGGTTGGAGAAAGGAGCTGACAGAGAGTTGGCGTGGAACCACGGACAGGGGCAGTTGACACCGGACACCGGAGCGGTGAGACAGCAGCAGAGAAGATAGGGTCCAGCGAAGAAGATCGAGTCAAGAGATGTCGGCATTCCAGTTGCTTTGTGGAATTTTCGCTAGTAACCCACGCTAGCGTTAGTCTGCACATGCATGTAGTGTTGCATACTCTCCTTCTGCTCTGAGTTAACCCAAAGCATTGTTCGTGTTTGTTCGTCTGTTTTATTTTCTCCTGTCCCCCCAAACGTATTCTTGTGGTGGCAAGAAATGTGCGTTACCCCCAATGGACCACTAGTTGATCACCGGCCGGCCAAGAAGGGAATGGTTAGAAGTTGATAAAGTGTTTGGGGGAGAGGGCGGTAACGTTACACTCTCATGCTCAAAGTCCCCTCTAGCTAGCTCTAGCTACTGCCCGAGAAAGTCTATCTTCCACAGATTTCGCCTCCTTGACTCTATCTAGGTAGAGCAGTCGACCGTACTTGGTGGCGACATCTTTAATCTTATGTTTAAGAGAAACCCACCCCCTATTCCCGGTAACCGCCTCCACTAACGCCCGGTTAATTTGGGATTCTAGCCGGTCCCGGAAGTCCCGTATCTCCAGTAAGGAGGTATTGAACTTCCAATAGCCGGCCAGACTAGGCCTATTAACTAGCCGCAGACTGACCCTAACAAGTTTATAGTCAGTCTACGCTATCAAGTGGAATGTGGGACGACTAACGAAATCGCTATCAGCTCTTCTCACTCACACTCTGTCCAAGTAGGAACCTACTTTGGCAGAGGGCGAGGTATTTAGCCACGTCCACATCTCCCGTCCTTGGTGATCCAGACGAAACCTGTCGACCAAGTCATGACGAGTCATAAGGCCGACAAGGCTGCTTTCCCACCTTTCCGACCTTCTAGCTCCCCGCCCGACCTTATCTATCTTGGGATCAAGGATAGCATTCCAATCACCCATTAAGACTAGCCGCTTCGAATCGTCCAGGAACGGCACTGACCGACGAAAAAAAGGGAATCCTCTCTGCAACGATATTCTTTTCCTTGGGTTGTGGCTTAGAGGGTGATTGTGATTCAGATTTTTGTTGCTGGGATGGTTTTTGGGATGTTTTTATGATGTTTTTTCTCCCCCTCTTCTGCTAGTGATTCCTCGGCATCCCTTCTCCTGTTTAGATTATATGCAACGTCCATACTTTCCTGTTGTGCTTTTTCCTTTTTTGTTGTATTGTTGTTGTTGCTGCTGCTGTTGATGACTTTCCCTTTGTAGCAGTAGTAGTAACAATAGTTGCAATGGTGGCAGTTGGCGCTTTGTTTTGTTGTTTTTCTCCTTGTGTTGGTTTTGGATTCTGTGTCTTTACAGGGGACTTTTTCTTACCGCCCCGAATTACCTGGGTTCACCCTTCTTTATTAGGGCTATCTTTAGTTTCAGTTTTGGGGTCTTCCTCAGGCGAGATGGTAATTGCTGTTGTCGTTGTTGTTGTAGTCGATGTCGATGGTTTGGTGGTTTTCTGAAGGCAGGTTCTGGAAAAGTGCCCCAGCTGTTTGCAATTCGGGCATTGGGACTTTTTGTCCTCGACAACTACTATCATCGTTTGATTTTCGTATTCGAGGGTATGTGGGATCGATCGGAACCCCGTTCTGTTTAGGCACATGGTGAAATAATGGTCACCGTGTGCCGTCCCATTCGTGGATTTCGCTTTTACGACTTCTTCTACGTCTCCGTATTCTGTAAGGTATGCTGCTATGACATCTCAACTTACTTGACTTGGGACGTAGCGCACAGTGACCTTAATTCGTCTATGACCCATGTATTTGGACTGAAGCCGGAAGTGTTTTGATGTTATGTTATAACTGACTAGCTTGACAGACAATTCCTCCGATGGCAGCAGGACATCCCAAGTAGCTAAGCTACGTCTACAAAAATATTGGCTCGGATCCCTGCTGCCTTTAGTAACTCCTCGAAAGTTTCCTTCCCAATACCTGCCAGTCTCCTTGTCGTAATATCGGCTATAATAAAAGACAGGGTTTTTAGCTTTACTTCTTTGATTAGTTCATGGATCGGCAAAATACGATTTTCCTGAAAATATTAAGCGTATTTTTCCCTGTCTTTAACATAGTCCGCAGGGTTTTTTTTTGTGAGTTTGTGCTGCCCTGGAGACCGGCATAGATGGTACCTTTTGGGCGGGTTGAATTGAGCTGGCCGATGATGATTGTGATAAATCTTCCGGCTTCGAGGGGGGTTCCAAATCGTTAAAATGTCGTCTTGTGATTAAAAAAAATCGTCGTTGAATGAAGAGATTTTGAGTTACGAGACGGTGTGTTAGGCGACAGTTCCTCCATAGACGCCTTTGAAAAGCAACTAGGAGGAAGAGTGTTCGAATTTTGTGTTTAGAAACGAATGGAGTACAAGTGGTGCAAAAAATATCGAATGACAAAGTGAAAAATGGCTGTCGTTTTTTTTTAAATTAAAGCAAAGAAAATGAGTCGAGTTTGAGCCCCTCCTCAAAACAAAACAACAATAACAATTATTTGAGGGGGGTCACGAAGAAATAACAAATAATATTCAACAATAATAACAGTAACTATTATAATAACAATGGTTTTCACTTACGCACTCCAAAAAAAAAAAAGTCAAATACACGAGCAACAGATCTTTGCTACTGCGGATATTAGGATATTACTACACTTGTAATATAGTGCTGGAAGAGTCTATGATGCAGGTATGTTTCGGTCTCACAACACCCCTCTTCCAAGAGTTTTTTTTTTCTTGGAAAAAAGGTAAAAAAAGTAAAACTATTAATACTTCTGCCTCTTGAGATTTACGTCGAGTGATGGCGTAAATTTTCTTTTCCTTCGCGAGCGTCGTACTTCCGGAGAGACTTGAGGCGTGTCGAGATCGAAATGATCGAATATTGCGTCGATCGGCTCTTCGCAGGTATTTTGTGGTGATTCCTCAGAGTCATTCAAACGGCATTTCCTGAGCTGGTTCATATGGCGTTTGTGGGTGTTTTTTTGTCCCTGGACAATATAGACCAGTTCGCCAATCCTTTGTTTGATGGTGCCTACTTCCCAGAATGTAATGTTTTTGTAGGTCTTCAAAAGAACTTTATCGCCAGGATAGAAATGTTTCTTTTGAGGCGAGACGGTTTTCTTGAACTTTGCTTGCCGTGGAATGAGTTTATCGAAGACAGACTTGACTTTTCTTGCAAACATTGTTTCTGATTTCGCAAATTCATCCTTAGAGTAACAATAATGGAGTCTTCAAAAACTTCTGTATTTTTGGGAATGAGTCGCGGTAAGCTGTTCACGTGGCAAATATTTTTAGATGTTAAGAACTCGATCTTGAAGTTATAGTTTAAGAGAATCGTTCCCCAACGAATTAGTCTATTTGCAGTATAGACTGGTAGACCTTTCTTGGACCCAAAGATTGTTATTAAGGGTTTATGGTCCGTTTGTAGTATGAACCGTCGAATATTATTCCTAGAGCCTCTTTCTCTATTTGGGAATATTGTTTCTCAGTTGGTAGCAGGGATCTAGATGCGTGTGCCACAGCTTTTCGCGAACCATCTGGCAGTGTGTGGAGAATGCAAGCACCGATGCCGTATGAGCTTGCATCCCTAGCGACTATGATGTCGAGGGTAGAGTCGTAGTGGATGAGGGAGAGATCCGAAGTAAGGGTTTTCTTGGTCTTTTCGAATGACTCTTGGCATTCAGGTGTCCATAACGATGGTTTGTCCTTTTTTAAGAGTTCGTTGAGAGGCCCTCTCAAATTCTGCATGTTCTTTATGTTTAGTTTGTTGAAAATTTCCTCAGGGCTTGGTTGAGGATAGTGGTGATCTTGCAAATCCTGTGGAGAAATCGGCGCAGATTCGTATTTGGTTGGACTTCTTTTTTACATAGACCGTAGGTGCTGCCCATTAGCTAAAGTCGGTTTTTGACAGAATACCTGCTTGTTTAAGTCTATCTAATTCTTTGTTGATTTGCTCTAGAGTAGCGAAAGGGACATCCCGTTTCTTCTTGAATACCGGTTGTGCACCGTCCTTCACCTTGAGCTTAGCTTTTAATTTAGAACATTTCCCAAGACCGCCTGGAAAAACATGGGGAAATCGTTGTTTGAGTTCCTTTTTGAGATTTACCGAATTGGACGTTGTACTTTCAATTTTGCGACAAAATGTACTCATTGGGCAATCCCATAGATTGAATTTTTCTATCCAATCTGTTCCGAAAATGTCCGAATTTTTTAGTACGTAGGCTTTTAGCTTTTTGGTAACTCCATATAGTGTTATTGTAAGGATTACAGTTAGAGATTTTGCTGTTTTATCCGTCTTTAGTGAGGTCGGCTTGTTTAATTTTCGCCAAGTACGCAAATTGATGAGAGAGAACCCGAGTCAAACTGGAATTTAATAGAGCTATTGAAAATATCAACAGTCACATATTTCCTTAAATTCCTATTGACTGTGTCGTCTGATTGAGCTTGCCTAATTTTATTTTTGGGTTTTCTCGTTCTGTTGGCGTACCAGCACTGAGTTAAGTTATGACCATTTTTATTGCAATTTTTGCAATATTTTATCTTCTAGACTGAACAGAATTTCATCCAATTCCATTTACCACAATAGTAACGTGGTCCAGGCGGTTTCTTTAACCTATTTGCGTTTTGTTTATCGCGGGGTTTAGAACATGAAATTTGCCTTTTGTCTTTTTGACGGGAATGGGCGGTTGACTTGCTTCTGATTTTTCTAATCTGAGCTACACCTGATTCCTCGATCGTTTTTGAGTCACACTTGACAGAAATTACTCTTTGACAGTCCTCTGCCAATTTTTGGAGAGTCAATCCTTGTTCGTTTTCAAGCTTGGTCAGTACTCGCCATCTGATTTCGGCGTCATCTGCTGATACTAGATCCTGTGCAAATATTAAGCATTTGAAATCATCGGCAGTTAGCTCGGCTTGTTTGAAATCATTACAGAGCTTGTTCACCGATGCTGCAAACGTTAAGAAATCTTGCTGGTTGTCCTTGACTGTGTTCAAGCATTTCCAACGTTTGTGGAACAAGGTTGTGTTAGGCCTGAATAGTTCTGATAGGAGCTTAATAGTCTCTGGTTTTCTTGGGTAATATGAAGTCTACGAACCTATTGTGTTCTATTGTTCCCAGTTTTCTTAATAGTAGACGTACCTTTTTTTTACTTGGCTATTGTTCACAGTCTACGTTGAAAATGTTTTCATAGCGCGTGTAAAAAACCTCGAACGTTTTGTCGTTCTCTGGTACGTATTCGAATGTATCAATCGAGTTATAGATTGTACTCTGGGTAAATATCGTGTATTTTTCAGAGTTTTTCGAGCGATTTAATGAATTTACAAGTAATTCTTCAAAGTGTTTTTGCTGTAGTTCAGTTTTCTGTAGTGTAAATTGTTGGAATTCTAATTGTTGTTTATGTAACTCCATAACCAATTTTTCCTGTCTTTCTTCGAATTTTTGTTGCTGATCCAAGTTAGCCTTTAGCAATTGAATGAGAGTTTTTTGGAATTCTTCCATACTTCGATAAGATTTACAATATGTCGACTAAAGGGAATGAACAAGGCAAAAAATTACCGCAAATACTGTTGCTTTGAAACCCTGCGTACCAGGGGAGGGTACTCAAGAATCTTGACAGATTGTTTTTGTTTGCAAGAAAAAAGGAATTGAACTACTTACTGGTTTAGCTTCTTTCTACATACCGTTGTTCCGTTAAATTTGGTCATTTAAAATTCCTCCACACTTCTTAATATTTTTTTTGTTAGCCAAAAAGGTTTTAGTAAGGAATGAAATAAAGAAAAATTATTTCTTGGTGGGCGCCCAACAGGTTCATTTGCATAAGTGTTTGCAAGTAAGCAGATTTTTTTCTGTTCTTCGCTGGGGATTTTTGTAATTGTTGACAAACTTTTTTTTAGAAGTGTGGGAAGGGGAGAATAAAAAATCATCCTTCAGATCAAAGCAAAAAAATGCTTAAGATTTTTTTCTTTTGTTGTATGAGAACTTGCTTTCTTTTAAAAAAGAAAAAAAAATCGCCTCGCTGAATTTGGTGAATAGTTTTTCCAAAAGCTTGAGTTTGTCAGTTTGTTTTGTGAATAAACTGGCTTTTTTTCGTGTAAGCAATCGTTCTCGATACTTGGTTGACCGTTATATTATTTGGACAGACTTTAATAATCTTAAATATTCCGTAGGAGTCGAATCGCTTGTTCGTCACTGATGTTGGTAAGCGGAATATTTTTGTATGTAGTCGCTAGTATAGTGATGCCAGATTAATTTTTCTCGTTCGACACTGCTGCGTGATTAAACGGGTCCTCTGATGTGGTGAGGACGAAATTCTTGAATCTTTTTGTCGCTATTGAATGTGGAACTGGTAAGGCTTTCGTCGTGAGTACGTTTATCCAATCCGTACGTCGCCACTGATGTGGACCCAAAGTCGGTACACGGAAGGAAAACACGGAGCATGGTTTAGAGGTAAGAAAGATATATTAAAAGTTACAAAGGATAGTGTCCAATATTGGTAGTCGTACTTCTAGTACTCTTGTACTACAACTGCTACTGCCGGTATTAGTAATATAGTGCTGGAAGAGTCCATGATGGAGGTAAGTTTCGGTCTCACAACACTTTCAAATTTGTATAATTAGATTCATCTAATTCTAAAAAAGCATTAAGTTCATCAGCAATTTTATTTCTGACAGTACTGGAGGTTATTTTTATATTTCTTTGAACAGCTGAGGGTATTGGTATTTGTCTACTTGGCACACCTGGCCATACAGATTGGTAGATTTTTTGGACATATTTTTTCATGAACTTCTATGGTATCAAAATTTGAAGGCCAATATTGTTGACAAATAACAGTATTGTTAGTAACATTTAGATTGGCATTTGGAACAGATTTTATCCATTGCTTTCTCTTGTCTTTGTTTTTTGGAAAACGATAAACTGGTATTTTATTAATCTCATCACACAATTTTGTCTTGTGTTCTGTAATTTGTTTTGCAAGCAAACACACAGCACATCTGGGGCATCGTTAGGAATTAAGTAATATCTGAAATGGTAGATTAAACCTCTTTAACAAATATTTCTCGTGTTACTTCAATTTAGGGGTAAATTTTCAAGCTAAATTAATTATATTTTTAATTATAGCTTTTTTCAACCCACCCCGCCCAAATACACACATCAATAAATTGAAACAAAATTTTTTAAGAGAGTTTCCTTCAGCTTGAGAATCCACTTTTAGTTTAAAGAAATGGGGAGGGGTATGGTTTTGTATGGGGAATACTGTCAGGTTTGCAATTTTGCACATTATTAATCATTTAATCATCAACAATAAAACTGTTTTTAATCAATCAAAAAATAGTAATGATTGCATAGTGCCATTAAACTAGAAATTTAAAAGTTTTATTACTTTAACACTTTATATTAAATTTAAAAGCATTCATCAGTAGCCTTTCCTTTAGTTTGGTTATTTTAATACGCTTTAAAGTGTATAAATATAAATATACATAAAATATATATAAAGTATATAAATATAATATATATAAACTATATATAAAATTTATCCGTGCTGCCAGCACGATATGATGATGATGATATATAAAATATAACTTTTTTTACCTTAAAGTAAAACAGCTAAAAGTAAAAAGAATGCATTTTGTCCTTTAACAACAATGTCAGAAAAATATCAAAATAAATGTGATAAATTATCATTTTTAAAAATAAATTTTCCTGTAAAAACATTAAAACAAGCACAAAAAAATGAAAATGTCAAAAGATATAAAATATGACCTTTCTAAAAGAATCAATTAAAATTTTGACATTAACTCAATGTAATAAAATTTATTAATGTTATTTTTTTAAAAATTCTCATAAGTAAAATCATTACTGTTCACCAGTTAGTAACTAATGTAGTAAAAATAATCATTTATTCTTTAACTTTGGAAACAAAAGCGCGAAGAAATTCGCTTTTTTAAAAACTTTTAATGGAAATGTTGGACAAAGTTTTGATAGAGAAATATTAATGAACCTTTTCCTATTAAGATTTTATTCAAATTTGTTATTCAAACTTTAACTTTTAATAGAAAAATGTTGGCTTATGCTAATTTCTGTCATGGTTAAAAATTTGAGAAAATTAAACTTTAATTTCGTTGATGTTACATTTTCATCCACAGTAACAATATTTTTTTTCAACGGTATCAAAAATGAATAATAAATTAAGTAATGACATTAAATTTATGAAAAAAATTGTTTTAATTCATTTTATAATAAAAAATTGTTTGCTTTACGTCTTTGAAGAAACTACATTGAATTCTGTTCAATTTTGTTTAATGTTTTATTGTTTTGCTTCTTAAAATAACACAAATTGCTTAAAAAGAATTGCATTTTTTCAATAAATAATTCTTTAAACTTTAATTAAAAAATTTTGAACAAACTTTAAGAGGGAAATGCAAAAAATGAATTAAACTTTAATTTTAAAATGTTAAAGCTCTAAAGTAAATTTTTTTGTGCGAGTGAATTTAAGCCCCAAAGTTTCCTTTTTAAAATGTAAATGAAAATAATCAACTCAAACTAAAATAATCAAATATACTTACTTCAACTAAATAAGTTAAATGATATTCCAACCAAAGGTAAAATTAAAAGATTCCTTTGAATTTCTTGAGCCAACAACACAATACACAGCAGTTAGCTCAAACTGAAACTAAAACGACCTAATTCTCTCCTGCAATAAAATTGGCCTCCAGTCTAATGACTTGTGTGCGCTATGAAGTGGCATTTTGTATAGAACGCCATAGTTGCCATCTAAAGGTATAAATCATCGAATTATTCAAACTGAAAAAAATATGAGAGAGACAACTGAAGATGACAATTATTATGTAGTTATAACCGAACAAAAGTCATTGTTACAAACCGAACCTGTGTTT
Organism: Sepioteuthis lessoniana; assembly: GCA_963585895.1. Taxonomy (NCBI): domain Eukaryota; kingdom Metazoa; phylum Mollusca; class Cephalopoda; order Myopsida; family Loliginidae; genus Sepioteuthis; species Sepioteuthis lessoniana. The sequence goes on from OY757905.1 coordinate 86,032,871, forward strand.
AAATTTGTACAAGGAGTACACTATAAGTTTCCAGATTTTTTTCGTAGGGGGGCACTTTTATTGATAGTACACACATGAAACTCTAGTCCCCTTCAAAGTAATCTCCTCCGGCTGCAATGCACTTGTTGTACCGTTCCAACAACTTCTGGAAGGCCCCATGGAAGTTCTCTTGTGTGAGCGTGTCAATGACCTTCGTTACAGCCTCTTTCATCACCTCAATTGACTCATAACGACAGCCTCTCAGCTTAGGGAATAACCAAAAGCCACAGGGAGCAAGGTCTGGACAATTGGGAGGCTGAGGAACTGTCTTGACACCCATCTTGGTCAAATAGCCTGTGACAAGGATGGAGTTGTTGACTGGTGCATTGTCCTGGTGTAAATGCCACTCACGCGATTTGAAGATTGCTGGCCTCTTCCAACGTAACCTCTTCCTGAACTCCCTTAAAACCTCAACATAGTAACCCTAACCCTAACCATTTGGCCAATCAACTCTGGTGTATTAACTTCCTTACTCCTCCAACACCGCTCATCATCCCTCACAGACTCCCTTCCTTCCTTGAATCTTTTATGTCACTCAAAAACTGATGCTTGATTCATGCAAGATGGTCGAAAAGCAGTCTGAAGCATTCCATACGTTTCTGTGGCATTTTTTCCAAGTTTAAAACAGAATTTTATTGCATATCGTTCTTCTAAAGTGTCCTCAGGTCCAGATTGCATTTTTGAAATTCACCGGCTGGGACAATCAGACTTTAGTAGGTGTGTATTCCAATTGCTACTGTAGCTGTTCATTTGAACATTGAATCATGAGAATTGGTCAGTCATCTCATAAGATGTGTAGCAATAACATACTGAATTTTCAAGAGTCTACGACAATTTTAAATGCCTGTACAAAAAAAAAAAAGAAGTCTGGAAACTTATTGTATTATCGTATATATATAAATATATAAAAGAAATTCAGTAAATTAAACAGTTATTCTAAACTACTGAGGTGAATATTTTATTCAGTTAAAACTTCCGCATGAACAACAATTTTTGCAAAAGTATCTTTTCTTTTAGTATCCTGACCTTCTTCAGTGTTGGATTGGACAATTTTCATTTGAACATTAAAATATATATGAAAATAATTTTAAGTATTTAAGTAACAGAAAAGCTTGATGATTTGTAAAGATGTTGACGTTAAGACTGTCACAGCCTTCCACCATATTTGGTTATGGTAATTGGATATTGCATTTACTTTATTTCATTTAATATAAGTATAGTCAAATAATGGAATTAGAAAATAATACATTTGTTTGTTACAATTCTAAAACTATTTTAATGAAATCTGTTGGTTGGAACAGGTGTTGCAGCAAAGTCATCCCAGGGAAAACTCGTATGCAAAAAATTGTTTTCGTAACCAGGTTCGCTTGTTTATTTCTGTTGCAAAGGTCTGCGCGTATAGATATAAACACTACTATGCTTCATTTAGTTCAGTCAATCAGGTTATATATATATATATATATATATATATATATATATATATATATATATAATATCTTGGACGAAGATAGGTTGGTAGTTATAACGCTATCAATATATTGATATTCACTGGAAGTCTAACATTCATTAATGAAGATAAACAATTCTTCAAAGTTGAACGAGAATGAAAATCAGCTCAATGAAATATATGAAAAAGTTATAGTTTTGACCAAATCCAATTTTTTTTCAATATTCAATTTCAATTCATAAATAAGTGAAATGAAAATTCCGATTTTTATTGATAATGTTTGTTGTCATTATTTAAATAATTTATTACCGTCGTGATTGGCATTATTAGTTTTGTTTAGGGTATCATCATTATTATTTAATAATAAGATTATTACTTGTCTAAATTTCAGAGATGAAGCTTGATGCTTCATCTCTGAAATTTCATCATTTAGAGTATTCGGACTATTGTCTTCATCTTTTTTGTTATATTCACAACGTTTCGGCCGATGCATTGTTCGACTTTCTTCAGGTATTTCGTGTCGAACATGGGAACCTACATGAGATTTCGAACCGAACCCTTTATTTAATCCACGGGGATAGAGGGTTCTAATTCCATTAACTATAATCGGGTATTAAGCTATAATTGATATTCCTTGTTATTTTTACCTGTTGTCAGCATTGAACGTGCAACCTCCAGATGATTTCACTGAGAAGTTGTTAAACCTAACGCCTCTATTTGTTACATCCTGTGTCTTGTTGATCAATTCAGAGTGAATTTTTGGCACTCATAAACCTCATGCCTTTATCAACTTATGAAATACTCCAAGTTACTATTACGTCCGATTTTTTACCTTTGCTCATATTCCCTTTTTTTTGTTTTCTTATCAAGCCTTTTTAATTATTGTTTCTTATATCGTATCCATCTCTGTATTCGTTTACTCAGTTGGTCATTGTAGCACAACATATGCCCCGCTTTTTTGAGACGTAGTGTTCTCCGATATTTTCCCAAACTATCATTTGAACTTCATCCCATGAGGGTAGATGGTTTCCTTTTTTTCCTTATATGGTCAGCCATATCTGACTTTTCGATTTTACCTCGACACACTGCTTTTAGATGTTCATTTAACCTTATTTTTAGTGAGCGGTGTGTCTCGCCTTTGTATACTTTACTATAACTGCATGGGGTGGAGTACATGCAATTCTTGTTCATGTTGAATTCCGTTGGGGGCTTGACTCGGAAGATATAATTTCGAAGAGTCGAGCCACTCTTGAATATTGTCCTGATATCATATGTTGAATCTTTTTGGCTAGTCCTTTGACATTGAGCAGACAGTGGTGAATTTTCGGGTACTATTCTCATAATAAATAAAACCGAGAGAGTCGCAGTAAAAATAAATATTGGAAAAGTGCTCAATAGGTACGTTGAGCCGGGTTAGAGAACACAATGAGAAACTACCTATTACTCGGGTTTCACCGAAAAGGATCATCAGGGAAACTGAATATATATATATATATGTAGTTGGGTGAAATAAATATTCGTACATATGAAAATTTTTATTCTTTATCATTCAAACATAGCCTGAACTAAATTTTTATATACATTTACTGTATTAGGATATATTCTACTAATATGTGTATATAAACTGGGGTTACAATTAATTTTAAATAAATTAATTCCATTTATTCATTTTCATGAGTGAAAAAAGTAATCAAACAGTACAAAAAATAATGCATTATCTTTATTTAATACTTTGTGGAATACCCTTTATTCACTTTAACATCCACTAATCTCTTCCTGTAGTTCTCAATTAATTTCTTTCAATAATTAGTAGGTATTTTGTACCATTCTTCCTGGCATATTGTCTTCAGATTATTGATGTTTACTGGTGATCTTTTTCGGATTTGCATTTTCAAAAATCTCCACAAGTTCCCAATTGGATTCAAATCCGGGGACTGATTTGGCCATTGCAAAACATTGACATTATTTTCAGATAACTGCTTCTTCGTAGATTTAGCTGTATGTTTGGGATCATTATCCTGTAGGAAAATGTAATCAGAAGGCAGCTCAAGACTCTCAACTGAAGACATCAAATCTTCTTGCAAGATCTGTTTATAGTTTTGGGCATTCATTTTACCGTCTATTACTGATATTTTGCCCACACCTTTGGCTGAAAAACAGCCAAAATCATTATATTGCCATCGCCAAATTTGACTGTTGGTACCGTGTTCTTTGGTGAGTAGGCTTCGCCATATTTACTTCACTTATGATTTCGATAATTATGATCAAACAACTCAATTTTAGTCTCGCCTGTCCATAATACTCTTTCTTAAAACGAATTTTCCTTTTCCTTATGCTGTCTTACGAATTTCAAACTTGCATCTCTATGTCGTTTCAATAGGTGAGGAGTTTTCTTTGGTCTCCGTGACTTTTAACCGTTCCTCAGCATTTCATTACTTATTGTTCGTTTGGTTACACCTCATCCTGAAGAACGTTAATCTTCCTGCGACTCTTCACGCGTAACCATTGGATTTTGGCGTCTTAATTTTTTGATAATCATGGAGAAATCTTCCTTGGAACTCCTGTTCTTTTTTTTTTTGGTTTTCAACAGTGTTACGTCTTTTAAACCTTGCAATGAACGAACTTATCGTAGTAAAAGGAATATTCAGGTTGCTTGAGATATTTCTATAACTTTCTCCATCTTTCCAAAACTAAACAATCAGTGCTTTTTGTGAATTACTCAATTCTTTACCTCTTGCCATGATCAGAACCTTCTCGTACGACAAGCAATTGCAGAAAGTTCCGGTGAGGATTTTAAGACAAACTATAGTTACTGACAACATTATTGAAACATTCTAGAAGGCTAACTATAGGTACTGATAGCATTATTGGAACAATCTAGAAAAATATTGCAACAATGTTTTACTGTACGATTACTTTTTTCATTCATGAAAATGAATAAATGGCATTAATTTCTGTAAAATTAATTGTAACCCAAGTTTATATACACATATTAGTAGAATGTATCCTTATACAGTAAATGGGTATAAAAATTTTATTCAGTCGATGTTTAAAAGATAAAAAATAAAAATTTTCATGTGTACGAATATTTATTCCCGCCCCACTGTAAATGTCTGCAATGCAGACTGAAAAATAAATCCAACTTACCGTTTTTTTCATGCAGTGCTCAATATTAGGATAGGGCAATATACAAACCGTGGTTAGTTAAAATCTCTTTTAACAACAGTGTGTACATGACTATCTGTCTTAGTTTGGTTTGTTTGTTTAATGGTATATCAACCTTCGCGGGTTATTTAATGCCAAAGCCATCCTTATAGAAGAACAGTAGTGGTTCTATTTAACCCATAGCTAGGGGGATAAGGAAGTTCATACCATTCTCAAGGGTATGAACGTAATAGCGCGACTGAAGTGAAACTCCTTCCTTTCTCTTATATATATATATAAGAGAGAGAGAGAGAGAGAGAGAGAGAGAGAGAGAGAGAGAGAGAGGGAGAGAGAGAGAGAGAGTTATAGGAAAAGTTAACGGTTTGAGGCTGATAAAAATCACTCAATCAAGCCATAGATGGTTATTTTTATCATCTTTGCTGCGACCGCGCCCAAATTAGTCACTATCTTGACTCTGTCCAAATCTTTTATGCCCATAATAAGAATCAGCTCGAGTTAGATTTTAAAGCTCTGATTTTTCGCTGCAAGTTTTGCATGACAAAAGGTCACTTTTTCAGCTGGTTTGAAATCAGTTTTCCTTCTAGACTAGTTGCTGTACAGTGGTTAAAGAGTCCAACCTGCCAACAATTTATCCATAGTTGGGGTTAGGGAAGATATGGATTCCTACCTTTCCCAAGGACATTATCGTGAAGGGAAACGCAAACAGCTTCGTTCAGAATTTGAACTCGGTTCGTCGTATACATTTCCTGAGACGATAACCATTACGACCCATGCCTCCAATATGTTCTCATTTTCTTAAGATTCAACCAAAAAGTATATATATATATATATATATAGAGAGAGAGAGAGAATGAGAATGGAGTACCAAAATAGCTGGAATTCTTTATTCATCACTGAAAAGAAAGCAGTTCATTTTTGCACTCGTCTCACAACAGAGTAATGAGAAATTCTGTTGTTATGATAACATAAGTTATTTCAGAAAGTTGAATATATACGTGATTTTTTTTCATCGTTAATAACTAAGGAGACTTCACACTTCTCTCATGCTTTCTTTTAATTTCTTCATCTTTTTTACCTTTTCACTTTCTGTTTTTTCTTCTCTTTCTCGATTTTACTTTTTTTTCTTCTTCTTCTTCTTCTTCTTCTTCTTCTTCTTCTTCTTCTTCTTCTTCTTCTTGCTTTTATTTTTCCTTCTCACAATATAACTTTCTGTACTTTATTCCTCTCCCTTCTCCGCACCACTACGTATTTTCTCTTTTTCTTTTCTTTTATCCGAGTTGTTTGGAAGTATTTTAGTCGATCGATGCTCTGTGTTCTTATCTCACCAACTTGACTGATGCCACCATCTCGAACCCATAATCAAGCTGAAATACAGATCTACACATAAGTAATCCGCCATTTCGAAAAAAATTGCCATTAAATAATAAAATAAATTCTTTTTCCTTTTAAATTTGATTTTTTGACAGATTTTGCAATCATTAAAACAAACCTTAACGAAAAAAATTCCTATTACAATTTCCTCGTGGAAAGAGTTAAGTATTAAAGAAATTCGAAACCACTTTACGAACCAGTAACGTAACAACTATTTTAGAAATCATCTTATTGTTTCGTAGAAATTGTTGAATTGAATTGTCACAGTCATTTGATAATTGCTGTTCTTTACGGTAGAAAATCAGAATAAAAAATAAAGGTGTCAAATTTTGAAGATAACAATTAAGAAAATAAAGTAAGATGTTCGAATCTCGATCGATGACAAAACAGATCGGGAATTGGAGATGTAAAAATCTTTTACGTTTGAACTCTGAAAAAAGCAAATCTTTAAATGAAGGTTTAATTCAAAAGGATTGGCGCACAAAACATGGGCCTCAAACAAAAACCTACGAGAGGAATAAAAATTCGGTCAAATTCTCAACGGACAAATACGGCAGCGTTGAACTAAACATTTTTGCAATGAGAATATGTTAGCAAAATAAACAACACTTTCCTATATTAGATTATTTTCTAAACTTACAGCAGAAAACTCCCAGCTGTAAATTATTGACCAGGAGGCTATTTGAGTTTTCAAGACGTCTCCAACCAGGATAACATGTTTATATATCGTTTTTTGCTCGTGTTTTAACATGAACTTCTTAGACGTTAAAAGTCGCGTTCAATACAACCGCATTTTCTCAAAAGTAGGCTTCGAACATATTGTAGGGTGCTCTAAAAAAAGGAATACGAATGTGACGCACGAACAGGATGTAGTTGCACATTCCGTCTAAAGGTGTCATGAAGCAACACTATTCTGAGCCAGTTTCTCATGTGATGTAATTATAGATTTACTGATTTGTTTTCTATTGTTTTTTGTTTTCTATTTTCACGCATATTCAACAATATCTGTGATGACTGATGAAAAAAAAAAAAAAAACAAAAAAAAAAAACAACGTGTTCGTGAAGTATTGTTTTCTCTTCTAGAAAACTACTGAAAGTTTTGTAATGATTCAGGAAGAAACTCATAAAGAAAAATCTTTTGGTAAAACACGACGTGTTCGAGTGGCATTCGCGTTTCAAACGTGTTGAGATGTTACTTGAAGATCTTTAACCTTTAACAAGCCAAAATAACAGTTTATTGAAAAAGCTCATAGCACAATCAGTGAAAATCATCGTTGGACTATTGATGAGATATGTGAGGTAATTGATTTTTGTTGGAGTCGTGGAGTTCATGCCAGCGAATGTTAACAAAATAAATTGAAAAGTGCTTCTTCTTTTTCGTACGATGCGCCATTTGCTCAAAGAGAAGAAAAATGTGTTTGTGTGTGTGTGTGTGTGTGTGTGCGTGCGTGACAATTTTAGGGAACAGATTTGAAATGATTCACAGTTTCTTTTCAAATCGTGGCGAGAGATGAGTAAATAATTATACAAATATTCCGAAGCAGTAGACACGTTAAAAATGCATTGACAATTAAACTCTTGAGATTTCCACTTAATCTCCCATAAAGCATAATTTATGAGTAACATTTTATCAGTATTTTAAAGATACTTTCAGATACTTGTATTGCGTTAACTTGAAGATCAATTAACTTTTATAAAACTCGCAATTTTCTACCTTTTATACAGCAACAATAAGTAATAATGATTGTAATTGATAAATATCGTCATTGGCTCGATGTACTGAAAATGGCCGAAGACAGATATGACAGTTTAAATGATAGTTATGTTGATGACTATTCCTGAAGTTCTATTAATTTCATCAAGTCGTGCTGATAGCACAGAGTTCCTTGACTTTCTCTCGCCATCCGTTTCTCCTGTCAGGTTATCTAGACAGTATCCAGTGTCTGCACAAAGCTGGTGTAAGTCATGGTCGGACATCACTGGTGCATCAATGTTTATGAGTCCAAAGAAGAACGTCACTTATAATTGTCTATAGTCTCGGTTATTAAAGAATTTCCCTGATTATCGATAAAGAATATATGCGATTCTTTTTAAACCTGAATTCGTCATTAGCCATGGACGTCTATAGAAAAGCCGAAGTAGTTTATCTGGAAAAAAATAATGAATTTGTGCTAGAGTATATGAGTTGATATCTGGAATTATGAAATCTTTTAAATCCCCCTCCCCCCATACTGTCATTAATCGACATGAAATGTTTGCATTCTATCAATTACTTTGTAAAAGGTTGTCTTCAGTGGCCATTAAATGTCTCATTTATTGAATTTATATTGCAATTGCAAAGGATAAAATACAACTAGTGTTCGCCAATAGTCCTGGAGACTGGGTTTCAACCCTAGGTCGCGTCATACCAAAGACTTTATAAATGGTACTTGAAAACTCCTTGCTTAACACTCAGCAATATAAGGTATGTATCAAGGGTAAAGTGGTGCAATCCAGAGAAAGGAGTTGCACCTTCTCCTACACCTCCGTGTGATATATATTGAAAAGGGGACCTTTAAGTTACCCTCGATTTAGGTCACCAACTTTACTTACTTTATTTGTAATGTTTAAATATTGGTCCGACTCAGGGTCACAATTATGGAGCACTCAATGAAATTTAAACCACAATCGCAATAATTTGAGGAATTAGCCATCGTTCTACGGTAGGCACACTGTTTCACTTATAAATATTCGATTATTTTCTACATCACTTTCATTTTCTGAAGATAAATAATTAAACGCCCAAAAATGAAATGTTAATATCAATAAAAAAAAAGATAAACATCGAAATTCTTTTTTTATTGAAGTGAATTTCTAAATTGAAGAGATAAAGTTTGGATTTGGATCCAAGGTGTCTCGATATACGTGTGCGTAATTTTTTTTATTTTTCGAATTCTATCTAAAAAGGAAACAGCTGTTAACACAGGGTGTTGCCGGATGAAGGATAGAAACAAATAAATATACTGCAGGTGACTCCCTTCCGGCTTCTATCTCTCAAGTCGGCAGCGACTTAGATTTATTCTCATATGGCTAGGAAAATCACGGTGTTGAGGATTATTATTATTATTATTATTATTATTATTATTATTATTATTATTATTATTATCTAAAATATTGTATAGAAATTGATAATAAACTGAACTCATTTCCCCCTTTCTTTAATCTTCACCCAACAGTTCACTGGTTGAGGTATTTTTACAACCTTTCAGACATTGTATTCATTATTCTCAATATCAAAATTTAAATAGGATAGTCTGTATGTCTGTTATTCGATGTCTCTGAGTATTGTTTTATTTTCTTGAACAACCATTGGATGGTGTTCATACAAGGTTAGAGCAAGTGTCACTGTTATTATTATAGGAAATGTATACGGCGACTCGAGTTCAAATCCAGGATGAAGCTGTTTTCCTTTCACATAGCGCTGATTAATGTATGGATCCAAATATTCTATAGGTAAATGGTTTGGCAACCAGTCTAGGAGAAGGAAAAACTCTGAATTCAGACCTGTTAAACTCAGTGCAAAAATTAACCATGTGTCGCATCCTGCACGTGCGGAGGGGTTAGGGTAATGCATATACCAAGTAAAGGCCTGTTTCTCTTACAGTTTCGCTTTCATAGCCATGTCCAAGTCTTCTGGTCTGAGATTTCGTTTGTTTATCGCTTGAAATATCCATACAATTGTTTTTCTTCCCATTTTTGTTTTCTAGTTGTTGTTCTTTTGATCCTTGTGTTATTTGTATTGTTTCTGGTGGCTGTAATTAGTCTTTATTTGCCCTTTTTATGTAGTCTTCGAGTCATCTTACCGAAATATCGACGCTATCTTCAATGCTGGTAAGTCCTCTTCTTACTTCTTTTCTTGACACATATAGTCTATCTATGTCATCATTTGGTTGTAAAGTCTTATGCGTCGTTTTCTTGTTCTCTTGTCCATTTGTTGAAGTTCTTCTCTTGTCCACTTTAAGAATCCTCTCGAGTATCTTACAAGGAGAACAGCCCTAGTGTTTATCCTTTTGATGAGATTTCTGCTATATAGTTTGGTTTCAAGTAGTTTTAGATACTCTTTTTCTTTCATCTCCGCTTGTTTGATGGTGTCCGCTTTATTATTGTTATCATTATTATTATTCTACACCTTCCAGATTTTCACACCAGTGTTAGCTAATGGTCTTTCACTGGACTCTGGGTGACATCAAATCTGTTTAAATCTCGAGGACCTTTCTTCGTATTTTGGCCGATCTTAATAGTGCTGTAGTCGGAATGATCTTGATTCTTCCTCTAATTTCCATTTCCCCCAGTTTTTCTTGCAAACGTTTTGGAACCCTCCCAAGCATACCAAATACAATTAGCATCACTTTCATTTTCCTGTTCCACAGTTTTTAAGTTCTCTAGCAAGGTCCAAGTATTTATCTATCTTTTCGCTTTCTTTTATTTTTCACTGTGTGGTGTGAACGGCAAAAACCAAATGATGACAAGTTCTCTTTTTTGTTAATCACTATCAGGTCTGGTTTTCTGGCTGGGATTAAATGAACCGTTTGTATCTCAAAATCCCAAAGAATTTTTTGCGTCTCATTTTCTTGGATATATTCTGGTTTGTGCATATACCATTTGGTATTAAGATCAAATTTCAATCTTTTATATAATTCCCAGTGCATCACCTTTCACACTCAGTCGTACTTAGTCTTGTACTCCTTTGCTTACTATGTGATTATTCGTTTCATTACTTTCTTCGTATAATCTACCTTGCTATTCTGTTCCATATACAGTTCAATGTACAGTAGCTTTCCTGTACCTTTGTTCCATTTTCAGCATCCTTTCTGTTTCTCGGGAACAATCCGCGGCTTATTTACGAGTCATAAATCTCCTCCCTTATTTGTGCCGTTAGTACTTTCCACATCACAGGTAGGTGTGTTATGGGTCAGTAGTTGTAGTGAGCGGTTCCTTTGATAGGGTCTTTCTGGACCGATATGGTCTTTCCTTTGGGCACCCATTTGGGTACGTCTGCTTCTTGTAAGCAACTATTCATTTCGATTGCTAGTCTGTCATGAATGGAAGTGAATTTTTTGAACCAGAATCCAGGTATGCTATCGTGGCTTGGAGTTTTCCAGTTGGTATTTTTTGAGAGTTACTCTGAGTGAATTGATGCATATTTTCGTCTTCAATCCTTCTTCGTGTCCTCCTAACTTTTCCCATGTTGCTTATCCATTCAGCTTTTCTATTATGTGTCCCTTCGTTGCCATATTTTGCTCCAAAATTGTTTCGTTTCCTTGACATCCGGTTGTTGATATGTCTTCGTGCAATCTTTCCCTACTTGTTAGTAGAATTTCTTTTAATTGTTTAAGAATGTCCTATTTTATCCGTATTGTTTTACCCTTTCTAGATATCTTTTTAATCTGCCTTCTTTCGCGAGTACCATCTGGTTTATTTCCTCGAGTTGTCTGTTTTATTTGTGTTGTTTTTCTTTAGTGTTCCAACATGTTCCAGTTTTTTTCCTCTAATCATTTTTGCTTGTTGTCGTAGATTGCTTATTTGCGTTTCCATTCGAATTTCCCAACCAGTTTTTGATTTTCTGTTAGTGTTTTTTGGGGGAACCCCATTTTTTTCACAGACTAATTTCGCTCCAGCATAGATTAGTTCGTTTAATTCTGTAATGTCTTTCATTGAGATATGTGTTAATAATTCGTTTATTTTTTTCAGTTTCTGCCTTAACTGTTCGCCAGTCTTGGTTTCTTAGCGATCGTAATCTAGTCTTCTGTTCATACATATTCCTCTTTAAATTTTCTAAATTCATTTCCTCTTCTTCTGTTAACGTTTGTTCTGTGTGGTTTGGTTGTGTAGTGTTTCGATTTTTATTAGTTTGTGGTTCATTTCGGTTAGAATGTTCTTGTTTTTCGGTATTTGGTGTGTCGATTATTGTATTGGTATCTTGTCTTAGTTCCCTATTTATTTCTTCGCGTATTTCTTGTATATCAAGGTCAGAGAACCAACTTTTCTTCATTATCATTCTTATTTGTTCAGCAAGTTTTGGGCTTGCTGTGTGGAACCTAGCGAATTCTTCTCAGGTGTATATCATCCTTTTCCTATACCCTCTTTGCGTGGGGTTGCTCCTAAAATAACAGTGAAGTGCTAGTTTGTTGTCTTCTCTAGTCCATGTTTTGTGTTGGTGTCTCTGGTTTGTGTGGTTTCTTGGATCATCGTTCGTGTATCTGAAAAAAGGACAGCCAACATTTTTATCATTATTTCAGTCTTTGAGAGTTTTTTCTACCAGGGGTTGTGATATCGCACGTTCACTTTCAGTCAAATACTCTTGGGGAAAAAATGAACACTCTTATTCCCCCAGCAATGTTTTAAATAATACCACTGCTGCCTTTCTACATGGATAGCTTAGGCATCAAATAACCAACGATGGTTAATATGCCATAAAAAAAAAAAATCATTCATTATAATGATAATAATAATACCAATAATGGTAATTCTATAACAGTACTCGTAGTATTATTTTCTCGTAATTATTATTATTATTATTAGCAACAGCTACAGCAACAATAGCAGCAGCAGTAGCAGCCTAGTTTCCGTCATAAATAACATTTTTTTGTATGGATTGGTACTTCCACGTGTTTGAGATTGGGGCTCAGTCTTAGTGGTTAGTTGAGAATAAAAGAACGTTGCAAACCATTCAAAGAAAGAAAGAAAGAAAGAAAGAAAGAAAGCGAAGAGCTAATAGTTTGGAAAGAAAGAGAAATTAAAAAAGAAAGAAAAGAGACGAAGTGATGCACAGAGAGAGAGAGAGAGAGAGAGAGAGAGAGAGAGAGAGAGAGAGAGAGAGAGAGAGAGAGAGAGAGCTCCCAGATATTATGCGTTGAAAAAAAATTGCAGATTAAATTAAAATGTCTGTGATGAGTTTTTAAAAATATCATATATATATATATATATATATATATACGTGTGTGTGTGTGTGTGTGTGTGTGTGTGTGTGTGTGTGTCACTCATAAGTCTATTAACTCAATTGTTACTTCTCAAGATTCATTGAAATTAAACTTTAGTAGATGTAGTAATATTTTATTCTTGTTAAAAAAATGCGACTGAAAAATTCAAAATGTAAATATAATCAAGAAAAGGTGTCATTATAGGTAGCAATGCAAATTAAGAGACTTACCGCCTCGGAATGGAAAAAATCATCTTTCCGCTGCTTGATCTAATCAAATTGGTTCCAGTTGCGAATAAAAACCAGGTGTGTATAGACACTAATATCGTTGAGGGCAGAATTCTGAGAGAAACGATCGGCGCTTAGATTTATCATCTAAGCGCCGATCGTTTCTCTCAGCAGGTGTAGAATTCGTCTACTGTAGAATCGCAATGGCAGTCGTGTCTGTCGAATCTGAACGCCGATTCGGAGACAGTAGTTAACCATCTGGACCCTGATCGACTTCGAAGGTAAAGTATTCAGCCATGCTCTGAGGTTGGGAGGCAGAGTTGAAACATAAAAGTCTATGTTGGTTAAGCAAAAGTTTGAGGCTATCCGAAATTTTCTTACTCTGACTGGCATCCCATTTTTATTGAACTGTGGAGTCGTCCACAGTTTCAATGCCATATTGTATCCACGTTTTGTACTCATGATAGATAGGGCCAACAGCCTCAATTTGACGGGAGACCGTTGACTAAGGCCGTCAAATCTTATTAGAATGATGGCCAACTGGCTAAGGGGTTTTCCTTGATGCCGACGGAGGAGGATATGATATTGTCGGCAGTCGTGCGTACGTTTAGAGGACCATAAGATAGAAAGACCAAAAGGTAGATTGTCAGAACATGTTTGAAACAAACTTCCAACAGGTGAACTTGACGTATAGAGTTGAAAGTATCCATCGTATTTAACTTCACCTGAAGGCGTCAAGAGTCGATCGAATAAAGCTGAGTTAAAGTCAACAATGAATAGCTTGGCAGCATGGGCAACACCCTCCATGTCCAACTGCAGCAATAACTACTGATCTCATTTCTTCGCCTGTTTAATAATGAACTTGCAGATGACTTTCGTTGCAAGCCCCTAAAGACATTTAAATATATATTGGGCGTATGCTGTTGTTTTTTCTTCTTCAATGTAGTCTACGATCAACGATCTACGATCAACTGATTGAATTGAGACTGGGTTTTTAAGGCGATAAGGTTGAAGGCTATCTACACCCCCACAAATACCTATAAAGAAGAACAGCTCTGTAGAAATGATATTTCACCCGAAGCCCGATTAGTACTTGTCGAAGGTAAGGGTCTAAGATACGCACGAGATCTAAATTTCCTTGGTGAGATAAAGGACAGAGTCACTCGAAACTATTATTCTTACAGCAGTAGAGACGTTGTCTACACTGAGTTTAGCGTTTACACAGTTATGTAGATATATTTACACCCCCCGCCATGTATAGGATGTGACACAAGGTCAATTTTTTATCTTGCTTTCTTTCTCCTATCCTAGTTGCCTACCTAAAGCTAAAGAACTTGACCCTTCTATCTATTGATAACTGAGGTTAGAACAGATTCATAGCAGGAAGTGAAATATAAACAGTCTGGTCCCAGATTTGAACTTGAGTTGCCGATTCTATTTCCTACGACGATAACCGTTAGGCTAAGCGTGCATCTATTTTACGCTGTTACGTGAATCAGTGGAAGTTGTGGTTGGTGATAAATATGTGCCCGGATAACAGTAATTAAATTTGAGCCCCTTTGAAATAAAATATCTGTGTTTTAAATCCTGTCACATTGTTTGTTCTTTTTAATCTGTTTTGCCAAAGAAAATTTCTCTGCTCGCATCTGTAGTGTAGAGCCAGAAAACGAGAGGGGCAAAATAGAAAAGGTGTTCCAATTGCAGCAGGGATAGAGTCGTTATCAGTGACTTTGTCGATGGAATAAGCGAGAGCATCAGTTGAAATTGAACGTACTGCTTTCGTGATTTTCAGTGAGATATTACGTAACCTCGTAAATCACACGATCTTATTTGGGCGTCGAATATGTTGTTCGTTATTGTCGTGGTCGGTTGTTGCTGATTGAGTGCAGCGAAAAGGCACCTGTTGCATTTTTCAGGTTAAGAGAGGTCTTGAGGTTCGTTTGGTCAATTTGACGCAAGATAAATGATGGAAATTACAACATCCCAAACAAGTTGGACCTTTTTTTACGCTTATTGGTACTAGAAAGGGTATAGATAAATTCTTCCCGATTTGTTGAGTTATCTTGATACAGCCAGTATGGTTTGGGAAAAGTTAACAATTACGAAATGCGTAACTAGTACATTTTGTGCATTTTCTATTCCTATTGTTTGTTTGAGAATATTTTTAAATGGGATATTTGTTTTATTCGTGGTTGAATAAAGATCGAACGGTCGGCTCTTTGAGTGAATTGGGTAAATCGGTTTCTGGATTTTTGTTTGAAATTCTGAATGTGCATAATCTCTAGACCGCGAAAGATAACAAGGTTTGGATTAAATCAAATCGGTGACGACGAATCCAGGTATCGTCGCCAGGCAGTCTAAGGATCTTAAACAGGTTTAGTCACTTTCAAACACATCTCCCAGGCCTTAAGACAGCCTTCCTACACTATTAGCCAAATTAGTTTAAAGACTTCTGTCCGTAGAGGTTGAATGGCTATTTCAAAGAGTTTCTGTTGACATTCTTCGGGATAGCGAGTTTTCAATTCTTTCAGCCGGGTTTGTGGATAGAAAAGTGATTTTTTCTTCTTTTTTTAATTGCGTCATTATTTTGAAATAAAAATGTTCAATGTATAAAACAAATAAAAAAAAAACTAATAAAAAGTTCGTGTTATGTGTGATACATAAAATATAAGTAAAAGAATTATGGAAAATTAATGGTGTAGAGGAAAAGAAAATGCGAAGAAAGGAAACAAATAAAAATTGAAGAGTTAAGCAAATTAAGAGAATGTACGTATGGGAATATAAGTAAAATGAATTAGTGAAACAAAATAAGCAAGGATAAAAAAAAAAAAATCAAGTTGAAGCAAAAAGACTTGGGTAAGAAAAGTCATTAAAAATTAGGAACTCGCGCGGAAGAAGAAGAAGAAGAAGAAGAAGAAGAAGAAGAAGAAGAAGAAGAAGAAAATAAATGAGAACAAAGTAAAAGGAAACTTCTTGAAGATTGTGAGCGAGGAAAATTATAATAGTAATTTTAGCAACAGAAGAAGAAGAAGAAGAAGAAGAAGAAGAAGAAGAAGAAGAAGAATTTCTATTAAGTAATCAATCACTGTCGATGAGAGCCCACAATGGAATGTGCACTGAGTCTTCCCTGTACACAAGATAACGTTTTAAACTATTTTTACTTTCCTTTAAGAACACGAGAAACACGGGTAAATTATCATTTTTTGAAATGAATTTGGAGATAGAAATGTTTTTCGACTCAAATTAAAGCGAGGGCAATCCCCGTAGTGTTGTTGCTAACATGTTTGACTATGACATCCTAGTAAGCGCGTTCAAACTCCAGTCACGCTATTATGTTCAATTTCCGACTAATACTCTTCAGAATGTACAAACTCCCTTATTTCCCTAGCTATGGATTAAATAATACGACTACTGCTCTTTTACAAGGATAGCTTTGGCCATAAATATCCCACTAAGGTTGATATGCCATTAAACAAAGAAACCAAACCAAACCAAATTAAAGCATAGTTGTTCTAGATTTTAATGGTTGGTATACAAAATGTTAAGCAGATAAATGATACAATAATACCGT